>CM042166.1:58549509-58629509 GCA_023376005.1 Doryteuthis pealeii
ATTACTTGTGTAATGAACACGTGTACATTGACATCCCAGGTAATTATCTCAACCCATAAATAGAAAATTGGTTTGCTGATGAAGCCATTTTGTTTTCAGGCGATAATGCATCTTGTCACAGAGCAAATCTTTTCTTTAGTAAATGCATCTAAAATCAATGACATGGTCAGTGAACAGTCTGGATCTAAATCCAAGTGGATTCTTTTTTTAATGGTACTAGCAAATATATGCACCCTCCGGGTGCAAGTATCTAAGTTTTAATATAGTAAAACATCATGTTAAATTAAAAAGGCTAATGAAACTGAATAAGAATTCAGATAAAAATATTTGGAACAGAGGGGGTATGATTGAAAAATAGAACAACTTTGAAACTAACTCTTCCATCATTTTCCCTTACTCCCGTCTTTCATTGGTAATTTTTCCTAATTTAACTATTTAGTTAAAATAGGAAGTAAAGAATAAAATTACAGTTATTACTTCTTGCTAATGTATTTCTTTTAAGATTTATCTCAGAGATTTTTGCTCATATTCAATAAGATAAAACCAAACAATTAGAAATCAATAATACTAAGCATATATTTATTAAAATCAAATTTTTAATATCAATATGCAAATTAGCCTTCCCATTCACACTGTAAACCGCTATTTTTTGTATATATAAATACAATAGCATGTTATTAGTATGTAGATATGGACAACGCTAATAAAAAGGTGAAGCAATTTTATTAATGATTGAGGTTTAAATATAAATAAAATCATGAAGAATGTGATGAAAATAACTGTTAATTGTGACTCGATTAGTAATATAGTTTCCGTTACAGACAGAAAAACACACAATCTCCATTATAATAAGATATGAGAAGGCGCTATCTACCTAATAATGTATATTAACTGCCATTTGGAGAAATTGGAAATACTTTCAAAAAGAATATTGCTTTAAATTTGGGGCTGTTTAGCTAAGTCAGTAGAGCATTTACCAAGGAATCGCAAGGTTCCCCACTAAATCAGCGCATGAGTAAAACAACTTGATTTATCTGACTTGTGCAGTGAAGGTAAATATGATGCTCCCCCACAACAACAAAATATCTCCCTGGTCTAGCGCTAGCAAAAAAAGGATACACTCCTTCGTTGTCCGGCTAATACTGACAATAGGCCAATCCACAGACTATTGATTTAAATTAGTGAAATCCATACCTGAAAGTATTACGGTTGTCATAAAGAGACAACTAACCATTTTATTTTTTGTCCGTTCCCTTATTTTTTCCTCACTATTGGATTATTCTATAGTATTTCCTCTGTGTGGCTTGAAAAAAATTATACAATTAATTTAGATAATTTTATTTAGTATATTATTAGGAATATTTCATGAAGCCATAATTTTCAGCTATAACATAAAAGATATTTTGATTTTTATCGGATATTAGTTTATTTACTGCCAAATAAAAAATATTTAAACATCCTCCAAGTGAAATAGTTCCATTTTTTTTGGCCAGGGGTTTGTAGTGGGTATTAGCCCGACGTTACCTGAGACATTTGAATAATTAAGCAACTTAATTATAAAAACTGTCAACAGAACAATCACTTATTTATAAAGAACACCAAAGATCAGATTAAGAATTAACAGCAAAATGATTATATGCCACAATTTGAATTTGAAAGATGAATATGCTAATTAATTATTATATCCATTAATAACGGTTACGTTAGCGAATAAAATGTATGTTCCGATATGGAAATGATTAGTAGAACAAAGGGAAATAACTTAAAACATATTGATTGCTGCTTGTAGAATCTGGCGCACCATTCTTCTGTTATCAGCTCATCCAAAAAGCGTGGCTAGTCCTACATAATCTTCACCGCTATAAAATAATACCTGTTCTTACGTTTATATTAGTTATTCGTTTATTTTCATTTATAAATACAATTATACGTGGTTTTATTTCTCTGAATCTTTTAGATGAGGCTTGATAATTTGTATTATTTGGATGATTCGGACTATTGTCCTCATCTATATTGTTAACTGTACAACGTTTTGGCCTCTTCAGATATTACTCGTTGGAATCGGGAGCATTCTCGAACTTGGGAACCTTCTTTTCGAACTTGTGAACATCCGAAGAGAATGTTCCCGAGTTCGAGAAAGTTTATTTTGTTTAAAATTAATACGTAACAATGTTTCTTCCACCGACACTAACAGAAAAGTCAAACTAATTATTTATTTTTTTTAAATTAAAACTACCAATCTTGTCACATGCAACAACTCCTCCCCCAAAACTACTCGTCTTAATGAGACAAATATTGTGTATGAATTCAAATGTGCCGTAGGAGATTGTCTCTCCAAAATTAATAACACATATATTGGCCATACGACGACCATATTATCACGCAGATTAACACTACACTTATCCGATTCCAGTTCCATTAATCAACACCTTAAAACACATTCATGCCCCCCCTCTACCTACCGCAAAATTCTAACAGAAAATACACGCACACTACATGAAGAAAAAAAAACTTCAAATAATCGAAGCTTTATATATCAAACAAAAAAACCTACCTTAAAATAAACTTTGAATTAAGTCAACATGTTCTCAAATGCTTATAATTTCCCGCCTATCCTCCTTCCACTAATTCCCCTCCCCACAACTTGTGTCCCTTCCAACAAAAAAATCACTACTGCATTGTTCGTTCGAACTACTACCAATTCCTACAACCTCCCACTACCAATTGTTACGCTACTACTCGTTCTACTTAAATACGAGACGCGGAACATACCATCAGTTTCCTACTTGATGATGGCAAATTGTATTGCAGAAAGCGCTCGTAATGAAACCTTTGGTGGACTGCTACACCAGTTCCACCCTGACACCAAAAAGATGGCCAGAAAATTAGAAAGGATCGAACAAAAACTCGTCTGACAAGAATTGTCTGTACAGTTTAACACAACATGCTTAAAAGAAAAAATGCTGCCAAAATACACTTTATATATATTCATGCTTGTTAACAGCCGCACTTATTTTGAATATACTATTAGACAAAGGCTTTTCTAATTCCTTCCATGGTGAATTTTATTGCGCTAGACTTAGCATTTTCTCTTATTTCTCAAACATGTCTTACATCTTTTTCTGTTCCGATTTCATGGATATCATTTACTAGATTTTCACACCATCTGTTCTCCTCTCTTCTAGTTATGTGTCCTGAACATTTCAATTTGTCGATTCTTTAGTAAATTCTGATATTTCTTATTTTGGTCATGTTCATCTCTTATATATATATATATATATATATATATATATAATCAATTTATTAGTTATCATACATTGAGCTCTCTTAGGGATTTATAAACATGCTTGTATGAATATATATGTTTGCACCTACAAGAACATACAGTATGGTTGTACAGTGAGATTTCAATGATCCCAAATAGAATCATCCCTTATTTATCCAGTTATTTGGATTATATATATTATATGTAAATTCTATTTCAATGATCCCAAATAGAATCATCCCTTATTTACCCAGTCATTTGGAGTATATATATATTATATGTAAATTCGATTTTCGAATATTTTTAATGTATATATATATAAAATATTTTTAATATTATATATATATATATAATATATATATATATATATATATATATTAAATTTTTTTTAATTCGATTTTCGAATATTTAAAAAAAAAATTTTTAATTCGATTTTCGAATATTCCCAAAAATCTCTTGTTTTTTTTTTGTTTTTTTCCCAACGAATTTTTTCATTCAAAATAAATGTTCACTCTGATAAAGGTCGTTTCTTCTATGTGTGCGAAATATTTTCACACACATAAACTGACCGAAACACATGTGTAAGGGATATCGATTAATGTGATATCGATTAAATTCATTTTATCCATCTACATTTCTTTTCTTTACTCATTTTTCCTCATATATATATATATATAAGCTTACTAAATCAATTATTGTTTGCTAAAGGCTTTTTCTTATTTAGTTTAATGACACAAAATATATTCCAAGATATGCCTTAATTTTGGAATTAAATTATGGTTGGAAAAATTCCATTTTATTTGGTTCTAATTAGTCGTAATTTTCAATTAAGTCAAAAACTCACTGTCTCTTACTTGACATTTTGCCTTTAACTTTTCCCCTCTTTCTATATATCTTGATTAAATACTCTTTAATTATGTTCGTTTTCTCTATAAGTGTAAAGAAATAGATTGTAGAGTTTGAGTGGTAGATGAACTTATTTGTATGTTAATTTTCAGCAGCTAATGGGTGGCTTATATATAAGACAGGTCAGTGTTTGACTTAATTGCAAATTTTAGCAGAATGATTTTAATGTTTTTTTAATTCTCCGGTCGTATTCATTTTTTTAAATTTGTTTCTAACCATAATAATCTACCCCGAACTCAATAGGTGACCCAACGTGTGACGTTTTTTTTCTAGTATGTGTATATATATATATATATATATATATATATATATATATATATAAGGTTATCACTATTTTACTTGGTAAGTTAGGGGTGGAGAGCTCAATATCAGTGATAGAGCTTATATATATATATATATATATATATATATATATATATATGAGTGTCTTTTAGATTTCCCGCGTTTTAATTTTGCGTTTTTCGTCCGTTTATATCTTCTTTTTTTTTTTGTTGCGATGTTTAACTTTCCTTGTTTTAAATTCTAATCTCCATTTTCCCCTTTATCTACTTCTATCTCTCTAGCTTTCCTTCTTTTTCTCTCTATCCCGGGTCTCCTCCCCACATTTCTAGCATCTCTTCCCTCTCCAACCCTCATTTCTTCCCTCTTAATTCTATCCATTTTCCTCTTTATCTCTCTACCCCTCCCTTCAATTCTCTTCTTACTCTCTACCCTGAGCTCTCTCTCTCTCTCTCTCTCTCTCTCTCTCTCTCTCTCTCTCTCTCTCTCTCTCTCTCTCTGATCTCTCTCTCTCACTCTCTCTCTCTCTCTCTCTCTCTCTCATATCGACTCTATTCTCTATGAACCCTCGTTTCTTTCTTTCCCTTGAATTTATTCTCTATAGATCGCCCCCCTCTCTCTCCCTCTTTAATATAGCCTCTATGCATCCCCTCTCTCTCTCTCTCTCTCTCATCTAGACTCTATGCATCCATTCTCACAATATCAACCTTTCTTTAACACACACATATTCTCTCTCCTCCCTCTATCTATCTATCTCTTCTCTCTCTCTCTCTCTATATATATATATATATATATATATATATATATATATATATATATATATATATCCCACCCACTTTATAAGCTTTACCGAGTTCGTCTACCTTATTTGCTCTCTCCTTTGGTAATATGCTTAGCTATGAAAATGCAATTTATTAATCCGTCCATGCCTACTCCATAACAATTTAACATATAATTAAACAAATAATTCAACAAATATAAAATATATAAAACCGAGTCTCTCACAGTTGAAAAAGTGCCGACGTAGTTAATTACTTGATGTACGATATCTGTTATAAACATTTCAGCAATTAATTATTTTCAAATAACCGTGTTTATGGTTATTTGTATATTATTCATGAACACTTAATTATCAGTAATTTACCCGAGTGTTTAGTCCATTCATTCTGACTTGAATTAATTGCAATTTCGCACTGAAACTGTTGCTATTCGATCAAATCATAACATTAACGTGTACTCGTTAGACCTAAAAGCGGTAGGTTCTCCTGGTTCGGCGTTGCAAAAATATCTATACAGTCGTACCTTGACTTACGAATGTCCCAACTTACGTGTTTTCTGAGTTACAAGCTGTCACTCGGTCGATATTTTGCTTTGTGTTGAGGCCAAAGGAGTTGGTAAATATATATAAAACATTCAAGTTTCCAAATTTATTAAATCAAAGAAAAATATTATTTATAAAAAAATAAACATTGAAATATAATAACATAATTCATTACATTCTATTTTATCATGTGTTTTATACAATACAAAGCTAATTTTCTTATTTACAAGAACGTAACAAACAAATTTGTGGGTTCTTGGTTTTTTTGGGGGGGGGGGGTCTTTTTTGAAGGGAGAGATTGTGGATGAGAAGGCTGGAACGAATTAATGGTATTTCAGTTTATTTCAGTTTATTTCAATGGGGAAAATTGATTTGATATACGAGAAAATTAGGTTACGAGCAGAAGGAATTAAACTCGTTAATCAAGGTACCATTGTATGATAATTTTTATTTCTTTTTTTTCTTCTCATATCTAAATTGAATATTATGCAGAAGTTACAACAGGACGTATGAACAATGCCCTGGTGATGGTTTATTATTTAAAAAAACGGAAATGTTTAGCATTGGCTCATATTTGAAACCTTTATAAAATCATCCCCTAAATACCTTTTTTATTGTTTTTTCATACTTTATATAGTTAAATAAATATTCATAGAGACAGCATACCACAAAATAGATCATCATTGAATGGATCTAATTTTAAACTAAAAAAATGCTTCTTCTATAAAATAGTAGTTGATTATAAACCTTTTTTTATTTCTAGAAATATTTACCTGAAACCATGTAATTTTGTATGAATTATTTGTATTATATATGAATGCTTAAAACCATAAACCTGTTTGTAAATTCTCTTTATCTAATTTTGGCATTAAATAACCCATAAAGGGTTAATATGCTGTTAAAAATAGATCAAATCAAACCAAAATTGACAATCGAAGATTCCTCGATTGTCAGCTTATACACTAACGACCGAAGAATTTACAATCTTAGCAGCTACTCATTGGTCAAATAAAAATCAGGCCACAGATATAAAGGACGAAATCCGAAGTCATGTGAATTAGTCAGTTGCAAAGAAGAAAGTGATGAAGAAATCACTATGTTGGATGCAGGCTGGGTCATAAGTCTCGGACAGGTCTCTTTAGTGAGTAGATCTGATGCCAAAAAGATCTGAAAATCTCAATGAACTAAAGACCATCACTAACGATGCACCCCATCGCATCTTCGAGATGTATTTTGTAAAACTGCTCCAATATTATTTCACTCCTTGTGAGTTTTTCACACCAGCGTTTATTATTATTATTATTATTATTATTATTATTACTCCTTTTGAGTTTTCACATCAGCATTAGCTGATGGTCTTTCACTGGAGTCTGAGTGACAGCAAGTCTCCTCAGGTCTCCAGGACTCTTCTGAGTATTCTGGCAGATTGCAGCAGTGCAGTGTTCTGAATGGTTTCAATCCTTCCTCTGATTTCCAATTTCCAAACACTTTTCTAATCCTTTTGGGACTGTTCCAAGAGCACCAACCACAATTGGTATCACTTTCACTTTCATATTCCATAACTTTTTCAGTTCTCTGGCAAGGTCCAAGTATTTGTCCATTTTTTCATTTTCTTTTAGCTTCACCCTGTGATCTGCTGGCACTGCAAAATCCACCAATTGACAAGTTCTTTCTTTTTTGTTTATCAACACTAGGTCTGGTCTTCTTGCTGGGATTATTATTATTATTATTATTTACCTCCATGAGAGTTTTTTTACACCTGCTTAAGCTGGAGGTCAAGTGGCAATAAGTCTCCAGGACTCTTCTGAGTATTCTAGCTGATTTTAACTATGCTTTTGTTTGAATAGTCTCGATTCTTCCTTGGATTTCCAATTCCCCCAGACTCTTTTCCAAACCCTTGGGGCCCGTTGAAAGGGTCCTAATTACAATTGGCACCACATTTACCTTCATGTTCCACAGTTTTTGCTACTCTCTGGCCATGTCTAAGTATTTGTCTATCTTTTCGTTTTCTTTCACCTTCACTCTGTGATCCACCGGGACTGCAAAATCCACGAGATGCCACGTTTTCTTTTGCTTGTTTATTAATATGAGCTCTGGTCTCCTAGCCAGGATTAGTGATCCGTCCGTATCTCAAATTATCACAACTATAAAAAGGTTTTTCACATCCGTCTAAGCTGGTGTTTCACTTCAGTGGCAGCATCTCTCCTCGGGTCTCCAGGACTCTTCTGAGTATTCTAGCTTTATTTATTTATTCCTTTATTTATTTGTATATAGTTTGTCTAAATAAGAAAATGCAGGTGTATATGTTGACGTATTTTTCTGTTCAGATGTTTATATTTATGATGCTCAGTCAGTAGAGCGTTCGGCTAGAAATCACAAGGTTCCTAGTTCGATACGGGCCCTCGCCAACTCAGCGTATGAGTAGCACAGGGATCTGTGCGATAAAGTAAGGAGCTGAAGGTAGGTGTGGCGCTCCACCTCATAGGCAGAAACGATCTCCTTGGTCTAGCGCTAGTGAAAAGGGGATAGACTCCCTGGCTGATTGGTTGATACTGACTTTAGGCCACCCTGACGACTTTACTTTTACTTATATTTACTTAGTCACTTTAAAATGCCTAAATTTAGAGAGTAAAAGTGAACGAAATTTCAGTGGCTTTCAGTTATAGTTTTTTTTTTTTTGTCTATGCGTATGACGTGGACAGTAGAGATTCAGGTTTAGCTATTTGACACTCTTGTTAAAACATGCACCTACCCCTTATCCCTACCCCTCTTCCAGAAGAGTGGGATTAGCTAATAATAAACTGACGCCAAAAATAAATCTTTTTTTATTATTATTATTGAAGTAGTTTTGTGCTTTTTTTTTGGGGGGGGGGGTTATTGACGGGGAGTTTCTACTAAATGGATAATCCTTTGTAAATAATTAAATAGGAAATGACTTTATTAATCGTTATGCACCTATTAATAAGTGTGCCGCCTTCTACATTAACGCAACATGAAGACAGTTTCTGCAGGAATTTGAACTCGGTTCACTGATTCCATTTTCCACAACAATAACCATTACGCTACCCACGCCATGGTATCAATGTTCCTACGTCTAATATCATTATTCTACTCCTCAAGTCGTCTGTGTGTTTTTGCATTTGCAAAATCTGTTATATCAATTCAGCTTCCTTATAAATCCATTGGATTATTTCCCTTACCATATAATGTTGGAAGGATTTTCGGACCATATGACCTTTTAGGCACCTCTTTTTAATCTCGATTAAGAAAGGACATGTTTTTCATTTACACCGTCAATATCCGGTTGTTTTAACAGACGATTTTTAGATTATTTTTTTTAATTATAAAACTAACCCCTAACAACAACCGTATATTGACGGTGTAAATGAAAAACATGTTCTTTCATAATGGAGATCAAAAAGGGATGCCAAAAGGTAATAAGGTCCGAATTTTCAACCAGTAAAAATATAATATTTATTCAAGGCATTTTGATTGAACAATAACAAGTACACGGTAGTACACTATTTTATCTTATGAAGTTATGATTTTTACTGCAGCAGTTTTTTCAGGCTTGGATTTATTTTATGAGAGTGTGAATTTGGTTTAATTTCATTTAATACTTTTTTAATGAATAATTAATTTGAAAGTGTTGAAAATTAAATAGTAATTTCGATTTGAATGACCTTAACCTTTGATTAAACTTAACCTTAACTCCTAATTATCTCTCCTACCCGCGAGGATTCAAACAGATATATAAAGACGGACATTTTGTACAACGATAACAAGTGTTATTGTTTGATATTAAAACCTATTCAAACGGTTTATCAGTTTCGTCATTCTATTCTTTCAGTTCCATATCGTTATACTCTTTACTTTTCACATCAGGAAGTTGTTTTATTAACAAGTAGAAAATAAAATGTCTGCTTCGTAATGTAATATTTTATTGTAAATTTAACTATTCAGTTTTGCTTTGTATTGTAACTTTGAATGCGTTGTTTGATTGTTTTTGCCTCCTAATAAGGGTATTTTTACAATTAAAAGATCCAGAATAGATATATTGAATAACGATAATCACTTGAGTATATCGTTTCCTCGTACGGTATAAATATAAAAACAATTCACGATGAAGTGATAACGAGGATATTTTATTGCCTGTGAAAACTCAATAGAAGAGAATAGATACACAAAAGAGCTTATACATAATAATTAGAAGAATGTTCTAATAGAAAAATAATATTTTAGTAGATAAGTCTTGAGGCTGTAGGTAAAAACAGGAAATTATAAACACTTCGGATTAGCTCAGTCGGTAGAGCGTTCGGCTAGAAACCACAAGGTTCCTAGTTCGATACCGGTCCTCGCCAACTCAGCGTATAAGTAGCACAGGTATCTATGCGGTAAAGTAAGGAGCTGATGGTAGGTGTGGTGCTTCACCTCAGATGCTAAAGCAATCTCCTTGGTCTAGCGCTAGTGAAAAGGGGATAGACTCCCTCGCTGACTGGCTGATACCGACTTTAAGCTGCCCCGTCGACTTTTACTTATATATTGAACATTTTTTCGTGTGTTATGCGACACAAAATGCTGGGAGCACAAAGCCCCTTTTCTCCTATAGACAGGAGACGCAACTGATGCATATCATCTCTGTGGGGGTTAGAGAGTCAAAGAGTATTTAGACTTTGATGCTTCCACTTTTATGCCACCTAGCGTCTACTGGTAAACACGAGCGATGTAACCCCAACAAATAGAAATAGATTATTTCTGTTGATTTTTTAACAACGTATTAATAAAACATATCCCATTGTATGTTTCAAGGACGAGGGATTGGCTAAATAAAGCGGTTGTCTCACAAGGTTTACTTGCTGAGGAGGGTGGCTAGATACCAAAGATCAAAGGGTGAGATAAATCCTCTTAGAAGGTCAAGAAAATCTATCATAGAAGTATGCTAACTGACATATCACGCTGAATACAGTAATTCTTGGTCAATCAACATAGTTAAGCAACATCGATCTTGGTCAGTGCTTAGATGGGTGACCACTTGGAATTAACAGGTGTTGTAAGCTAAAAATGGAGGAGGACAACTCTGACTCAGAACCCGGGTTGATGAAGACCGTAATCCTTTGAAGGTTTTCCTGCCAAAATAAACTGGCTGGAGGAACATTTGAATGGGTCCAAAATAACCTCAACGACGTTATACGACAAATTGCTTCCGGCAAGTCGGTACAACTTTGCTATGACGCTCGGCTGTTTCAACGACCACCTTACCATTGGACCTAACCCCGGAAAGTGACGATGGCACAGTCAAAGGAAATGCGACACTTGTTGGCACCCTAAACAATATTCAGCACAAGTTCTCTTTATTCAATAAAGGACGTCGTCGTCTAAAAATAATCATACGCAAAAAGAAATGCAAAACTAACGATTGGGGAAAATAACACGAGGATTTACGTGCTGTTTTGAACAAATCCTGGAAGCAGTACTCTAAAAACCAAATTTGTACGGCCACTTACCTCCCATCTCGTAATCTATCCCAGTAAGACGTGCAACATATGCTGTGTACTACTGGAGAAATAAGGAAGAACTCATAAGTGAAGTTCTCTTATGGACTCCTGCACAAACCAGTGTTGGCCTAACCAACAAGAAGTTACACTCATTAGCTC
Source organism: Doryteuthis pealeii (assembly GCA_023376005.1). NCBI lineage: Eukaryota > Metazoa > Mollusca > Cephalopoda > Myopsida > Loliginidae > Doryteuthis > Doryteuthis pealeii. The sequence goes on from CM042166.1 coordinate 58,560,935, forward strand.
TGTGCGAAGACAGAGTGCTGTCTAGAGGATTTTCCAAGAGCGATGACTGATGTGGACGGATGGAGACAGACAGAGACACGGAGAGAGACAGACAGATAGAGACACAGAGATAGAGAGAGAGAGTCAAAGGAATTCGTGATGTTGGCATGCCTTGATGATGATGATGATGACGACGAAGACGACATACACAAGGTGTGTCCGAAAAGAAGTCTATTAACAAAACACATTTATTATTTTACGTAATGAAACTCGTTGGCTTCAAAATAGTCCTATCCCTTGTGGATATATCAATCTGCACGTTTTTGTTTGTTTTTATTTTTGTTTTATTTTGTTTGTTTGTTTTTTTGGTTTTTGTTACTGTGCATTCCACTCCTACAAGTTCTGGTATGAGTTGTAGAAATTGTTTTGAGGAATAAATTGCATGCCGTTCTCGTAGCGCATTTTCTTTTATTTTTTTCTTGGAGTACTCGATTTCCAAGAACTGCTGAATTGCATGCTTACCACCGGATGCAGTTTACTCATACTCAAGCGACATCCTTTTTGAGAGCCGTCTTACCCCTCTCAGGGGATACACTCTGCGTATTCTAAGCCCCACCCGCAGGGGACGCTTTTTTTGCCAAAAATTATTACTAATTTGACTAGTAATTTCTTGGGTCTTTTTTATTTTAATTTATAATTTATCTTATTTTTAATGAATAATAACAATATCTTTTCAGCTAGTATATTAGGTCTGAGACCTGTCAGCTGTTACTTATAAACATTCATCTTAATTCCACAGAATATTTATAATCTTTCTACAGATTATCTAACATTGCCTTAAAGGAGTTTAGAGATGGGCATTCACTATTGATTATGGTAGTTTATTCCATGTATTCACCACTTTGTTACTAAAATAATTTTGTCTTGCAGTCGCTTTACAAAATTTTTTAAAGAGTTTTAATTTATAACCCAGGTATTGATATTTTAAGCTATGTTTAGTAGATCAAAGTTCGTAGAATAAAATCCATGTGTATATTTTATAGACTTCAACCGTATCCCCTCTTGTACGTCGATAAACCAAACTTGGTAAGTCAATGCTCCTAAGTCTTTCTTCATACGAAAGGGTTTTTAAATCATTCATTACTTTAGTAGCTCTTCTTCGAACTCCCTAATCATAACAATTATTATTTTCTTATTAGGTTTTCTAACTGCAAGAATAATGAATTGATAATTCAGCTATCAATGGCTTTTACAAGAATTTGATAAAACCACTTTAATCTAAGACGTTTGGTAATGAATTCTACAGAATCAGAGAATGTAAATAAAATTGAAGAGGACGTAATCCATTTATTCTGTCGGTCCTAATGATTTATTCTGAATTGATATCTGAGCTTTAGCTAATGTTATAACAATTTGTTAAGGTGGCCTATGTTTAAATAGTCTTTAGCTAACTTGTCTTACACATGTTTTTATAGATAAATTGCAGTAGCAATATATACAGGACTTTCAGGAATTTATGACAAACCTTTAAGCGTGGATCGCCTAACGGTTATCATCGTTTTAAATTGACTCTACGAGCTAAGTTTTAATCCGGGACAAGGCTGTTTGCGTTTAAATTCGCGCTAATGCCCTCAGGATAGGCATAAATATATTTCTTCACCACAGATGTGCGGAATAAGGATTTTCTTTCCTGGCCTAGTCATATAGAATATATACTTACTAACCCCTCCGCACGAATAGCGTGTGACACGACAGAAGGTTAATTTTAAGTCGAGTTAAGGTGTGAATTCAGTTTTCCTTCTTCTAGACCGGTTTCCATGCCAAGTTTAAAGAGCCCAGTCTGCCCAACTATTTATCCATAGCTGGAGGTAGAATAGTTGTAAATTTACCTTCCCCCAATATGTTAGCAATTTGTAAAATGCAACCAGCTTAGACATAGAGTAGATAGATAAAGCGTATCAGATCTTTTTATTATCTTTAAAGTTTATTTTAGTTTTATTTTCATAGATGAAGATTTTTCAATGATTATTGATTTTGATTAGTATTTTCTTTCATCTTTTAAATTTTAACTCACTAAAATCATCTATACATATATAAGGGCAGTTGGTGTGTCTGTGTATGTCCAGATGAAACTACAAAAATAAAACGATTAACGATAAAGTAAATATATAAACACATTAAATATAACCGGTTTTGTGCAAAGATTGTGAAGATTTGATTTATATTTGAAGATATTTAAAAATTAAAATATACATAGAAATAGCATTGAAATTCTACTTAAAAATGTCAAGCATTTGTGAATCTGAAAAGTAAACAAATCAATACACCAGGTTTTTTTTACCCTCTCCCATCTACCCAGCAACGCTGGGTAGCCGCTTCTAGTAATTTCTATAACAGTGAGCAACGGCTTTTATCGAAAAAAAAGAGATTCGAAACAAATTTGAAATAAGTATTTACGGCGCATAAACCTCTGTGGCCAGTTCATATTTTTAGAATCGGTTGTAAACAAAACACACGTGTTTAGCCGACCAGATATGACCTTACGTCTGGAAAAATTTAATTGTACTGTTTATGAATAAAAGTGTCCTCTTCAAACTTATTTCCTCACCTTAAGACTTTTCAAGTAGTGGATACAGATGGTCATCCAATCAATTGAAGATATTCTCGTTGATTTAACCACCATCTTCATGCATAATTTTAATTGTTTTTCAAGATGGACTTCGCTATTGATTCCACGTGACTGAATCGTTCGCGCGCCCCGCGTGACGGATATAATGTAATGGTATACATAGGAATCAAGTACGATCGAACTGTTATAGAGACATCATTAGCTAAGGGCGTCTAATCAATTATTTTTCATGGGTCAAGATTACGATAATTGACGAGAGACAAGTGCTTGATTCGTAGTGTTTTCCTTTTTTACGCTTCATTGATTCAGTTTAATTACCACATTGAATTAATTATATAAATTGTTGAAATTAGGCATACTTAATGCGACAGACAAAAGAAGATTCAAAGAAAATGTATTTGCTAGATGCGGATTTTTTTGGCTTTGTTTTGCATTTTATCTTTTTGTTTTGGTGTATTTTTTGATTTTGTTATTTTTTTAATAGCAGTCACAATTTAAATATTTGATTGTTCTAACAATGAAATTTCTAACCAATTGTTGATAATAACAAACTGATGTTTTTTTGTTAACTAAATAGTAATAAATTGATTTTTTCAATAACTATTAATAACAAACTGAGATATATATATATATATATATATATATATATATATATAATCAAATAGTAATAACAAAATTATATTTTTTCAGTATAGTATAAAAGGAGCTGATGGTAGGTGTGGCGCTCCACCTCAGACGCCAAAAACAATCTCCTTGGTCTAGCACTATTGAAAAGGGGATAGACTCCCTCGCTGACTGGCTGATACCGACTTTAGGCCGCCCCGACGACTTTACTTTACTATATATTATATTATTGATCCATAAATATTTCTTCTGAAGTCTTGCTACGCGCCTGGATATCGACCCACGTATTTCTATGTCCTCACGTTAATGAGCGAGAAGTTCCCTCCACCCTTTGACAGGTTTTGATTTTGTCCTGCTGGGTGTCTAGCCCCCTCCACACCAGACAAGCTTGGTGGGATATCAGTTTAGTTGCCGATAATCTGACTATGAAGCAGGTAGTACAGGGTTACATAATACCCATAACGCTTTGTGCGACCTGACATTTAAACTATTAAAGTAATAACCAATTGATATATATTAGGGTCAACTGTTTGATTAACATCGTACTGCTGGGTCCAATCAATAAAACATTCGTGTTAAAAAGTTTATTAAAATCAGTTTCAAAAGAGTCATTATTTAAAAAGTTCTAAGTCTTTAATAATAACAGTATTTTGAAAATATACAAATATAATTGATTTAAAATCATGGTGTAATGGTTAGCAAGCTAGGCTCCCAGATTCATTATTAGTGAAGAGAGGGTCCGATCCTCGCTGGATGCCCCATACTTGTGACTTTGTGTCAAATCCTATCCCTGGTGATCGGTTTGGGTATTTTTTTCATCAATATAAACTGAATCATTACATCCTGGGGGGGTCAAATTAATTTTCAAAAAAGTTTTATTCGTTAACTACCATTTTTTTCTCTAATCCATTTCATTTGAATAGCTAGTTAGCCGCTCAAGTCAAATATGTTTCTTAATTGGAGAGTTGCATCTCTTTTATTATAACATGGACTGACGATGTATAGTAAAATAGCGTTCAACCCGAGATATCTGCCACAGTGCTAGTATATTTTTCGAGTTAGCACGAACTCGTCCTGACGAAATCTAGACTGCTAGACATAATTATAGACATTATAATGTAAGTCAGCTGTGAATATCTTCATTTATATTTTAAACTTAACAAGTACTTTACTTCAGATATAAATTCAAATTTATTTCGGCATTTTTTGCTTCTTACAGTCTGATTTTTAAAGTTTCATGATTTGTTTAATGATTTTCCCTCTCACTGATTTGTGTTTTCCATTTCTTTTTCCGCATTTGTTAAAAACGCAGACTCACGGGCACACGCACACTCGTTGAATCCTATCAAGGAAACGCTTTATACCATCCACACACACACACACATATATATGTATATATAAATATATATAGTCACTATTGCATACATTTACTTGGTAAGCAATGGGTGGACGTCCACAATGCAGAATGGGAACCCTAAGATCTAGCAAGCGACTGGGGGAGCTAAGGACCCTCGCAAAAGAAAGGAGAGGGAGTCTTAAAATGAAGAAGGACTGAATGCTGCTGTAGGATATTCCAAACTACTACAGCCGCAGAATACACTTAATGATATATATGTGTATGTATGTATGTATATATATATATATATATATATATATATATATATATATATATATATATATAATGTGTGTGTGCTGTCTTAACTCAGGACAAAATAAAAGGAATCAATGAGCAGACACTAGTTTTCTTTACACTTTTCCAGGGTAGTTGAATAACTTAAGTTATTTTTTTCACTTCCGTTTTCATTTCCTCAAATTATTTTCGTCTCGTGCTGCATGTCAAATGGCACTGCCTAGGAAATAACTTCTTCCGATTCTTCTTTCTTCTTTTCCTCTTCTTTAATATTATCACCCTTATTGATATTTTATCTCTTCTTAATCTCATCACACAGAATTCAGTCTTTGTCTCAGGGTCGATTTTATACAGAACAGACAATTGACCTGCCGTATTTACTAGAGTTCAAATCTCGAATTTAATGTAACTAATACTATTTAGCTATGTTGCTAATTTTATTTCGTCTAGCGTAGCTAAATTATTAATATATTTCATCGTTATTATACACTGATCTATTTGGATTAGGGTCCTCTTTTTGATCGTTATTTTAGTGACCTGTTGCATTCTTCGTTTTTTGTTGTTGTTTTTTTCTGAATTCTTTGTTCAATCCACGTGTTTAGATTGTTATCATTCTTCTGTTCACGCTAAGATGATATCTTGTATCAGTTAATTCTTTCTAGATAAATCGTCATATCACGTGACTGCCTCTTCCACAGAGCTGGGTTATATGTCTTTTCTGCGCTACCTTATCTAGGGATTACCCTGTCGGTGGGCTTAGAATATGCTAACTTTATCCCCTGCAGTGACGTAAGACCCACCCACCCCTATCAAAAAATAGATGTCATGGGCATGTCACTAATCTGCTTCAGGTGGTGAAGCTCCATTTCTGGGACGTGTGGAGTACCACTTCATTGACATTACTCCACTCTGACCTGAAGTGGTAGTACTTGTTAGGATTCAATTTAGGGGTAAAATAGATCTATTTACCAATGTTTCGTATTACGAATACCTGATATTATATAACTGTATGCAAAAGAAATTTAAGAAACTACACAAAAATGTAAATATAAACGAACAATGAACGCAATTACCTGTCTATAAAACATAGGCATATAGTTATTTACTAAGGTTAGCTTAGATGTGGCACAATGCCATATTATGGGACACCCAGTGAGAATCGAACTCACTAACAATGGTCTGCGAATCTAGCTTGCTAACCATTATACTACGTGAGGTGTCCAAAAACTAGGCATAAAACAACATCAGATGGTTTGACAAACTGTTAAAATCAATCAATCAATCAATCTGTTAATCTACACAAAGATACATCTATTAACCTGGTAACCAGATATACTTTAATAGCCGCTTTTATCCGTTTGTGTGGAGAATGGAATGAGAGCAAAATGGCTGAAACGTTGCAGCTATAACAGAGTGAATACACTCGTCTAAGTACATCACTTTCGAATGATAATAAGTCTTCCTCTCAGAACTCCGGACAAGAACGAACTATTATTTTCGATGGTTTATAAATTATAAATGCATCTCTCTCTCTCTCTCTCTTCTCTCTCTCTCTCTCTCTCTCTCTCTCTCTCTCTCTCTCTCTCTCTCTCTCTCTCTCTCTCTCTCTCAGCTGTTTTAAGACACTTATGTGTTAGAAATATTTAGATGCCATAGGAACATTTATTGAACAGTTAATTATCTCTTCTTGGCTGTGAATAATATGAAAATAGTTTCTTATTTTAAAAGAATGATGGAAATGTGTGTTTCTAGTAATTAGGTGCAGATCCCAAAAGCAGATTATGTGGTAATTTTAGAGAAACATCATTATAATAAAAAAAATAATGGAAACAGGACAAATCAGTGTATATTTAGGAAGGTTTTCGGATGAGCTATCACGTCCTGTCGTCACCTCTGATAAATAATGGACCATTCTGTTTTCATTGTGAGGAAGGAAAAGGAAGAAAAAGAACATGCTACCCACTAGAAAGAAAATATAATAAACAAAGAGAAAGGAGAGAAGTATATATATATATATATATATATATATATATATATATATATATATATATATATATATATATATATATATATATATATATATATATATATATATATATATATATATATATATATATATATATATATATATATATATATATATATATATATGAATGGGTTAATTAACGTCTGAAGAAGATATCAGTTCTGAAACACGTGTCACTAATGTAAAATAATAAGTACTAAAAGAAAACCCCACAAAAATGGGCATCTATTTAATGATTTTAATAGTATGAGAATCTTCTAGAGTTTTTTTTTTTCATGTCTGGAGGTTAGAGAATCGCGTTCACATTTACATATTTGTGTTGAGGTTTCTTTAAAAGTTTTTTTGTTTGTTTGTTTTTTTGGGTTTTTTTGTTTTTGTTTTTGGCACACGGTCCTTTCAAATAGGAATAATTTTGAAACAGTAGGTGGGACCCTAACAGGTATTACCATTCCATATTAGTGCCACTTTGACTTGTTATGATAATTAGCAAACTAGCCTAGCAGATCAATTACTATGGAATCATCACTAGGTATCCCGTAATTGTGGTCTTGCTTGAGACACATCTAAGTTACGATTAGTTTTCAAGACCTGCGTGGCAGACCAAGCAAACGTTAGTAATTAAAAAAAGAAGACTACAAGAATCTATAATAAATATGTAAAGATTTAATTTGTAAAAGTTTTGCCAAGTGTTGACGCTTTTAGAAATTATTTTAACATATATTAGTATATACAGGTGAACTACATATGTACACAATGTGTGAGTATACGCATAGGCATATATATTTGTACGGGAGTGTATACATCTCTAAACACACACACCAGAGACGCATATATATATATATATATATATATATATATATATAAATTTGTCCGCAGCTTAGTAAAGGTGTTAGATTAGTTTTTCCTCATTAGTGAAATACCAGGTGTTATCTGAATGTATCGAGGTTGAAATTTTCTGAAATTAAATAAAAACTTGTGCACAGGTGAGTGAGTAACATATAATAAAGAGAGGTGTGTTAGTGTAATGGTTATCGTCGTAGGAAATAGAATCGGAAACGAGTTCAAATCCTGAATGAATTCGCTTGAGTTTCATTCAGTGTTAATGCCCAAGTGAAAAGGCATAAATCCATCTCTTCTTCAACCCCACCTCAACCATGGGCAAATAGGAGAGAAGGTTCGGTTCTTTGGCTTTGATATGGAAATCAGTCTAGTTTAAAGAAAAATCTGACTTCACACTGAATTCAACTGTACTCCAATGAAGAAATTTACCAAGGGTTCGTTTGAATTCATAGTTTTTCTTCTCCGTGACTGGTTGCCTAAACAAAGCTAGATAACCAGTTTGCCCTTCTATTTACGCATTGTTGGCTGGAGAATATATATATATAATTTACCAACCCCTCCACACGAGCAGGATGCGACACAAGGTCAATTTCTTAAGCAGAGTTTAACAGGTTTGAATTCAGAGTTTTTCCTTCTCCTAGACCGGTTACCTAACCAAGGTTAAAGAGCACAGTCTGCCCTACTATTTATCCATAACTGGAGGAGAGTAGGATTCATACTTTTCCCAATGGTATTAGCGCTAAGTGACATGCAATTACCACGTCCAAGATTTGAACTCGGGTCGACGAGTCTATTTCCCATGACTTTAACCATTACACCACGCGCTGTACGCAGGAGAATATATATGAATCCATTGCTTGTTCAAGGACATTAGAACAAACTGAAATGCACACACACCCTCGTGTAGGAATTGAACTTGCGTCACCAATTCCATTTCCTAAAATTATAACCATGCCGCCATACATGAGGATTTTTGTGTGTGAGAGAGATGGGAAGAGAGAAGCGTGAAAGAGATATAGATTAGAAGAGAGAGGAGTTAAAGGGAGGTAGATAAGTGGAGTGAAAAGGGAGAGAAGGGGGGCAGGTGTGAAAGCGGAAATAAGGCTGAAAATAGATGCAACACATAGAAGAAGAATTTAAGAGAATCAATAGATTCCGAGAGATCAACAAGGAAAGAGGGGATCAAATTAGCCGGTAGCCAGTGGATGATGGGGGATATAGCGAAAGGTTACTTACGTTCGCTTGCTTCAAAAAACATTACTTCAATTTGTAATATCGACTGCTATTTTTAAAAGCCAGCTTTCTGCATGCGTTTCACTCGGTCAGTCTCCATTGACAAAATAAAAGATAAAAAAAGGTAACAAAGACTATGTAAGGAAAGAGAAACCCGCTAATATAACTTACGTAATCAGTCAACCTAGATTAGAGTAATATATTTCAGCTGCTGAAGAGGGAGATGTCATGTTGACACCTGTCAGTGTTGTAAGAAAATGAATATGTGTAGGTTGTATGGAAGACCAACAGCAGGTCTTACATCTTCATCATAGTGATGTTGTCTAATGGAAAGACAAATGGAGATACAGTTGGGCGCCAGGTCCATTGCATAGGTTTGCCAGAACGTGCTTAAAGACAATATTGGACTGTCGGTTTTGAATTCAGTAATGTACTTCTCCTAGACCGGTGGTCCATCAAACCTACCATAGTGTTAGGGAGAGGTGATGGACTAGTACCAGTCTTGGTTGGAAATTGTACGTGTATCGCAAATTCCATTTTCCACACCAACAAACAGTACTTGGTTTGGTTTACTGAATATCAACCACACTGGGTCATTTAATGCCGACAAAGTTTTGAAATATTCATTCTTATTTTTATAAACTCATGTTTTTCTATTTAACCTATAGATGGGACCCTAACAGGTACTACCACTCCGGTCAGATTAGTGATGAAGGGGTACTCCACATTTCCCAGAGCTCCAAAATTCGAACTTGGAACTTTACCATTAGATGCAGTTTAATGACACACAAACAACCAGTACTACACGCGCACTTCCACTAAAGGATTGTATTTACCTATTCACATAATAGAGTAGGATATGGCCCAATGCCATTTTAATGTGGGATTAAAAACAGTGCGGATATAGACTCCCTCGCCGACTGGCTGAGACCGACTTTAGGCCGCCCCGACGACTTTACTACTATATATATATATATATATATATATCTACCAACCCCTCTGCATGGACAGGATGACACACAAGGTCAATTTCTTAAGCGGGGTTTAACAGGTTTTAGTTTTCCTTCTCCTAGAGCTGTTCCCATACCAAGGTTAAAGAGACCAGTCTGACCTACTATTTACCCATAGCGGATCAGGAATAGTTAGATGCATATCTTTCCCAAGGGCATTAGCACTATGTGAAATGCAAACAGCTTTGTCCGGGATTTGAACTAAGATTCCCGTGGCTTTTTCCTACGCCGATAACCGTTACCTAACAAGAATAATCTTAGTCATTTAAAAATTATAATTCTGACTCTAATTGGGCGAGAAGCTGCTTTATTATCTCAATTTGAGCATCTTAAGTTTATTGCTTAATAATTTATGTTTAGTTTTATCCTGTGTCGTGGTTACATATATAGACACGTACATTCTTATAACGACACATCTCTCTTTCTCTCTCTCACACACACACACAGATATATATATATATATATATATATATATATATATATATATATTAGAATTTTAGAATATATACATAGTATAAAACACACACACACACACACACACATATATATATATATACATATATATATATATATATATATATAAATGAATTAGAATTTTAGAATATATACATAGTATAATACACACACACACATAAATATATATATCTATATATATAGAGAGAGAGAGAGTGAGAGAGAAAGCAAGCAAGCAATAAGTAGACCTTTAAACAGTAACCATGCATTTCACTATACTTAGAATTCTTCCACATTCACTGTGTGAATTTAAGAGCAATCTAATCAAAATACAAACCTGCTACTAGGATTTAAATCCTACAATTTTTATTTACTATGTAAAAACCAGATAGGATTTTCTGTAAACTTGTTTTTAAGGTTTATCTTTGGTGTGCGCCAAAATACGTTGTTTATCAATCTTCCTTTTAGTATTTAGAAACTCGATCCAACAGCGGAAAAGACATGAAACTGGCGATAAATTCACTAACAGTTTTCATTTGTTTATTCATTGGCCTTGAATGGCTCAAAAAGAAAAAAGAAAAAGAAAACATATATTTCTGCTTATTTTAGGCGTCAAAAAGGCGCGCTAACATAGGTAATATTTCTTTACGTCGTAGAGATTGTTTTGAAATCTACAAAAGGCACAAATATATTAAACTGAAATGTGCAGTAAATGTAGTACTAAAGAATCGCCGTAGATCTAGAGCAATAATTAGGAAGATCTATTTCTCTGAATGTTTGAGATGAGGCTTGATGACTACTATTATCTACGTTATTCGGAGTATTGTCCTCATCTTCATTGTTATCTGTACAACGTTTCGGCCGATATGCCCTCCGGCCTTCCTCAGGTATTTCTTGTCGGACTAAGGAACCTTCTCGGACTCTGGAACCTTCTTGTCATGATCGGGAGCCATCAGAGAACTTTGAACCTAACCCTTTATTCAGTACATGTTCTCATTGCGCTAACCATAGCTGTGTTAATTATTATTCTGATTAGAATAATAATTAACACGGATTAACGTCTCTACCCCAGTTATGGTTAGCGGAATGAGAACGGGATACCCCCGTGGACTGAATAAAGGGTTAGATTCAAAGTTCCGTGATGGATCCCGATTACGAGAAGAAGGTTTCCGAGTTCGAGAAGGTTCCCGAGCCCGACAAGAAATACCTGAAGAAGGCCGGAGGGCATATCGATCGAAACGTTGTACAGATAACCATGAAGATGGGTCAATAGTCTGGATAACGTAGATAATAGTAATTAGTAAGTGTTTGTCTGTCTTCTAGAAACGGACAAATAATTTGACCTTGTTTTACCAAAATTTGGTATACATACTTATTAGACACAGTAAGTTTGTAATATAAACTAGCGGGACCTGTGGATATACTATGTTATGATACTTTAACTATTACAACGTTTGATATGTATACTTAAGATATATTGCAAAATAGTTCAAAATTTAAATGGATAATAATTTTGATTTAACTGGAGTGAAACCCTTGATACCATTGAAAATTTGTGATATAAATTTTACCCAAAAGTACCACCCGGGGTGGGCCCTCACCCCACTCGCTACTGAATGAATGAAATTTATCTGTTGGTATCCAAATGTCTTGAACTTATCATTCTTTGATCTTTATTATTGTAAACATTTGGCAGTGAGCTCTAAGCGTGGAAGATATTTGTTTGCTTTATAAAAAGAAGAATTGCTACAATCGATTTTTTGTTGTGCGCGCGTGAGTGTGTCTTTTTTATTTTATTTTATTTTTGGGGGAGGAAACAACCTAATTAAATGAGAATAATTCCACTTGAATTATTATGTTTTATGCATATTATTCACATATATTAATTATATATATATTTCTTTCCCTATTTCTATATAGGTCTGTCTCTCTCCCCATGTCTCTCTCTCCCCATCACACCGTCTCTCTCTCCCCACCCTCCATCTCTCTCTCTCTCTCTCTCTCTCTCCACACCCTCCATCTCTCTCTCTCTCTCTCCACACCCTCCATCTCTCTCTCTCCACACCTTCCATTCTCTCTCCACACCCTCCATCTCTCTCCCCCACTCTACGTCTCTCTCTCTCTCCATACCCATCCGTCTCTCTCTCCACCCCTCCGCCTCTCTCTCTCTCTCTCTCTCTCATTAAAACAGAAAATACGTGACTGTTTCTTCACTAGCTCTCTCTCTCTCTCTCTCTCTCTATATATATATATATATATATATATATATATATATATATATATATATATAATAAATCTTTTCTCTTTCTTTATTATATTTTTTTCTATAGATAGTATGTTCTTTTTCTTCCTTTTCCTTCCTCACAATGAAAACAGAATGGTCCATTATTCATTAGAGGTGACGACAGGGCGTGATACACCGAGGTAAAGGCGTATTGATATATAGATATTTTCTTCATTAAGAAACGAGGTTGCCATTGGGAGTAGATTTCTAACAATAATCACCTGGAAGTTATATTCCTACAAGAGATAGGACTCATGTCTATCAATCTCATTTTGCTAATATCTGTCTCTCTATCTTTTTATCTACATTAATAATTAGGAAAATTGTATCTGTCCTTTATAAAAAGCCAAATGCTTTGATGTTTAGCTACCAAATTTGGTTGAATACTTATTAGACACAGAGGAAGGTTTTAGTATGAATGCGTTGCCCCTCGTGGGGAAATCGGGGCGGGTACTGTTATTGAGAGTTGAGTTCTAAGAACAATTAGCTGGAAGTTATATTCTTGTTTATATCTATCTCGTTTTACTAACATCTATATCTATACCTCTTAATATATTATATTCTCTTTATATATATATATATATATATATATATATATATATATATTGTTACGCACACACACTCGTTAGGGACGACCAGTGTACACACGCAACATGAAATAATTTAAAAAATGCAAAAGGTCACAGAAGTAAAAATAAATAGTACAAAAGGGATGGGATTCAAAACTTTTCTCTCTGCTCCCGAGGAAAAGGATAGAAAACCGATGAAAGACGACAATGCTGAATGACCAAGATCGGACAGGATTTCAAATAATCACATACATATTTATTTACATATATATACAATTTATATTTAAGAGACAAATACACACACACACACATATATATATATATATATATATATATATATATATATATGTAATAAGAAGGGTAAAGTGGATGCGTGGTTCATATTATCAGTGAACGAGCAACTGAGCGCATCAATCATATTAGCAATATACAATATACATGACAAACTATAAAGGGACCGGGTTAGCTCAGTTGGTTGAGTGTTCGGCTAGAAACCACAAGGTTCCTAGATCGATACCGACCCTCGCCAACTCAGCGTATGAGTAGCACAGGGATATGTGTGGTAAAGTAAGAAGCTGATGGTTGGTGTGGCGCTCCACCTCAGATGCAAAAACAATCTCCTTGGTCTAGCGCTAGTGAAAAGGGGATAGACACCCTCGCTGATTGGCTGATACCGACATAAGGCCGCCCCGACGACTTTACTTTATAATGTCTGTCCTTCTATCTGTCTACATTGATAACTGAGAAAAACGTGTTGTTTATAGACGGCCAAACAGAATTACATAAGACAACCAAATTTGGTATACATACTTATTGAATTCAGAGGCTAGTTAAAAACGTCAAAAATATCTTCGTGGTGAAAGAGGAGGTTCTCGTCAAGAGTGGATTCTTACTATTAACAATAATAAATGGAAAGTTATGTTCCTGCGAGAGGTAACAAATTGTACAATACTGAAATATGTAAATTTCATTTAAAAGTTTAACAAAATAATTGTTTTATTAAAATAATTATTAACATTTAAATTGAAATTTTTAATTAGGTTAGTAGGCGTCTTCTTTATATAGGATATATGAAATAATTACATAAAATTAATGCATAGTTAGGTCTAACAATCCGAACAAAAATGGAAACAATTAAACTGCAGGGCCGTAGCGACCAGGGAATACGGCACCCAAATGTTTTACCACTTATGTTTTTACAGAATCATATTTTAACAAAATAGTATAAAGAAATACATACAAGAAAGATGAACTGCTTCCCTAAAACGAAGCAAAACATTTATGTCTGCTATGGCCCTGAATCTATAAATCAAATAAAAGTTTTGACTACGGTGACCCTTGATGCAGCGAACTAACCGATAGAGGTTGCTAAAAAAAAGCATTTATTGTGACTTTCTCTTGGCTAGGGTCTGGTAACCTCTGGCAACTTGCTATTCGAATTAATTGGGTCGAAAAACTGATATTGCAACGAAGTATTAAATGTTTGCCTGTTTAAGATGATTGAACTACATTTATGTGCTAACGAATTATTATTAAATATGTATAATTGGAGCTATGTAACTGTGTGTAAATATTTGTATTAGAGAGGACCAATTGCTCAAAAGGTTTGTAAATTATTAGTGTTTTTTCATTTCCTAGCGAGGTCTAAGTATTTTGTCTATCTTTACATTTTTTTTATCTTCACCCTATTATTATTATTGTTATTATTATTATCACTCCTTTTGAGTTTTTCACACCAGCGTTAGCTGATGGTGTTTCACTGGAGTCTAAGTGACAAGTCTCCTCAGTTTTCCAGGAGTCTTCTGAGTTTCTAGCCGATTCTAGCAATGCAGTAGTCTGGATGCTCTCAATTCTTCCTCTGATTTCCAGATCCTCCAGACTTTTTTCCAACTTTTTTGGGACCGTTTCAAGTGCACCAACTACGATTGATATCACTTTGATCCTAATATTCGAGGATACCTATTTTTTTAGCATCAAATAACCCAAAAAGGGTTGACACGTGGTAAATTTAAATAAACAACAATTTTAAGCAACAAACACACACACACACATATATATATATATATATATATATATATATATATATATAATATATATATATATATTGATTGGTTGACTGACTGATTGGAAATAATTCTCTTAGAAATAACATTCAAAAATTCATCCTTCTAGACAGGCATACGCACGGTCTTCAAAACGTCAAGCAATAAAATTAATTCTTGCTCGATTAAGTTTATTGCTTGACGTTTGATGTGCCTTCTTTCGGAGTAGCTATCAGTGGGACTGAGACAACTTGATATTATCCATTAATGATGTCCGTGGCGAGGGTGAATACATCCTATCACTCTAGTCGCCGTGGTGTTATGTTTGGCAATCTAATCTAGGTGATTAATTACAACTGAATAGTGAATTGGATTCTCTCTAGTTACCCCATACTTCAGGCCTTTTGTCAGCTTAAATATGCTGAAAGCATAATTAGCTCAGTCACTAAAGTTAAGCACTGATGGTGTTGCTCAGTACTTAGATGGGTGATAATTTCCTAACAATAGTTGCTTTAAACCATCTAATGCTTTTGGACCAGATTAAGCAAAGCTTATTAAATAAGAGCATCCCTTGGGAGTCTCAGTCTTTTGCTCTAACCACAATCGATACATAAATGTGCATTGCTGATTATTCGCTGTCAAATTGATCATATTACTATGCACATTCGTGCATTAAATTATAGGGATAATGTGTATCAAAATTGAATTGTTGCAAAATAACTTTGAATATATTATTTTTGTCGCCAATGGTGGTGCCAGTAAAAGACTACAGAAATATATCCTCTTGTATTACTTTTATACATTATACTAATTCCAGTACAAAATTCAATCAGATTATCAAACGTGGTTCTCAAGTTAGTTTTGGGATATCAAATAAATTTATTATGTACATTAATCATATTTCTTTTACTGATCATTTATCTCCAATCTCGTACGGCTTAATAAGATTGAGACGGTTACTTGCAGATTCAGCTCCAGAGGTAGAACAGCTGCCAGAAATTTTTTCACCTTAATTCAATAATTCACAAAAGGTCCGCATGTCCAATGCTCTACAGTTTTGAGATAGATTTCAACCAAACTTTCAGAAAGTATTAAGGTCCTTACAAAGGAAGATCTTAACCTAATCCGAAGATTTAACCCAGACTGTTTAGAATTACTGCGAATTAAAACATGGAAAACCTTTGTCCTAGAATGGCGTCTGTCTATGATATGACTTTACTTCACATGGTCAGCTCTTTACTTCACATGAGCAGAATTGGAAATCGTAAAAGATGACAAATCCTCCGTAAATGATCAAATAACGAGAACACATTTTCAGAGACTTGTTTCATGTAATTACATTTGATCAATAAGTTATATTTTGGGTGATGAATAATACAGTGAGGTATTTGTCTAAAGATTTACTCATATATAAAGAAAGAAAGAATACATTTTTCAGATAAGTGTCATTTCAAATTAGTATACTCCTAAATCTTTTAAATAAATGAATCCCTCTCTTCTTTTAATCCTCGGTCTTTGCAGTGTTTTATATCCATAGGTCCTTTTCATTGTGAGAATATTTAGGTATTTTAACAAAAAGTAATTTATAATCAGCAATGACTATATTAAAACATTTATGTAATACGTAAATGCCCGACTAAAACAGAATGCATGTTATTTTTTAATCGTGCAGCATTATTCAATATTTGAAAACCTTTGACGAATTCAGAAATTTCTACTTGAAAAAAGTCTGAGGGCCTGCAAAAGGTACGGACAGCATCGTCTGTGTCATCAACATCTGAGAGGAGCTCCGAAAGTAATAGCTCCTATTTATTTCTATGAAAAGTACAACTAATACAGAGGTTCCTCGTGGCTAAATTGCTGGACTGTAACATCGTAGTATGGGAGTTGGAACTCCAATCGCGTTATTACGTTCACTTTCAGACTAATACCTTTGAGAAAAGTATGAAACTCTCGTTCCCTAGGTGTATGTTTGATAGTACCACAATTGCATTAAATAACCCATGCAGGTTTATATACCAATAAAACAAAGGAAACAAAACATACGAGATCACAGTAACACTTTTGGATAGGGCATGTTTTCAGATATAAAATACTGTTTTCCCTATAGTCACCAGTGCTGAATATACATTTTTCCATCAATAAATGAGAGCCTATTCAACGGTGATATTGTGATGTCTGTATCTGTTGTAGTTTCTGTGGAAATCAATAGGAATTATTTTTGGACTATCTCTCCTAGGAGAGGCTACTGAAAAAAATTAAAGAAATTTGATCCGAATATTATACAGAATTTTGCAATGAAAACGTTTCTTTTTGTTGGACTACTTACAAGGAAACGAGAGAAGTAAGGTACTCGGAGTAACACTTTCTACACTTTACAAATACGGAAACATTTATCTAAAAAAATTAAATAAAATTGAACCGAATATTATACAGCATTTTACAAGGAAAATGTTTCTTTTTGTAGACTACTTACAAGGAAACGAGAGAAGTAAGGTACTCTGATCATTTTCTTCCTGGTTATATTCCAATTATTTCGGGGTAACACTTTCTACACTTGATAAATACTGAAACATTTATTTAAAAATAAAAAAGTAGAAGATAATGCACCAAATATAAAATGATGAATTGCAAATAGAAAATATAAATCAGTGGTTATTTTTATTCGATTTAACCGTCGCATATAAATGTCTGTAATAAACATAGAATACAATTTAATGTTTACTATGCATCCATTTGCATTTATCTAGGAATGGATAATTTATTCAAATATAGCCATTTATTATGTACAGAGATAAATAGATTACAGAGAATTCAGGTCACAACAGACTGACACATTAGTCTTTACCAAATGAAACACGTTAGTTCTTTGCACGCACTGAAAATAAAAATGTTCATCGTTACTTTTTAAAGATTACTTATCGACCTGTAAACTCGTTGGGTCCTCATGGTAATAGTGCTTCAGGGTGATATTCTTGGTTCTTTCTTAGGAAGGATTTATTATTATTATTATTATTATTATTATTCATTATTATTATTATTATTGTATCACTCCTTTTGAGTTTTTCACATCAGCATTAGCAGATGGTATTTCACTGGAGGCTGATGACAAGTCTTCTCAGGTCTCCAGGACTCTTCTGAGTATTCTGGCAGATTGTAACAGTACAGTAATCTGGATGGTCTCAATTCTTCCTCTGATTTCCAGATTCTCCAGTCTTTTTCCAAGTTTATTGCGACCGTTCCAGTGCACTAACTACAATTGGTATCACTTTCACTCTCATATTTCCCGGACTTTTCAATTCTCGGACAAGGTCCAGGTATTTAACTTTTCAGTTTCCTTCAGTTTCACCCTGTGATCTGCTGGAACCACAAAGTCCACCAGTTGACACGTTCTCTTTTATGTAATAAAAAAGAACATCCTCCGGGCGATGTAAAAATTAATTTAAAATATTTCTAATAACTTTAAACATATATTAAAATAAAACAAACTATATGTAAATATATAATACCAGGTATGTATCGATCAAAACTTTTTTTAAACCAATGAGTACCGTCTACGTTTGCATCCTCAAATTTTGAGTGTATTTATTCTATGTTATGAAGATTTTGGGTAATGTGATGTAAGCAGTGGCGTAGTTTTGCTTACAGACAAATAGAGACCTAACTTCTATTATTAATAGATTATTACATTACTCTGCACAAGTCTTTCACAACAGCGTTAACTGTTACTGGAGTTTGAGTGACAGCAAGTCTCCTCAGGTTCCCTTGAATCCTTTGAGTATTCAAGCCGATCTAATCAATGCTGTTGACTGGAACGTGTCAATTCTTTCTCTAATTTCCTATTCTTCGAGTCTTTTTCAAATCCTCGAAGACTGTTCCAAGGACACCAACTATCACCTTCACCTTTATGTTCCACAGGTTTTTCAGTTCGCTGGCAAGGACCAAGTATTTTTTCCATCTTTTGTTTTCTTTCATTTGCATCCTGCGATCTAACGAAACAACAAAATCCACTAGTTGAAAATTTCTCTTCTTCTTATTACTTAATATTAGGTCTGGTCTTCTGGCCGAGATAAGGTGAACCGTTTGTATCTCAAAGTCCCATAGAATATTATGCGTCTGATTCTCTGGAACGGATCCACGCTTGTACATAGACGGTTTGTTTGCTTGGTTTAGAATAGATAACTATAGAAATAGAATAAGATCATGATAAATTACTCTCGACTGAACGACTTAAACGGAGCCCTAAATTCACTAAGGATAGAAGATAGAACAATTATCCAACAATAATACATCAATACTAGAAAGCGATAAAGACATTTATATCATGTCTAGTAATCCTAACTCCGCAAAGACGTCATGACAAATTGATGACCCCAAAACGCCATATTGTATCATATTATCCTCAATTAATTCAGGATCAATTAGTTAATTAATAAAACTTGTTTATCGATGTTTATGCCTCGTTTTTATTTTGTACACTCACATGTATACATATATGATTTTAAGAAGACACACACATGTATAAATATGATTTTAAGGAGACTTTCAATAATATATATATATATATATATATATATATATATAAGCGTTTTGTTCGAGTCTTAGTGGGTCCGACATACAGTAGCACTGATTCGACACAAGGATGCAGAGTGCTGACTTGAAAAAATCTTGGAAGGAGCACCTTTAAAACTGCTACTATATGACTACTTGATACCTAGCACACAACCCATTCAAGTCAGACGAATAAGACATGCGGCCACTGGTTGAGATGCAAGGTCGAACTCATAAGTGACGTTCTTCCCTGGATACCAACAGATCTACACATCGCAGTAGGCCGATCAGCAAAAACCTACACCAATCAGCTTCGAGCTTATACTGCCTATGATCGATAGGAACGAATGGCGAAAGAGTCATGATTATGCTGTCAGTGGGACCTGATCCCTGATACATATATATATATATATATATATATATGTGTGTGTGTGTGTGTGTTTTACAGAATATATATATATACATTGCTAATACTGTACTACAGATATGGAAAATGTTTATTACAGGTTCATTTTATCTATCTATGATATAGCCTCTAAGATCTCTCGAAAATGACGAATTCCGCGGAAAGAATTATTCTTGTATACTCGTTATATCTTATATCAAAAATGTTAAATTTTTCGCTTAAAAGAGGCATTTACGGCTTCTGTTTGGCATATCAGAATAGTCTGCATCACTACAATAGCATCAAAGCTCTATTATCAAATTATCTTCTATAATTAAGTTATTGAGACGAGCAGTTGCGCTACGATATAGAGGGCTTAGTGCTATTCTAGTATATACCGTAAGTCGTTTTGATGAGAGAGTCGTTGTAACTCCCACCGCCACCTGTTCAAGAAATATATTTGAATTTACAGCAAATCAGCAGTAAAAGCGAATGAATTAAATACAAATATTTCTGTTGTCAATGAAGGAACCTTTTTTTAGATTAATTCGACAATTTTCTCCTCAGGATCTGAAGAATCAATATTTGATGGTTTGGAAGACATTTAAATTGATTATATTTATATTTTCAAAACAACATTTTCTTTTAAAGACATATAAGTCTATTTTTGTTTTCAAATTTGATTTGATTTCTTTTAAATATCTATCTATCTATCTATCTATCTATCTATATATATATATATATATATATATATATATATATATATATATATTGTCAAAGTGCGTTTGGTTTTCA
Source organism: Doryteuthis pealeii (assembly GCA_023376005.1). Lineage (NCBI taxonomy): Eukaryota > Metazoa > Mollusca > Cephalopoda > Myopsida > Loliginidae > Doryteuthis > Doryteuthis pealeii. Next base: position 58,581,985 of record CM042166.1, read on the forward strand.
TAAAGTTTTCAACTTTTTTAATATGATTGTATCTTTTGTTAAATATCTTGCACTGATATAGTTAAATAAAATATTTTCACGAAAAAAGTACTACAAACAAATCTAAAACAGATATTCTACCAATAAACCCAGAAAAACTACTTGGATACATAAAAGAAGCACACATCTACAACAAAATCTAAAAATCTTCCAAAAAAATGAAAACACAAAATATATGTAAAAGTTTCATTCAAAAAATATGTCAAAAAAACAACCTTTAGAAAATAAAACATCACCAATTCATTTCAAAGACGTAGTCGGCATTAAATGACCCATTGAGGTTGATATGCCGTAAAACAAGATCAAATCAAATCAAATATTTTCTTGTTTCTATTTGAGACAAGGAACATATTCAACTTTTCTTTAAAGATTATTAGATTCTATGAAGCATCTATATTTTATAAACCTTTTCAACCTTTCCCTGGTCATTGTCAAGATCAATGATATTTTCCAAATAGATGGTCGCTTTGTTGATACCGACTGCATCCTCTACATATGAATAAGAGATCCCCCAAAAGTAGTGTCCTAGGTATAACATTAAACTATATCCGATGATGAGGCTCCAATTCTGGTACTCTGGAGAGAATGGAATACCCCTTTATTCTCCTTAATTCTAGACCCATTCTGGCCCAGAATGGTAGTAACTGCGAGGGTCCTATTTATGGATCAAATATATTTGTTCGAAAATCATTAGCAAGAAATATCAGATAGGTATATGGTATAAAATATTCCTATGTGCAAACAAATTATTATTATTATTAAATGGGAATAATTTGAAACTAAATTGTGTATAAGTTATTACTATTACATAGGAATACTTGAAACCATATAACTGTGTGCAAAACAATATTAATGACAAACAAATGACAGACATTGAAAATACAAATAGTTATTATTATAATCAAACATTTATAAATGAATCGAATTTTAGCATTTAATAACTTATATATATTTACCAACCTCCCTGCAAAGTAGGATGTGACAAAATGTTAGTTTCTTAAGCGAAGTTTAACTGGTTTGAATTCATAGTTTTCCATCTCCTACACTGGTTACTTAAACAAGGTTATAAAGCCCAGTGCGATCAACTATTTACCCAGAGTATTTGGATGCATACCTTTCCCAAAGGTATTAATGCTATGTGAAAGGTAAACAGCCTCGTCCTGGATTTGAACTTGTCCCTTCATGTCCATTTTCTACGACTTTTCACCGCGCACCTCCCTGCATTGGATAACTTATAAGTAGTTACTATGCCGTTAAATAAATGAAACCAAAAAGATGCAACCATTCTTTTGAGAGATTATATTTAAACTAAAATATTCAAAGCACTGAAAATAGTTCTGTAGAAAGTAAAATATTCGAAGAAAGATTTCGTACAGAATTTCTTGTTAAATATGTAAAAACACTCGAGAGAATCATTGAAAACTTTACAATATATGAAAACAGCCAAATATATATAAAAAAAAAGAATATTTACATAAATAATTGCATAAAATACAATTAAATATATAAAAATGCAAATTAAATGTTTCACACCATGAATTTTTTAAGTGCTGGTTAGCAATTTCGAATGCGTATGGGTAGCATTTTGTCTCTGAATTTCTTTGGAGACAATTCGGAAGTATAGGATGCATCAATATGAGTCGCTTGTTATGAACTATGTATGGTTCTAGGAAATGGACACGGCGACCCGAGTTCAAATCCTAAACGAGGCTGTTGGCATTTTACATAGTTCTAATATTCCTGGTAAAGGTATGTATCCAAATATCCTCCCTCTAACTAAAGGTAAACAGTTGCGCTGTCTGGGATCTTTAACATTGGTATAACAACCGATCTAGGAAAAAGAAAACTCTTAATTCAAACTGTTAAAATCTGCTTAAGAAATTAACATTGTGCCACATCCTGCTCGTGTGGAGGGGAACATGAATATATATATATATATATATATATATATATAATATATATATAATCTGTATACATTTTTAATTAATTTCCTTGTGAGCCAAAAGTACCAGGATTTTATTACTTCGTGTAGAACATTATATAATAAAAACGGACATTATTAGGTAACTATTATTACCAAACTCTACATTACTTCATCTTTGTAACCAAAAATATGAATATTTAGTGGCCAAAAATAAATACACTACTTATATACAGTTAAGTAATTTGATTTTTGATTGCAGTTGGCTTCCAACTGTTAAAAGCCACATTCACTTCCAATTTTCCTTCCAGCTATGGGTAAATAGTAGGACAGTCTGGGATATTTAATCTTTGTATGAGAATCTTTCTAGTAGAAGGAAAACTCTTAATTCAAACCTTTTAAACTTGGCTTAAAAAATTGACCTTGTGTCTCATCCTGCTCTTGCGGAGGGATTTGATTAATACAAATAGGATGCATCTTCACAGATTGGGATGTCAGGTAAATGAAGACAGAACTTTCTTCGTCACATTCATGCAAAAAATCGCTTAAATTTGGTGTTTGGGGGGCGGAGAATCTCCTGTTGTAATTTCTACTAATCCATCATTTGAAATTGGAGAAATGTAACACTTCCTATATAACCAGAAGCTGAGAGATATAAAGAGAGAAAGAGGAAAAGTGCTGACAGGCATTCCATCAGAGAATTGAATTCATTTATTACATTAGATTAAATCACTTCACTTGGTTATTGGTGCCATCGGGATTGTTTCTTCTCAGATGAGATTCAAGTTCATTAATTCAGCGTATTGAAAGGCTACCAACAGAAATATGTCGATTGATCATTACGATGCGTTTAATTGAACCCGTATAATGTTTAGTTTAGTCCCAGTGGCTTACTACTAAGATAAGTCTTATTTAGCATAATGCTACAATATAAGCTAGGTGTTCGTGTGTAACGGTTATCGTTAAGGGAATGGACACGGCAACCCAGGTTCAAATCCTCATCGAGGCTAATTGCATTTCATATAGCGCTAATAGCCCTGGGAAATATATTCAACTATTCTCCCTCCACCAATGAATAGATACTATGGTAGACTATGCTCTCTAACCTTGGTATGTCATCCGGTCTAGGAGAATGAGAACTCTGAATTCAAATCTGTTGACCTCCACTTAAAAACTGACCTTGTGTCACATCCTACTCGTGGTGGTAGGGTTGGGTACATACATACATTATCCGGACACTTAATAACATTTCCTGTTATTATCTTTTTACTATACTGCTTCTCTCTCCCCTTTTCTGCCTCTCTTCGTGGTTTTTGTATGGCGATTCAGAACCTCTTTTCTACACTCACTGAGTTGTACCAAGTAAATTCTTACTCCTCCGAGCGACCAGGAACTTTCGACACTGACTGAATATGTGGCTTATTCCCCCCAATTGTAAGTAGATTGTTTTTTTAGAATTGCTTTTTTATTAACCTCACTAGAAATATACTGCAATTAAGAAATTATCTTACAAACCATCGCCCCCACAGCTGGTGCACTTGTGATTTATAGTAATATCTTTGAGCTTAGATAAAATTTCTGCTTTTTTAATCCCATACACCGTAAGGTCATTTTTGTAATATCCAGTATAGGCGGTAAACCTTGAAGCGGTCTATTGCATAAAGTGACCCTTTTAATTTCATTATAACATTTATGAAAGTTAACCGATTTTAATAAAAGTTATGTTATCTTGTAGATAATTATATTCTGTGTAACATTTTATATTACACCGAGTCACGACAATGGTCTGAAAAACGATAGCAATTTTTTAGATTCTTCTCATCGTCTTTTCTCAGAGTTCAACGTATTTGCGACTCTAATATCATCGTAGGTGCTCTGAAATTTAATGAAAATTTTAATTATTTTTAGGTGATTTTTTAATGAATTATCTAATTTACCTTTTTTAATTAACTGCAAAAGATGTATATAAAATTCAATTTTAATGATTTTTAGCTAACTTTATTAACACATTTATATAAAAAAATTGGGCTACCAAGAAAATTGCATGAATATATAATGTGCTTTTATTATTCTAAAAGCTGTTCTATATAATGCTGGGCATTAACATTCTAATATAACATATTAATACATTAGCGAAATTAAACAATCCTGTTTTAAACATTTAGTTACATTCTACTAAAAATTTATTTTATCTATTTTATCTTAAATAATATTTTTCTAAAATGTTTACTCTAATATTAACACATTATGCATGCATGCATATTTATTATTGATCGCATTTAAATTGTTTAGCGGGAATCCCCGGGGTGTAGTGGCTAACATGCTGGTCTGCGACATCGTAATAAGCGAGTTCAAACTCTAGTTGTGCTTTTACGTCTCATGTCGGACTAATACCCCTGGTAAAGGTATGAGCCCCTTTACTGGCTTTGCAATGTCTTAAATAATACCACTACTGTTTTTGGTTGTTTTTTTTTTTTGTTTTTTCAAGAATGGTTTTGGTATTACATAACCCTCGAAGGTTGATATGCCATTAAACAAAGAAACCTAAATGTTTTGTTTAGTTTAGCTCAGAGGATTTGAATATGCATATCATTAGTTACATATAATTTTATTTATTTGCTTGTTCTTAATTCATTCAGAAATAGTAATCCAGAAGATGATTTTTTTTATATGTAGGTAAATTAAGATTGACGGGTTTTAGAATACGCTGATTATATGCCCTGCAGAGGGGTTACGCCTCCCCCCACCCAACAAAGAATTACTTCCAGATACACTCTAACCCGAAGTGGTAGTACTTGTTATGGCACTATCTATGAGTCAAATAGATCTTTTCGAAAATAATATATATTATATAATAATAGTTATTTGCAAACAGGAATATTTTATCATATAAAAACAACTCTTAAAGTACACACAAAATTTACACATAAGTATACAACGTACATAATTACCTAACCTCTAAATAACCCCAGATGGATTGATATGCATTTAAAACCAATCAATCAATTATATAAGTTTTTTCCCCTTCATCAATTTATCAAACTATCATTGTTACAAGGATAGCATGAATTATGCGTAACGTGTTCGAACGAAAATGGGACCAAGTAACCAATAAGCACCTCAGCTGGGAGCTGTTTTGAAAGGAACACCTTTTGCTTTTCACCGTAAACTCCCGGTTGTTTGTTCACAAACAGACGATTTTTTGCATTAGAATTTCACTATAAGATTTTTTTAAGTTTCTTCATGTATATTTACAACCCAAAGACACGTTGTTATACTAAAATAGTTTTCGATTTTATTTTTTTTTTTTAATTGTTTATTGGTTACTTGGTCCAAACTTCCTTTCATTTAAATAAACATAAAAAAAAACATTTTTAAATAAAAACTATTTTCATTTAAATAAACATATCTGCATTTCTTTTGATTAAATAAAAACTATTTTAACATAAAAATGTGTCTTTGATATAAAACGTGTCTTTCGTTTAAAGTTGTTTAAACTTTAAAAATTTTTATTGAATCAATAATAACATGAAATAACTAATTTTTTTTATTAAAATCGAAAACTATTTTAGTATAAAAACATGCCTTTGGGATGTAAATATACATGAACAAACTTTTTTAAAATCTTACAGTGAAATTCTAATGTTAAAAGAATCTTCTGTTGTTTGCAAACAAACAAGCGCGTGAGTTTACGGTGAAAAACAAAAGGTGTTCCTTTCAAAACAACTCCCAGCTGGGGTGTTTATTGTTACTTGGTCCCGAAAATGTAGGTTGATATTGTAGCAGATGAGTTTTCCAGGTACTGTGATAAAAAAAAAGGTTAATGCTGAAATTAATTATGAATAAAACAAACAACCAACAAAAACAAATAATGGGATTTGAGTTGAAAAAGAAGTTATGTTTTTATATATCATTTTTTGTAATGAGCTATAGTTTACAAAATATATGTTGCATGGGTATCAATTTTTGTAATGCGGAGACATCCTTGTGGTACACACACTTCTTCTATCGGTGTTGCAGTACTTGGATCCCATTTGTTAAACAAGCAGATATGACGTCATCATTTGCACTTTTCTTCCTTTGAACTTTCCATCCTACCCAATTTGATACTTCAGTATTAAATAGAAAACGGCACATTGTTATAATAAAAGTAAAAGGTCGCTTTATTGAATAATGAGACTGTGTAAACGTTTTACCATCAACTTAATTACATATCAATTTTATCACCGATATATTCCTTACACAGACATTCTTAATTCAGTAAATTATGTAATTAGCAATTTTTATCATTTTATTTTTGATCCTTTAGCAAACATTTCACAGGAGAGATTATTTTCAAAATTCATTTGGTGATTAATTGCATACAAGTTATAGATGATTTAAATCATTAGGAATGGAATTTTATTGAAAACTATGTGCTGTAACTCGAGTATCAGAGTTATCAGGAAAATAATAGAAAGAGATAGGGAAAAGGTTTACTAAGTAAATATACAAGATGAACAGAGTAATTAGCAATTGTTTGGTTGAATTCCGTGAGTTCTCGTTGTTTCTCTCTTCCGAGGTTTCGCCAGATATTTTTATTGGAAAAACAGAAGATTCCGTTATTATTTAGGTGTTATATGGCACTACGTCAGGTCGATTGGTGGGTTTTACGACATGTCAAACCTTGCTAGGTTATTTTATGTCAAGAGCAGTCTCATATTTTGCAATTATATTGTTTCAATTCATCATCATCATCATTTTGCGCTGATAGCACGGAGCCCTGAACCCCTCTCTCTCTCTCTCTCTCTCTCTCCCTCTCTCTCTCTCTCTCTCTCTCTCTCTCTACACGTGCCTATCAATCATCGTTCCTGACAAGCCCCCCCCTCACGACATCCAGTATCCGAACAGATCTGTAATGTAAGTTTTACCTGGTCGGACCACTTTGAGTGTCTAAGTGTTCACAGAAGAACGTCACTTATGTGTTCGTCCTTACCTTTTCAGCAGTATCCGGTGTCTTCTTCGTCGTCTTACTTGAATGGTTTGTGGTGTGATAGGAGGTAAGAGGCCTTACAGCGGCTTTTTGTGGAGTGCTGCTTCAAATATTTGTTCAAACACCAACCAGCATTCTTGTCTAGGCCCCATCTAGCATTTTCTCCAAGCGTTTCGTTAAAGTTCAATTGATTAAGCCACACATTAGCACTGATACGGCTACATCTTGGAACAAATCTCACTTATCGAAGAGATCAGATTTCAATATTATCGATAATCTGTCTATAGCAGTTTATGCATTTTCTATACGTATATTGATATCGATTTCTGTGAATGAGATATTACTACCTAGTTATGTGAACTGGTTTACTAATTTCAAAGTGTTGCTATTCAGTGTGCAAATTTTTCAATTAACAGATACCATTTAATAATAATCATTGTTTCATTTTTGTATTGTTGTTTCGTAAAAGTTTTTTGGGAAGGAAGTTTTACACGTTCCTATCGAATACGAATCATTTTAAACAGGTGTATTGTACCCATAGATAGAACCTTAACAGGTACTACCATTCCGGATCAGAATGGACTTGTATGTAATGGCAATGCAGGGGTACTCTACACTCCCCAGAGCTCCAGAACTGGAGCCTCACTGTTACATAAGGTTTAGTGGCATACCTAGGATACCCCTTTAGTGAAAGGGATAAAAATAGCGTAACGGGATTGTAGAATATTAACTTTTTATTCAAAAACATTGTTAGGTGAGTATTTATGGGCAATACTGTCCTTGTAAATCATTCGCATCCAATATCTATCTCAAGTCATGCACTTTGAATGCCGTCTTTAATTGAAAAACGTTCATACATACAAACGCCTATTTCTAAATCACAAAACGATTCTATTCATTAATAAAATTGGTGAAGATATCTACTTGCAGAAAAGGATTTCCTTGTATCAGAGTTGTAATTCAGTTGCATCTTATATGGAAGCTTCGAATGGAAACTATTGTAATTGAAACTATTTTAGATGCTGAATATCAGAAAAATTGAATATAATATGTGCTAACTGCTAATTTCTAGTTTCCCAAAAAAGATTAGTGAAGTAAATCGAATTAGTTGACAGTAGAAAAGATTTTAAAATAACTTGATTTACATAAAAACCTGTGCTCTTCACGCAAACTGGAAATAGACAATTCGAGCAATTCATTTAAGATGGATTTTTTTTCTACAGTAAGATAATTTGTAATGCGGATACGGATATGGAATGGTTCAGACTTGAATAGAATGAAGTATATATATTTACCAACCCCTCCGCACGAGCAGGATGCGACACAAGGTCAATTTCTTAAGCGGAGTTTAACAGGTTTGAATTCAGAGTTTTCCTTCTCCTAGACCGGTTGCCTAACCAAGGTTAAAGAGCCCAGTCTGCCCTACCATTTATCCATAGCTGGAGGGAGAGTAGGATTCATACCTTTCCCAAGGGTATTAGCGCTAAGTGAAATGCAATTAGCACGTCCAGGATTTGAACTCGGAGCAACGAGTCCATTTCCCATGACTTTAACCATTACACCACGCGCTTCCTACAGAATGGCTATAGAATGAAGTATAGATATGAAAATACTGAGATAGATTGATAGATATGAGCAAACATACATAGTCCAATAAGTATTCCTATCAAATTTGGTAGCTCTTCATAAGTATGTTTGGTCGTCTATAGAGGATAAATAAAAAAAGCACCTTCTAATCGGAGAAAAAGTTAGATGGAAACTACACAAGGATGCAGCATGCTGTCCTGAAAAAAACTGGAAAAGGCACCCCACAATAAAAACAACTGTATAGCCACTTACCTCCTAACACATAAATCATCCAAGTTAGACGGACAAGACATGAGTCTGTTCTACTTTTCCGGCACGTCCAGCATAAGTGACGTTCTTCTGTGAACACCTACACATGGACATACCACAGTGGGCCAACCGGCAAAGACTTACATTGATCAGCTCTGTGTGGATCCTGGATGACGTGCTGAGGACTTGTCAGGAACGATGAATAAGAAAGACAGATGGCCAGAGTGTCATGGTAATCTGTGCTGGGTGTGAGATATTATTATTATGTATGCATGAATGTGTATTTTAAGTATGTATTTCACATTAAATATGTTTGACATTTCATATTGCGAAATGCGTTCATCTTTAGATAAACATGAATAACACTAAACCAGAAATGGTTACTCGAATGCCATTAGGATATGATACAAACATTAAATGTTCAAATACTGTTGTCTCTGAATATATTGTTGCTCCATATCAAACACTGATTCAGTTATTATCCACGGAAATTATACTCTTATTCTTAGGGTTGCGTCTTTTATATAACATCCTAATATATAATCATGGCTTGGCTTCGTCAACGAAAATTAAGGGTTGGTCCATGTTGACTGCAGGCATGTTATTGATGATAAGGCCAACGCGGGATAGGCAGCACGGTCGCAGCATCTGCAGTTGAATGTCTGGTCCGAGTTGGATGGCATTGTGTTGTGGTTCTTCCTCCTCTGCCTTTTCATCGTTGGTGGTACTCCTGTGGGTGTTTTCAAACTAGAAGACAACATCGTTAGTGGTGAGACGCCAGGCGTCACGATTCTCAGCTAGGGTGACCATTGGCGATGGTCGATGTGACAGGCTCTAATAACAATTTTCAAGCAACCTTTGTATCACTTCTTTCGTACCCCTTTGTTACAATGTCCAAATGTCCAATAGAGAGTTCGGCATACAGTGTGATTGGGGCAGGTGATGATTCTCATCCTAGAAACGTGTTCTGCCCATTCTGGTGATCTTCGACTGTTCAAAGACTTCAATATTTGTGGCGAAACTCTCTTATAGATATATATATATCAAAATGTGCCAGACTATGAGAATTGCTAAATCACAGTTAGATAAATTTACATCCTCCAGGGTAGAAAATAAGACTGACAAATAAAAAACATGAATAATTTTATCTTTATAGTCCAAAAATACATTTTAGCTATTTGTGAAAAATATCTTGCAGATAGCCTCCATTTTTACGTATACAAAGTTGAACCTTAATTTGACTACTTTGTATGACTTTACTCAAGGTTTCTGGGATCAATCCTTATATAATATATATATATATATATATATATATATATATCGTGAAATATTAGTAGTAAGAAAACTTTTGTAAATTTTAACGTTTTATTTTAATCGCATATAAATTGATCTACTTAGAGAGTATCGTGTCTTTTTTAGTTTTTTCTTTGTAATATTATTATTTTCCTCACGCACATAAAGAATAATTTCTGGAATAAAAAGGAAGTTTTCAAGATTATTTTAATAGTTATTTAAAAGTGCGTATATGTAGTTTTCAGGTATATTATATATATATATATATATATATATATATATATGCATGCATCTGTATTAGTGTCTAAGAATATAAAGGTTATGTTAGTGTCAATCTAAGGTAGAGAATAAATGTTTACTTGCTCTAAAGGTTTCATATGTTATACTGAAAAAGGGGACACGTGTTGGTTGACTTTCTGTGGACTACTAATCGACATGATTTCTAATGCTATCACATTTTCTATGTCGTTCTATTCAGGGCTCCACTTGCATTCTTATCGACGAAATGAACTGACCACAAGAAAGGTCAGTTTGGCAGAGAAAAAAGAACAGGTTGAGAAAATAAAGCAAAAAAATGTGTCCAAATGGATAAACTAAGACAGGACATTTTAAAATTAGACATGGCATTTGCATTGGTTACGAATAGTCTTATAGCATATATTTCCATTCCTCACTCCAGGGTTCTTACCCTGTGTTTTAGGCCCGTGTCATATTAGATAGTGGTTTTTTAATCTCTCTCTCTCTCTCTCTCTCTCTTGTAGATACTTTGAATTTCTCTCTCACACACACTGCCCGTCTGTGAAGTCGTTTGGTGCGAGATTTTAAAAAAAACAACGTAAATATGCGTCTGAAGAGAGATAAAGATGTACTTGGATAAAAAAAAATTAAGCTTACGGAAATAATGAAAATTATGACTGAAAAAATTTCTTTTCATATTTGCACCGTTAAATCAACTAAAATTTAACAAGCAGTTTTTTTTTAAATTCTATGAAAAATCAATTAATGGTCCGATTTTCACGAAAAGTTCTATAACTATTTACCCTTGGATGTAAATATGTCTGAAAACACTCTCTGGTGTTCCTATTTTTTTTTAGTCCGGTCATGGACCAGGTACTTTAGCTAGTATATATATATAAAGGTTTTGAATGAAGTCCAATAGTGTGAGATACTCTGGAAAACCAGATAGTTTCACTTATGGTACAACGTCATTCTAGACTTCTAACGTAATATGTCAATTTCATTTTCTAATTTTTCTTCTTTCGCATAAAGGCTGGATCGTTTGCTAAAACTCTACTTGATACATACATCGGAAAAATAAGATAAAAAAATGTTTATCTTCGAAATACACTTACCGCACTGTTAACCTGGACTAATTCATATCATGTGTCCATTATCCTTTTTCATACTCCCTCTCCGCCCCCCTCTCTCATTGCAATTCTTCTCAACTTTTTAATCAGTTTTTAAATTTTAATCACATTTGTTATACTCTTTCATGTTCTATTTTTGTTTTCTTTATTGAATGGTATATCAACCATTGTGGTTTATTTAATGTCAAAGCCATCCTCGTAGAAGAATAGTAGTGTTACTATTTAACCTGTTGCTGGGATCAAGGGTCGAAAGTGAATGCAATGGCAAAAATAGAGTTCGAACTCGTTTATTACGATGTCGCAGTCTAGCAAGTTAGCCACTGCGCCACGAGGACTCCCTCTCTATTCTATCATATTTTCCAGCTAACTTGACAGATAACGCTTCCTATCTGCCCTCCATTAATTTTCGTGTTCATCTTTGACTGATTGCTGTGCTTTTCGTGCGTGACCGACTTCCGCTTTCGGTTCCCTCACCATTCATATAATGACCAACCCAACGTAAAAAAAAACAACAATAAATAAGATAAGATAAACACCAGTTACTGAAACACGGTAAATGCATTCAAACAGTCCGTTCGCATCATTTTAACGATTAGCTCATTCATTATGAATGTGAAAAGAAAACTGCCTTCTCTATCATGCAACTTACAATAAAAAACGTATAGTCAGCGGAGTGGCCTATTATCGATACCAACCGGACAGCGAGGGAGTCTATCTCCTTTACACTAGCGCTGTACCATAGATATTTTTTTGCATCTGGGGTGGAGCACCACCTATCATCAGCTCCCCACTTTATCGCACAGATATAATCTGTGCTGCTCATGCGATGTGTTAGCAAGTGTCGGTATCTAACATGGAACCTTGTGGTTCCTTGGCGAATACTCTACAAATTGCTTTAATTTGATTTCTTTGTTTAATGGCATATATATATATATATATATATATATATACACACACACACACCAATCCCTTCGCACGAGCAGGATGTGACACAAGGTCAATTTCTTAAGCGGAGTTTAACAAGTTTGAATTCAGAGTTTTCCTCCTCATAGACTGGTTATCTAGCCATGGTTAAAGAGCCCAGTCTGCCCTGCTATTTGTCCATAGCTGGATGGAAAATTGGATTCATACCTTTCCCAAGGGTATTAGTGCCATGTGAAATGCAAACAGCTCTTCGTCCAGGAATTGAATTCGAGTCGACGAGTCCATTTCCTACAACTCCAACCATTAGACCACGCGCCTCCACTATTTTTAATAGCATATAAACCTTTTCTTAATGCCAAAGCTTTCTTCGTAGAATATCAATACGGGTGCTATTTAACCCATAGCTGAGGGATAAGTGGGTTTATATTTTTTCCACTGGTATTAGTCCGAAAGTGAATGTAATAGCGCGACTGGAGTTCGAACTCGTTTACTATGATGTTGCAATCGAGAAAATTAGCCATTACACCACGGGAAATCCTCTCAAATGGCTTTATGAAACTGAATTGGTAATTATCAACTTTTGTTTAGTAAATTAGTTTGTCCCAGATAAAAAAAAAACAGAACCCAAATTTTGTAACAAAACTGTTATTTTTAACTAGGGGGCTTTAGGGTTGAGGTTAGGGTTTGGATTCAGAACCTAAATTATTTATTTTCCCATTAAACTTACCCTGAACCTAAACCCCAACCCGAGTAAAAATTAACAGTTTTATTACAAAATGTGTGGTTCTGTTTTTTTTCCCTAATTTACTAAACAAAAGTTCATAATTACCGCTGAATTTAGATTGTAGAATGACAAGGTCAGGATATATATTTATTCATTTATTTTTTAAATGAACTTCTGGTAATCATTATTATCAATATATATTTTTTCTATTAGTATTATATCCTTTATTTTTCCAGTTTACTAGGGTGCTCATTCTTACGAAAGCAAAAAACCATGCACGTCAAAAACCACCAGGTGCGACTCAAACTCGCATCTCCTTATCTCTAGGAGAAAATGACGTTAGTTGATAGAAATCACAACGCTAGAGATCTGCAATAGAAACCAACAAGGATTGGGAAGACGATAGTAAGAGTAAAATAAACTTTAAATAAAAGGTCAGAGTTCCTGCTCCAATTGCTGAATCCAGACTGGTTGATTCGAATAAAACCTCTATAAGTTATATAAGGTAGTTATTTACTAAGCTTTGCTTCGTCTAACAAACAGGACTTAAGTGGCCATTTTTCTCAGAAATGAACGGGTACATCGTTGCTTAACTTAAATGTTGTAACAGACAAATTTTAATTTTACTGACAGATAAACAGCCACATGTATACATACCCAATGAGAGAGAGAGAGAGAGAGAGAGATGTATGAACAGAATGATATATACATATACGTAAACACCTAGTAATAGATAGAAACAGACCGTGATAGCCAGCCAACCAATCAGTTCGATAGAAAAAATGTTCAGGGTGAACTCACAAAATGATCATTCAGTTTTTTAAACTGGAAATTGTTTTATAATCTAAGCGCATTTTAAGTGCATTGATTTCATAAAGATATCGCTATGATATGACGATTTCCTTCTGTTTACATATATATATATATATATATACACTATAGTGTGAGATGGTCACTATTTCAGCTTTTGCTGGAATGGTGTACCAAAGGCAGTATTATTGGTAGAGTGCTCAATATAAAATAGAGCTGGTATATAATATAATAAGATAAATATATAAAGGTTTTACATATCTATTTATTTGGTGACAAAGGAACATTCACAACCATATTGGTTTTGTGCGATGCAATTATCAGGTGAAGATGTTTCAAATGTCATTTGAAACATCTTCACCTGATAATTGCATCGCATAAAACCAATATGGTTGTGAATGTTCCTTTGTCACCAAATAAATAGATATGTAAAACCTTTATATATTTATCTTATTATATTATATATATACATGTATATGTGTATATATAATATATATGTATGTATGTATATATATATATATATATATATATATATATATATATATATATATAAGAATTTTAGCAGTAGATCGTTTTAGTGTTTATACAACTCAATATAATAGAATATTTATCTCCATATTTTCTTCATTTGGTGGGATTTTAATTTTTTACATTCAGAGTCGAGAAATGCAAAATTGCAATACAAATTTCTAAGATACAGATTTTCCCCTTTAAAGCTACACAAACCCATTTTTAATCGGGTGTGCATTGTACGATTTTAATCAAACTATAACTTGCTAAACACCGAAATATTTTTCCAGATTTTGTCAGATAATTGACAATAACTGAAATGTTTTTTGAACACAGAATAGAATCTCGATTCTCTTTCATTTATCATATCAGAAATAGCACCCCCTCCCTCATCCTCTCATTGATTTACAGAAAATCGATAAGAATGAGACATTTATTCCGGAAGATCACTAAATAGCGACCGGAAGTTCAACTTTCAGCACATTTTAAAAGATTTAGCCTCAGAGAGTTTTTGAATTTTATCTTGTTTGGAACAAAACGTAACACTTGGCGTTTTTATCTGATGCCAACGCCCAAGGCTTCAACTCTGTATTTTAAAAGAAACACGTATCAAAGGCAGATTTTCTTTTCTTTTTGCTATCTTTCATTTGTAAAAAAGAATATTCTGTCTTTTCTCTTTCTTATTGTTGATATGTATTATTCTGGTCACATCTGGGCAAAAAATAACTTCCAACGTGATTTTTCTTTGCTATTTCGGTCCTGTAATCAGGGTTTGCCTTTTGTCCTCCCAATTATGATTGAATTTCAACCTTGCAAAAGTATGATTCATTTATATGTATTTACCAACCCCTCCACAAAATAGGATGTGACACAAGGCCAGTTTCTTAAGCGGGGTAAAAACAGGTTTGAATTAAGAGTTTTCCTTTTCTTAGACAGGTTGCCTAGCCAAAGTTAAAGAGCCCAGTCTGCCCTATTATTTACCCGTAGCTGGAGGGATAGTAGTCGGATTTATAGATTTCCGAACGGTATTAACCCTATATAAAAGGCAAACAGTCTCATCCATGATAGAGAGAGATAGAGTATCGATATATTATATATACTATATTATATATTGATATAACCCTGTCAATTCTTTTTATAAAACAAGTTAATTTATTCTAAAACAAAGGTAACAGTAATTTCTCGTATAATATATATATATATATATATATATATATATATATTCTTAATGTGGATGGTTGTCAACCCTCATTGGGTTATCTGATGCTAGAAGGTTTTGCTGGTTTCTTTTTTTTTTTTTTTTTTTTTTTTTTTTTTTTTTTTTTTCTATAGCAATAATAGGGTTTAAATAGATATTATTGTGTCACTTCTTCTCGTGCATTGGGTGGGGTAAATACATTAATTCAACTGCCTTTTTTGACTCAGAAAATACTGGTTCTACATAGCAGTTTATTTAACAACTGATCTACTAGAATATAGATGGTATTACAGAAATCCAAATAAAACCTATAAAACTATTCCATGCCACTATCTCCGATTAGTTGGTCTCATACGTTTTTGTTATTGCTTTATATACCATTTACGTTAAGAGTGTAGTTTTGTTCATTCATTTATTTCTAAATGAATCTCTGTATCAATAATTTTACTAGTATTCTCTTTCATCTTCCTAATTCTAGTTGTCTTTTCTCGATTATTAATAACTAGCATGACCTGTAGATATACCACAGTATGATAATCTAATTATTAGAATATTTGATATGTTTACTTGAGAGCTATTGCTAAATAGTTCTATGTGTAAAAAGTATAATAATTTTGATTTAACTCTCTCTCCCTCTCTCTCCCTCTCTCTCTCTCTATCTATCTATCTATCTCTGTCTTCTTTCTTTCCTTCTTTTCAACATCGGTTGAAACAGATTGGCGTTATAGTTTTCGCGTTCTCACCCCTCTCTCTATCTTTCTCTTACTTTCTCTCTCTTTTTTTCTTTCTTTCTTATAATATTTTTTCTGTGTGACATGTTTTTTCTTTTTTATATGAACGGAATAGTCCATTATTTAGCTGCAGTGACGACACTCATAAGAAATAAGAATTCGGTGGATAAGCTATACTAGATAATCAGGATTTACATTTTTGCATTTTATTGAACTATTTGAAAGGTTTCACTTTTAATCGGAGGTATTGCAAGATTATAATAATCGGATGATTAAGGAACATTATTTTTATTGATAATAATAAACAGAAACAAGGATGTTATCCAAGTGTATTTAAATTCAGTTCTAATCATATATAGCTGTATTACTAGACGAGTACTTAGAAAGCACTTAAAACTTCTAAACATTTTATATCACATTCTAAGTTAATTGAAAACAACATTTTCTATTTCCCAATGTGTATTTGTGAAACCTTCAGATCTTCTCAAAACGCTGTTTAATAACTCTGCACAAGACAGTGACATAGTAGAATGGCATCATTATCTTTGCGGTTCGGCACGGTTGTCATCCCGTATTTAATGTCACAGAAAGTGGCAATAATTCTATCCGTGTTTTATTAGCTGTTTGTGTGTAGCCATTTCTAAACCTTCGCCTTTGGCTCCAAGTTTTTACTGTTTTGTATGAAACACACAAGAGATCAGTACCAATATGCAAGAATAATACAGTATCGCTAATAAATAAATACACACCTAACAATCTTTTAAAAAGTTAATTTTCGTCAAAATTAAAGATAACAGGATTTTTTTTATATCAATGGAAACATAGAAATAAAAAAAAATAGAAATAAAAGCTGTTCCTTGTTGGTCTGGATGGATTGGGATAAAAAGAAACTAGTGTTAGGAGGTAAAAATAGTCGACAAAATTATTAACACATGGCCTAGTGGATAAAAAGAGAGTTAGGTTAAGACAGTTCTAAGTGGCAGTTATCCCTGGACTGCAGGTTCAATCCTGGTCAAGGGCAGCAGTAACATAGAATAATAATTAACACAGCTTAACGGCTCTACCCCAGCTATGTTAGCGGAATGAGAACAGGATATCCCCGTGGATTGAATAAAGGGTTAGGTTCAAAGTTCCGTGATGGCTCCCGATTACGGCAAGAAGGTTCCGAGTACGAAAAGAAAGTCCCCGAGTCCGACAAGAAACACCTGAAGAAGGCCGGAGGGCACATCGACCGAAACGTTGTTCAGATACAATAAAATAGTCCGAATAACGCAGATAATACTAGTCATCAAGCCTCATCTCAAACATTCAGAGAAATAGTAAAATTATTAAGATTTTGTTTTTTCTGACATAAACAAAATTTAAAAAGAAATTGTTTTTGTTTTTTTGTTAAATATGTAATACTTTTTTTAAAATAGTGTGTTGATTTCCCGGTGAAAATGTTTGGACATAGCCAAGATCTTGGTTCGGTATTATCCGCTGATCTCACAAACTGTTAAGACAGTGTTTAAAACCAATCTACTGTGGATAATGCGGATATTGTTTTACCATTTAAGAATGATAATATACATATTTACCAACCCCTCTACTCGTTCAGAAAGTGACACAATCATTTTCTTAAGCAAAGTTTAACAGTTTTTATTCAGAGTTGTCATTTTCCGAAACTGATTGTCATACTAAGGGTAAAGAACCCAACCTTCTCTATTATTTACCCATAGCTAAAGGGAGAATAGTAGATTTATACTTTTCCCAATGGTATTAGCGCTATGGGATTTGAAGTCATGACACCGTGTACATTTCTTACTACGATAACCATTACACGATGTCACTTCTCAAGAATGACAATATAGGATGTTTTATTGAATGAAAATCACTTTATCCTTGAAAATTCATTTAATTCTTCATTTTAAAAAAAAGAAGCAATTTACCATCTGAAGGCAATAAAAATGTTAAACTCAGCATATGCAGGCACCAATCTTCTATACATATATAAAGGGCAGTTATGTGTATGTCCGGAGGAAACTTCAAAAATAAAACAATTAACAACAAAGTAAATATATATACACATTAAATATCACCAGGGCTTGGTTTTTGAACAAAGATAATGAAGATTTAATTTATATTTGTGAAGATAATTATAATTATAAAAATAAAATTTAAATGATAACGGCATGACATTTTTGCATTTATTATTTTAAATAGGAGACATTAAGTTTTCTTTTCAAGTTGGCTGGATCAATGCAACGTCTTTTTACGTAGGAATTTTAATGGGGAATCCTGTGAGGATTGAACTCGCGATCCAACAATAATGGATCTACGAGACTACCTTTTTTTACCCTTCCGTTCTACCCGGGCGGCGCCAGGTAGTTGCTTTTAGTCATTTATAAAGGATTCGATATTTAGTGCTTTCACTTCAAACTTTATTCTTTCAGGCAATTCAGTAAAGATCTGTGCATTTCTGGGTTCTCCTCAGCTATCGATAGAAACCCCGACAATTAGAAATGAGAAAGTCTACATGCAGTAGTTGGTAGATTTAGGCTTTAATCTGTAATGACCAGAGTTATTTTCTTTCTATCAGTCTTTTTTTAAAAGACGTCAAGCACATTTGCATGGGAAAGATCTGTGTATTTCTGGGTTCTCCCCATCGATAGAAACCCCGACAATTAGAAGTGAGAAAGTCTACCTGCAGTAGTTGGTAGAATTAGGCTTTAATCTGTAATGACCAGGCTTATTTTTATTTTCTTTGTATCAGTGTTTTTAAAAGACGTCAAGCACAGTTGCATGGGAAAGTGATACACTATAACGATTGGAAGTAAACGTGTTTATTCTTTGGCTTGACTGGAGGAAGCTGAACTTACGATGTTGGGGAAAATAACTTGGAGTATTTTTGTTGTTTTTTTAAGGCAGTAAAGATGCTTAGAATTGACATTTAACCAGAAATGGCCGGTACATCAGAGCGGAGAAAAGATGGTCGAGGGACTTAAAAAGAGATAAGTAAAATAGGAAGAAAGATAAACTAATTGGTATTTTCAAATAAAGAAAAGTGAGAATTTTCGTGAATGGGGGGGAGGAAAACAAGGATGAATGGAAATGAAACAGGGTTGAAGGTAAAGGAAAACGAAAGATAACGAATAAAAAAAGGTGAACAAATTGAAGCGAGATGATTGGAAGGTGCTAGAATATAAAGAATAAAAACATGAGGGGAACTAAGAAATGAAGAAAGTGAATAAAAGTTTAAAAACAACGTAGAAGGAAGAACTATTTAAGCAGAAAAAGAGGAGAATGGGTGGAATAAGATGAATGGGAAGATGCAAAGCGGGTGGTATTTACGGCCTTCCGAGAGATCATAGATTCTGCTCCGTCCCTCATAAACATGCTCCAAGTGACACTCCATCTAAAGAATCTATATTTAGTCTTTCTGTTACACTTCAGCTTAATTAGAATCAGGTTTGCTATTTTCGGAATTGTTTACTTTTATCCCACACCCCTCTCCTCTCTCTCTCTCTCTCTCTCTCTCTCTCTCTCTCTCTCAGGGGTGAAGGGATTTATTTGCAATAGATTTCATCAAATACGCCATGAATGCCGTTCTTGCTTTTTATTACGATTAAATCCTTTCGCATCCTACGATGTATCAGCGATAATAGTATCGTAAATGTCTTACATGTGCATTATATATAAGCGAAGACATGAAGTCAACGGCGCTTGTAAACCTATACGATTTTTAAACAAAGATATATATATATGTTTTATCAATAATATTGAGTATATATAAATCAGACTATATTATCAATATATATGTATATATAAATAAAGAAGGTTCACAAAATGGTTTAAATCTTGTAATTAAAAAAGGGCGACTTTTTGTAATCTATTTTTGTCGATATAACTCCGCCAATTTTTGAATTGAGAACTCAAATTTTAGTTTTGGCTAACTTTAACATAATCCACACTTGGACAAAATTTCAGAAAAATTGAAGGGGTGGGTGACATGGCCAGGATGATTTGACATGGAATTACCCCCCACACACACACACACACACAAAGTGTGTACGCGAGCGTATACATGAACACTCAGACACGTACGCTTCACAGAAGACAATGGCCCTCTTTCATACATATTTTACGTAAAATTTTGTTAGATGAATCAGTCATAACTTACGTCTGTCAGTTCAACTACCTATTTACAACAAAAATGTAAGATACAGGTCTGACTTTAAAAATGATAGTCAGTGCCAATAAGTGTCAGCTGACGTCTGTCTAATGTAGCACAACTGTCATAACATTCAAATCATTTTCCTCTCAGAATTCAAAACAGAATGCCTTTTTTTTTTTCTTGATATCTATACATTTACTTACTTATTACTTTTAATCTTATCTGTAACATCAGATACTGTAAACAACCCGAGTTATGTATATCAAACTATGCAATGCTTATGAAATAAGTTTTGGAATTAAGTGTAAGCTTCGATTTGAAAAAAAGAAAATGCCACAAAATTTATTTAGTTAATTCTTGAAGAATCTGAAAAATCTACTACATATATACATTATTGTATATTATGGAATTATTCTCCTTCCATATTGCAGGCGAGACGTCTATATGTTTCAGTGCTATTTTGAAAAAGATTAGGAAGCCAGTCTAAATATTTTTGAACAGCAGTTTTAATACCAGTGCAGTACTCTGTATAGTCACCAGACTTAACTGTGTCCCTCCCCACCTTTTTGTTCTCTAAGCTGAAAATTCGTCTCAGTTGTAAGATTTTATATATAGTGCATCATATTTTTCTGTGCTAATTCAACTATGAACTTGTACAGGTTGAGTTGACTTAAGGTTAACGGTTATATACTAATACAAATAGATATATCTTTCATTGTTACGAACGTAAGCTTATTTTCATCAACCTTTCATCAATCCTTTCTCTTGCCAAGATCTAGAAAAATAGTTATTGTATATTTTATTGACGTAAAAAAATATATAGATAGTGTAGTCGACGATTAAAATATATCAAGAATAAATAGATATCCGAATATAAATACTTCGGGATTCACAGCTCAACAAATGTGTAAAAGTGTTCAATAAATAGAGCTAAATATACGATTAAAAAACGAATGGTCGAAAACCAGATCAATTCGAGTTTCTTGTAGTAAACACATTTTCAGGGTACTTAAGTACTCGAGTCGGTCTGGTTTTCGATCATTCGGTTTTTAGTCACATATATATATAAGGAAAAAACTCAGAATACTAGCTAACCCGAGTACCGTGATCGTGAAACTCGCGAGCTTTTGTTCTGTTTTCTATTACATCTTATATATATATATATATATATAATATATATATATATATATATATATATATATATATTTCTCTTGAGATATATTGTGATATTGCTCTGAGTTTTTTGCGCATTGAGCACTGTAAAAAAATTACGAATTAAAAACGCTCTTAGCCTTAAATTCTATCCACCTCACACACACACACACACACATATATATATATATATATATATATATATATATATATATATATAAAGTTAGAACTAATGAGTCAGATATACCTACTAACAATTTCGTTTAGTAGCTCACCAGGGCAAAGATATTTGCCATGATGAGCTACTAAGCAAAACTGTTAGTAGGTGACTCATTAGTTTTAGTATTTGCTCTACTTAGGTATTGAGCACTGTTTACTTTTATCTTAGTATTATAGTATCAACTGATTATTTTCGGTTGGTACGACTATCTTGGTCTTTTCTTTTAATTTTCTTTCTCCCAGGGGATGTTTGGTAGTATATTTTTACAATCAAATTATTTGCCATTTTTTTTCTCACCGTAAGGATTTACCAACAAATTTGGGTATATATATATATATATATATATATATATATATATATATATAGTGAAAAGTGAATTAATTCTTCAGTCAAACAAAAGTTCAACTGGCATCGCAAATAAGCTGGTTAAATTGGAAATAATCTTAGCAAAACCCAGTGCCCGATATGCAATCAAAAGTCAGCATGTAATTAAATAAGTGTGTGTCTAAATAATGACGACGCCAGAAAAGTAATTACTTGACCGTTGCAAAGGTTAGGTAATTACTTACTGAAAAACGCCGCCAAGTGTTTCACTAATTTTAAATAAGTACCTCACAAATTTTGGAGCGTATAAAAATATCTGTGCTGTCTTTATTTTAAATTAAACACGTTCAGTGTAAAAAATGTCTGCTGTTTTTAAAAGCACAGCTAGGTAATAAGTGCAAAGCATTAAAAAATAAAGAGGTCCGTGTTGAATTGGAAATACTCAACTGTACATTATTTCCTGAATTCTTTAGATGAGGCTTGATAAGTTATATAATTTAGATTTTTGGGTCTGTTATCCTCATATTTATTGTTATATTTACAACGTTTCGTCCGATGTGCTCTCCGACTTTCAAGTGTTTCTCGTCGAACTCGGGAGCCTTCTCGTCGTAATCGAGTGCCTTTATGGAATTTCGAACCGAGCTCTTTATTTTACTCAATGCGGTAAATGGTTCTCATTCCATTAACTATGACCGGGTAGAAGTGTTAATCTATATTTAGTATTCTGTTATTTTCACCCTTGGTCCGGATTGAACCTTCAGCCTACAGATGATTGTCTCTTAGAACAGTATTAACTCAACCTTATATCGATTGCATTGTGTTCAACTAGACAAGAAACACCTGAAGAAGTGTGTATATAGCAATTAAGATGAGTACAACAGTCGAAAAAATCAAAATTATATAAATTGATTTGTACATATTTTTAAATCTCCCAAAGAAGACGGTTCATAATCTTATGTTTAAAATCAGTTTACAACGGAAAGTCTTTTAAAACACTATATATTTCTTAGTTATAGTAATGTAATATTCATTGTAAAGTATCAGTCGCAATACTAGTATTCTCGTAAATTTAAACATAATTGATAATACATTTATTAACAGTAAAAGTAAAGTCAGTGGAGTGGCCTATTGTCTGCATCAGCCAGAGAGTCATTCCCCTTTTCACTAGCGCTAGAAAAGAGACATTCTTTTGCTGAATAGGAGTGTCATCAAGATATATTATCAGTACGTTCCTATTGTTCGACTGATTTTACATTATTCAAATAATGTTTTTCGGTCTGTTGGTATTGAGTAACCTTTGACAGTAGATTAAACATGTATGTGTTGGTTATAGAAATAGTTAAGTACAAGTGTGTGATCATATTAATTTAAATAGCGTAGTAATTATTGTGGTAGGAAATTGAATCGGTCACTCGAGTTCAAATCCTGGATTAGGCTGTATGCATTTCCCTTTGCGCTAGTTCCCTTCGGAGGGGCATGCATCAATTTTTTCTCTACCTTGCTATAGGTAAATAGTAGGGTCTTGGTAATGTTACCAATATAGGAGTATGAAAATTCAAACCAGCTTTATTCTACTTAAATATTGACCTTGTATCATGCCCTGTCCATGGCGGAGGGGTCGGGTAAATTCCTACATATATTGAAATTATTACTATTATTTTCAGCAGATTAGAGTCTCGTTACCAGCAGTAGATAGTTTCCAAGAGACGCCGCTAATAATGAAATCAGCGGATAACAACGAACCATCATTATGTCCAAAAATTTACACCAGAAATGCAACTTCCTATTTTAAAAGTGTAATTATTTTTATCGCTACTCTTACGCTTTGGCGTCATTATTAATAAATATAAAGAAAAGGGTAATTGAAGTGAATGAAATATTTAAAATTAATTAAAATTTTTAAGTTTGTTTTTCTTTGCTTTTGTTTTTTGTTTGCTCAAAAAAGCTCAACGTTTTTGTCTAGATTTTTATTTTATTTTAAAGTCTTAAAAATTCATTAATTATAGCATAAAATTGAACCGTTTAAAAGCAAGAATTTTTGTTTGTTTGTTTGTTTTTAATCATCAGCCATTCTGCATCAATTGGCGCAATTATTGATAAAAAAAAATATTTGCAGTTAAGTTTAAATTTACGAGAATACTAGCACTGCGTTATCGCGGCTAATATTTCGGCCTGATCACTAATTTTATACCACTAAGAAAAGTTTCAAAAGATTTTATATGATTTGCGATGCACGGGGTGTTTCAGAAAAAATCTTATTTCTTTATCTAATAACTTGACCAATTCTCATTCAAATAATCTTAAATTTTAACAGCATGTATAGAAGCATGTCAAAAACCTGTCTAATGTTAAAATGCCTTTTCTTTTCCAGTGAATGAAATCTCTGTATCCGAAAAGAGAATAGTTTTTAATTATTTCTTCACAGGCTGTTAAATTTTGAAATCATTTGAAGGAGCGTTGATCAAATGGTGCTCTTCCAATATGTGATCTACCGAATGGTTTCTAATCCAATATGTGATCTACCGAATGGTTTCTAATCCAATATGTGATCTACTGAATGGTTTCTAATCCAATATGTAATCTACCGAGTTGTTTACATTTCAATATGTGATCTACCCATTATTTTCCCATTAAACTAACCATAAACCCTAACCCTAACTTCTTTTTTCCTTGTTGATCACATGCCATGAATAGTAGATCACAAACCTTCGGTAGATCACATATTGGAAGAGAACCGATCAAGTTATTAGATTAGGAAATTTTATCAATTTTTCTGAAACACCTTGTATTTGACTCTCGCAGCAAACTAAGTATAAAAGTAAATTAGAAAAAAACATTTCAATAAATAAGCGAAACATTAATTTTTAAATTAGAGATGTTTCTTTCAAGATATAATGACTCAAGACTTTGATGGACATGAAAACATTTAATTTCATGATTTTAATTTGATTATGTTTTAATAATTTCAGAATAGTATTTAGAGTTTATGCCTACATCTTTTTTACTCATATTTTACTTCTTTGAAATTTATTTTACAAATAGTTTCAATAAGACAAAAGTTTTGAACAGAGACGTTTTGCTGATTAAGTCAACCCCGGACAAGTGATTCGATTAGTGACTCGGTTTATAGTGAGATCAACTTTTATCTATCGAGCTAGTTTTGTTTTTTTTATGAAGTTTTTCTAACCATTAGTTTTTTTTTTGTTTTTGTCGAAATTTGTGTGAACTGATTAGTATTCAACTGTTGCAAGCTTCTGAGAATCCAAACTTGGGCTATTCTACTTTGTGGAATGGAGAAGTCTATTTCTAGCATTTTGATTACCTGGTGGTTTTAGTGTGTATATTTGTATCAATATATACTGAACACTTAACCATGTTCTCGCAGTTGCTACAGAGTGTATTTAGTTACTATCTGTCCTTTTTTGTCTGGTGACTGGACGCTAGTCACAGCATTCCCGTGAAGGTAAATATGATGTTCATTCATCTTTTTTTTTCTTTTTTTTTACAATCATTTTTATCATTGATATTAATATTACAAAACGTATTTAAGTATGAAAAACACAACTAAGCATTAAGGATTGTTAGTATGGAGGGTGAATAACACAAAATAATTGTTCAAAATTTCATTTCATTAACTGCAATTTCCAATTTATTTGTTCTGTCATTCACGATCCATTTGCCAGATTCTCATTAAAGTTCTGATTATCCGGACATGATTCGCATAAATATGGCTACCGCTGTTGATAATGACAACGCTTCACTTAATAAACAAAAACGGAAGCTGTACACAAAGCACTATTGCGCATGCCTGAATGCAACACAAAGTGCAGAAAATGAAAGCAAAACTCCCGCTTTGGGCAAAAGCTGAGAAGAGAAGCGGGAAAACACTTTCATGCCTGGCGATTCTTTGAAATGGCAGCTGCCAAATTAATTTCTGTTGTAGCACTATGACTACCTCCAAGCAAGATACAGACATTTTAAATCTGTTAAGTGTCATCATAATTAGTTGGGTTTTTTTTCCAGTCTTCTACATGGAAGAAGAGCCATAGATTTTTTTTTTTCGAAGTCAAAATAATAAAACGAGGAGAAAACTATCACTCAACGTTCAAACCTTTTTATTTTATCAAGCATTATTGGCATTTCAGTCTCAGAAGACTATAAAATAGTTTTTGTGCCCCTGAAGTTACAGCGCCTCTTGTGACTGTATAGTCCAATTTTAGAAAAAATTCTCTACCACAGATGTCGCATGTGAAGGCTGTTCCTGAAGATGTTGATGTGCCGGTGTCTTGTTGCCGCTGCTTTTTCTGGACCCCCTAGCTTCATTGTGTTGTGCCAGGGTGACCTCAGACATGAATAATCCTCTACAGCCTGTCGCCACCGAAGGTGGTCCTGAGCCAAATTTTCCTAGCTGGAAGGGGCAATGCCAAAGCACCTGAGATCGTTCTTGCAGACATCCTTAAAGCGCAAAAACGATCTCAGGTGCTTTGGCATTGCTCCTTCTAGCTGGGAAAATCAAGCATAGAATGTTTTAAAGTAAATTCTTAAATGTGAGTGTCATTTTTTGCTTTTGTATCTACTAATATACTAATAGTTAACGGGACATGGCTTATCTTCGAGAACGTGAATTTAATACTAAAACTCAGATGAAGATTTTGGGGGGGTATCAACTCTTTTCCCAGAATGGCCAGGAACGGGCAATACCTGTGAGACATTTTTTCCACCTCGGATTCAAATAAATGACTAGTGACTATAGAATCGGTTACAACGTTACCACCTTTATTTTACACCTATCGATTTTGCGATTGGATTAAATAAGATGATGCTGTAGCGCCATGTCAGCAGCATCAGCTAACTAAATAATAACATCTCCGCAAACCGATACTTTTCTATCTTTGATACCTAGTCTGACCAGTAGAGCTTTGCTTTTTGCATTATCGTTTTAATGCTAAAAATTCTGACACTTTTGAGAACTTCAGTGTTTGTAATGAAGTCCCACCAACACACTAGTGCGGAGGTATCGCCAGAATAGCGAAAGTTGAGGAACCATGTTTGACCCAGAATTCTTATTGATGTAGACACTCTTACATGTCCCGTCTGTAGAATAATCATACTATCTTCCAATTACCGTCGAATTGGTAAGGCAAGGCAACAAGGAACCCTAACTTAATACGGATCTAACCTTGTTGCAATCCTACTGCAGAATGCCAGAGTATTTATGAAGCCTCATAGCATCATAGAAACCAAGCAGCCAATCAGGACTCCAGGAATGGAATCACCCAAATACATGAATGGACTCTTCTTGAGTACCAGCTGTTTTGAGTACTAGTGCAGTTGTGCTTAGCCAATTACTGTTGTCCAAACAAACAGTATTCTGACTGACTGATTTCAACACCGTCGAATGCTTGGTTTGCTTTTGTTAGTGTATTGTAGTTGTTTTTTTTTGTTTTTTTTGTTTTTTTTAAATCTTAGCATCTGTAGGTATGACAAATAAGAAAGTTAAGCTCTGAACTGTTAGATACAAAAAGGGGACTAATGATATTATTTTTTTTCAAATGATTTCCAATGGGTCCTGTAGAGCCTCTATAACACAGAAATAGCACTTGTATGACTGGTGCTTAGTGGGGAAAATAATGCTGCTTTGTCTGTAGACAGAAGTCATATGGATAGCTTTATTGTAATCAGTGTTGGTCTTGAATCGCTTCATATCGAGCAAGTTTCCACTTGAACGTGTAGGGATGTTCATTTTCTTTCTGATGCATGTTTTAATATCATGCTGGAGAATATTGAGAACATTGTACAAATCGGAACCCAACGGTTTTACGTTGTTTACGATTGGGAAGTGGCTTTAAGCGGTTGTTGTTGATTTTGAGAGGCTGTATAAACATAGTGTATTATTTAGAGGTAAACAACCTATCAAGTGGTTCAATTATATCTTACACGCGGAATTATACACGCCCACAACGACAACGTTTAGTCAAAGGAGGTTTTACAACTATTGCTTTTACAAGATTCAGAATCTTAAAATTAATTAGTGCCAAGTATTATTTTTACGAGTATTTCTATAATTTTGAATTTACGTACTTCTCATCGCAACTACTTGTTCAAGAAAAATGAGCAAAGTCTATATAGTTTGGATTTATTTTTCTGCAACTGCTGGCGCTCATATCTCAAACAGTAGATCAACTGACCCACATATCTCGAGAAAAAAAGAATCTGATTTCTTGTCCCAAATATTAAGAATAAATCAAAGGTAAATAAGCAACATCATAGTTAACTTATTTTTCCTTACACTTGCATAGTGATAGCCTTCAAAACTAAGCACCAAACTAACAGACACTAAGTTGAAAAATACAAGTTAAATATTAATACTGGTTAGTATAGGCCTACTTGGATATATATATGAAATTTCAAGGAGTTTTACGTGAGAAACTAATCTCTTGTGAGACAAGCATGCCAAGTACTTTGGGTGTCAGAAATGCCTAAAATATATAATTATTAGACTGAACTAGATGAGGCCAGTGCTGGCACTCTGTTTGGTTAACAAAGGAATGATTCCATTCAGTAATATCAGCTTTTGTTCTGTCTACAATTGTATTTGGTTGTTTAACAAGATATCCGTTTTGTTATTTATTGGCGAGCATTCAACCTCAACTGTCAACAGAAGTAACACCATTATTCACGCCAAATTCCCGTTGCAGGCCGCAATATTTTACAGAGAAACTCTCATACGTTCTAATGAATTTTTAAACTAAGAATAATAGCTGTAATTATTCTAACACATATGACTTAGATTGCTTACAATACCTGCTCTTACTAAGTGGTCACCTATTTAAGTACAGGACAATTTCGTCACTTTTTAATTTATGTTTTAGATTAAGTTCTTTCAATCATTATCTATACATATATAAAGGGCAGTTGTGTGTATATGTATGTCCGGAGGAAACTTCGAAAATAAAACAATTGACGACAAAGTAAAATATATATACACATTAAATATCACCAAGGCTCGGTTTTTCAGCAAAATTTGATTTATATTTGATAAGATTTGATTTATATTCGTGAAGATAATTAAAAAATGAAATTTAAATGATAACATCATGGATTTTTTTCATTTAATATTTTAGATGATAACATTAACATTTCTTTTCGGAGTAGCTGGATCAATGCAAGGTCTATTTTTTTTTATATAGGGATTTAAATGGGGCATCTCCCGAGGATTCAATTCACGATTCAATAATAATGGATCTGCGGGACTAACTTTTAAAAAATCCCCTTTCTACCCTGGCGACGCCGGGTAGCCACTTCTAGTTATTAATTATTTTGACTTGTATTATCCTTCATCTACTTAATTATAGTTGCTTTTTATATAACAAGGTATTCAGATGGATGATATTTTATTATGGGAACCGAAGTTATAACAGTTCGGTATGTTTAGCAATCCATCGTCAGGGAATAATTGATATTCAGTTATATTAAAAAAAGTAAAGTCGTCGGGGCGGCCTAAAGTCGGTATCAACCAGTCCGCGAGGGAGTCTATCCCCTTTTCAATAGCGCTAGACAAAGGAGATTGTTTTTAGCATCTGAGGTGGAGCGCCACATCTACCATCAGCGACTTACTTTACCGCACAGATCCCTGTGCTACTCATACGCTGAGTTAGCGAGGACCGGTATCGAACTAGGAACCTTGTGGTTTCTAGCCGAACGCTCTACCGACTGAGTTAGAAAAACTTAAAAACAGTGGTTAGTAAGTTTTTTTTTTTTTTTTTTTTTGTTTTTTTGTTTTTTGTTTTGTTTTTTATGTTGCGGCTTCAGAATATTACTCAAACATTAAAAAGAGACGGAACTTAGCGTTGCGTAGCCATTAGCGTTCCATTTCAAACAGTGTGACGTAATTTGTTCGAATTTATTTTTATAAATTTTGTTCATGTCATTACCGTACGTAACTGTTTATTTGTGTAGTGCTCAAAATGTATTTTAATTTTTGAATTATAAATATTAAGCGTAACATATTTACTATATTGTATTGAAATAAAAATATATATATATATATATAATGATTGATGTGTTCATCTAAAAACGATTAATATATAGACATGTCAAAATCATATATACTATTAATAATAATGACTGGCAGGGTTTTACCTAAAATCAATGTGTGTATATATATATATATATATATATATATATATATATAAGAGAGAGAGAGGGATAAATAAATAATACCATTGGTTTCTTGAAACCAATGGTAGCAAAATTGTTCCCATGCAAATAAAATAAACTAAAACATGTATTTATTTATTTATCTATTAACGCTCTATCACAGATAATGAGCACTCTTCTAATAACACTGTACGTTGGATTACTACCGCTTCTTCAAGTATAATAGTGCCAACCATACACCTTGATATATATATATATATATATATATATATATATATATATATATAGTAACTAGAGCTCAATATCAATGAAAGGGTATATATACTTCCTGATCCAAAAATTGCAATGCCGAGCAACTCTCAGTTATCAAGTGCGTTTGACATTGTCTACGCTACCCTAACTTATATATATATACATCGATAGCAATATGTCATTTAGATGGGTTTGGTTGAAAATATTTCTTAATGATTTTCAATGATTTTCCTTCAAGCCGTCGTGTAATTTTCCTTATATCGGGGTTCAAATGGTAGAGCAAATATAGGGCGCCTTCTGTACAATGTGGACACCAATAATTAAAGAAAAAATAAACGAGAGCTTGAACGTAATCAATTAAAAATCGTTAAAAAGAAATATTCCGAGGTATTCAACCAAACCTGTTTAAATATGTATAAATTAGGGTAGCGAAGACAGTCAACCTCTCTTAGTAACTGTCAATTCCCCGACTCTGTGATTTTCAAACCAAGTCAATTATATTCAACATTTTTACTTGAGAATATAGTAAACTATATTATCAATATTAATTACACACACACATAGATATATTTTTTTTCTAAAAATATTAATTTCATATATATATATTCAGTGGGAAAGTTGATTTGATATACGAGGAAATTGACATACGATTAGAACGAATTCGTAAGTCAAGGTACCATTGTATTTGCTCAGAGGCATCTACTGTTTGGGAATTGGCAGTAACATTTAAAACAAACGCTAATACATGAAAAAAGTAGTTATTTGAAAACAAAAATTGTTTTCTTTATTTTTTTCTTTTTCATTTGAAATTCTCCTTTCATGTTTTCTTTCATCTATTTTCTTTCCTGTTTTTGTGATGATGCCATATTATATGTTAATCAAACAAGTAAACAGGAATTGTGATTCTTATAAAAAAAACACAAAACAAAAATCTATTTCTTTGTGAATCTGAGATTTTCTTTGGAGATTAATTTAATGAACAAAATAAGACTTCAGGATATTTTAAAATTATTCTTTCCTTTTATAATGTTAATTCGCTTTGGGGGAGAGAGACATTTAACGAGAACAGAACTCGAAATGTGTTCGCTATTTGTACCAACAAAGTTTGTCTATTTGTCTAACAGCCTGGATTCCTTTAATTCTCTTCGACATCCGTCCCTAACGGCCATCGCTCATTGCAAGTCCTCTAGAAGGCAACCAATGTCTGCGCAGAGCTAATGAATGTAAGTTTTTGCTGATCAGTCAACACTGTGTAGGGTTCAATAGGAGAACATCGCTTGTGCTGATTCCAGGTTTTTCAAAAAAGCATACAGCTTTCTTTAAAATTTCTATCTAGTTTTCCTCCAAGCGTTTAGTTAAATTTCAATATCAATAATAATAATATCTATATATTTTAGATTAGAAAGTGGTTTTGAGCTTTCAATGCAATT
Source organism: Doryteuthis pealeii (assembly GCA_023376005.1). Taxonomy (NCBI): domain Eukaryota; kingdom Metazoa; phylum Mollusca; class Cephalopoda; order Myopsida; family Loliginidae; genus Doryteuthis; species Doryteuthis pealeii. The sequence goes on from CM042166.1 coordinate 58,614,001, forward strand.
TTAAGATTGATGTTTTTTCAGAATTTGTTTATAGAAACTAGAATTACAGAAGATTGAAAATAAGTATTTAAATAAGACATTTGTTTTCTTTTTCTTTTCAAAAACTAACAGACTAACTTATAAATTTGCAGTAGCATCAGAATCAATATGATCATTTATTCCTGTCTCTTCATAAAGTTTTAAGTTGGTTGCAATACTTTTCTGTAAAATTTCACTGGTAAATTTTCTTAATTTTATGATAGCTTAAAAAAATCAAAGTTGATCAGCAATTTTTTTTTAATTATGCATACCTGAAAAAAATTTTTTTATATAAACCTTTTATGGTTTAGCATTCCTTTCTACAAGTTGAAATAGTGCGACCATACTGTAGTACTGATACAGCTACAGCTTGGAATACTTCCTGTTTTATTTTATCAGAAAGATCAGATTTCCTTACGGTCGTTAACCATGCCTTACTTATGTGCATGTATTTACCAAACCCTCTACACGAGTAGGATGTGACACAAGGTCAATTTTTAAGCAAAGTTTAACATGTTTCCGTTCAGAGTTTTCCTTTTCCTAGACCGGTTGTCATACCAAAAGCCCAGTCTGCCCTACTATTTACACATAGCTAGAGAGATAATAATGGGATCCATGCCTTTCCCAAGAGTATTAGCGATATGTGAAATGCAAACTGCCTTGTCCAGGATTTGAACTTGTCTTACAGTGTCCATTTCTGATGACATCTAATAACCAGTAAACTACAAACATCGCCTTATCTCTGTATATTTTGAAATCACTTTCAGTAGATGATAAATTGCTACCCAAGTATATGAACTGGTGTATATAATTTCAGAGGTTTGCCTTAAGTCTGATAATACATAAATGTTTATTATCAACTTAATTACAAATCCAGTTTATCTTCCAAAATATTCCCCTTGAAAATACATTGTCTCCACTTCTAGAAACTCTTCCGGAAGTCTTCAACTGACACAGTTCCCAAATAGTGATGACGGAACTGGGTTTTGACTAAAATAAGGGGGAGTAAGAGAGCGCAGAACTATTTATTTGGTGCAAGAACTCATTTACTCATCTGTGTCTGAGAAGTAATGAAACTGATTTTATATATCATATTAAGTAATAATTCATAAAGTCTCGATGAAAGTACACCTTTTGCATGAGGAACTTTTTTTGTGTGTTAAAAGCATACTCTTTGTCTATCCTATAAGTATCATAATAAATAATAAATATACAGACTGGGTAGTTCTATAGAGGACGGACAAACAAATTCTTCCCGATTATTAAACTTATTTCTATAGTTTCGAATATAAGAAAGAAAACATGACAGAAAGAAAGATAAAGAAGGAAAGAAAGTTATCGAATGAAAAGGAAGAAAGAAGTAAAAAAAATTATATGGATATAGGAAAACCCACTTTGTACTTTATACATAAAGTAGTCCTTTACTAAGCTTCTATTAGTTTGACCCAAGAACAGCAGCATTGGGCACCCAGTAGGAATCTAAATCACTAATAAAGGTGTTCTAGTCTATCACAGTAAACATTGCACTGCATGAGGCGCTCCATGAAGCTAAGTATTGATTAAAGTTGTCGCAAGCCTACAAATATAAGTGCATCATAGAGAAAATGAACTTGATTAATAATTAATTTGCATGTCTCTCTTGCTATCCATGATGCCGAGATGAAGATATTTTGTGTGTTGTGGAAGGTAGTTATGATGATATTGAAGTATTTCACCATTTCAAAACAAAACAGAATCAGTAGCATTTGAAATAATGTTTTAATGTTATACTTTAGTGACGAGACAAATTTAGTTAAGTAGTCTTTGCCTGAGACAAGACAACTTAATAGACAATTATAACAACGAACCCATAATTACTCGACAGTAACAGTGAAATTTTTCATTTCTCTCATAATTTGTTCCGTAACTGTTTGGTAGTTCGTGACGAATTGTTTGGAACTATATCTTGCAGTTAAAACATTAGTTTTCAACTCGTGGCCTATTTCCTATTGTATTTCTGAAAACTTCAAATAAGGTAGGGAAATTTCCTAAAAATGAAAGTTATCCACAAATGACTGATTCTTCTACTGTTGTATTTACTTGTCTTACTGTCTTTTGTTATTTTTACTGTTGTTTCATTTACATATTTTACTAATAAGACTGTCCCATAATATTTTAAACATTTAATGTATGAAAAGTATATGATAATGTAACAATTATTAATGAACAGACGTAGTATTCATAATTATTTCTGCTCATTTGATCTATCCAATTATATATAACATATGTCCCAAAATAGTTGATACATGTACATATATATATATCTTATACTATGTGTAGCAACTATTATGGGATAAACGTAGTATTTTAATAACATTCTCATGTAATCTATTTAGTTTTATATTACATCTATCCGATAATGAGCACATCGTGCGGTGTAATGTTTGGCCTGTTCGATTCTCACGAGATGCCCTATATTTCTAGAGCTAGACTTAGAAAATTTCCGCATTTGTCCTATGATATTATAGATATCTAATGTCCAAAATATGTATGCACATGTAACAACTATTATGTGACCGTCATTTATTTGTCTGTCTTTTTGTAGGTTTATTTTTTTAATTTGTACGAACGCTTTATATTTGTTTTGAAATTATTTGTATCTATTTATGTCCATTTTTATTCTTTGGGTTATGTGTGTGTGTGTGTGTGTGTGTGTGTGTGTGTGTGTGTAAACTTTATTTGTATGCATGTTTGAATTCTCAAATCTTTTTGGTTGAATCCTATAACGGAAATATTTGATATCATTCACCTAGTTTCATGCGTTTTTAGAAGTGTGAAAGAGAAGAAAACACAATCATCAGACAGGATTTTCTTTAGAAATATTTGAGCTAAGAATCATTTAAGTTTTTATATTAATACGTAATTGCCCGACTCACGAAGATGTCGCAATATATGTTAACCACTGTCAGAGGCAGTCTCCCATATGCTTGCTTGTTGCGTGGATTTGTATAGATGTTCTAACTGTACGGTTTACAAAAAAATTATGAAGCTGCTACGATACTTTCGTAAATTCACACCACCACACAAAACCTTCGGTACACTCACGAAATAAAGACTACAACCGTGTTTCAAGTCCTTCGACGTCACGTATCCGAATCCTGCAGGAAAACTGCCACCCCACGTCTACTCACCTGTTTTTAAAATGTTTTGCCGCTATCTTATGCATATAAGTCTGTAGCATGAAAAATGGCAGTTTTGCGAACGGCTATCAGAAAGTAGATCGACACGCGAGACAGCGAATGCGTTTGGCTACCGGTAAGTCAGTGTCACTTCTACTTCAGATGTTCAAATAAAATTATTCCAACTAAGTCCTGTAAGAGTAACCCGACCTTATTTTTCTGATGCAAGTGTCATTGGGAAACGAGAAAAGATTTTGTAAACGGGCCAGACTTTGATCCATTTACCAAAACTTTTCTTTTCTCCACCCTGTCGGCTGGGGCGTTAGAATGCACCAACTACACCTCAGCAGAGGGGTAAGACTCCCCCAATGGGGCCACCTGTTGGCCGTGGATGGCTATCCTGGATGCTTAAAAATAGAACCCAGGTGGTTGAGCAGTCCATGACTCCACTTTGGCCCTTTCTTAGGCTAGACGGGCGGTCGGGGAGGGCCCCCTCCGATCAATCAGCTGGTTACTTCAAGCCCTAGCACCTATATGATTGCCCCAACCCTATTGCCCTTATGGCAAGCCCCAACCCTATTTATCATATGGGTGCTATAAGGCGGTGGCTGAGAGTCTATATGTCCTGGGAATGACGTTAAACTATCTGATGGTGAGATTCCAGTTTTGGAGGTTTGTGGAATATGGATCCTCCCTTCATCACCATTGCTCTCTGGTCCACTCTGACCCGGAGTGGTGGTACCTGTTAGGGTCCCATCTATGGGTTAAATAGAAAAACATGAGTTTATAAATAAAATGTGATTATCCATTAAGAATTAATTTCTTTCAAAACTTTTTCGGTACTAAATGACCCACCGAGATTGATATGCCGTAAAACAAAACAAACCAAACCAAACCATATGCTTGTTTGTTGCCAGGATTTGTATAGATGTTAGAATAAAATTAGTCCAAGTAAGTTCTGTGAGAGTAATTCGAACATTTTAGAGCTTTTTTCTGATGTAAGTGTCATTGGAAAACGAGAAAAGATTTTGTACCAAAACTTTCCAATTAGCTTTTGCATCTGAATAATAAGGTCTAAAATATTTCAATCTTTGAGTTACCCTTAAATCTATTTTAACCTGGACTAAATATAACGCATTTATGTATTTCTGCAGCTTGATATAATTCGAGCATTGAATCAGTTACATAAAATAAATAAGGTCAAACAAAATCCCACGCACAGTTATCGACCTCAAAATCCAAACCACCCGTTGGCAGATGTCCGGTATTTGATAACCGATAAGAAAAAAAATGACATAAACGCCTGGCCAAGGATGTCATGGAGCCATAGAAATCTAAGTTTCTAATCTTAGCACTGACTAATTTAGGCTCAATAACATTTTGAATTTAATAAATAATTCTAGACTACACGTAAATTTTTTGGATTCCCGTTATAACAGCGATTCATGAACATATTGATGTTTCTATTTCGGAAAAAACTTGGTTAGGTTAATTTAATGAGATATCAACCCTAGTATGAGTTATTTAATTAGGGAGTTGTAGGACCAACTTGTTAACGGCGAAGTTCACATTCCATCTTGTTGTACTTTAATGGCTGACAAGTTATTACTTAGTAAAATAGAGAGTTTGATTCTCACTAGGTTCCTCAAACGTGTGACCTTGAGTTAAATCCAAGCTAAACTTTTTCGTTGTTTTTTTTTGGGGGGGGGAAGGGAGTCTTCAGTGACTCCTTGTGGGGGTGCTATCTTAGCTAACTAGGCTAGCAAAAGATTATTAATGATATCGATTCTCACTGAGCACCCCATTCTTCTGGCTTTGTGCTGCAACTGAACTAAGCATACTAAATGACTCCTAACTTAGGCTTAGGGTAAAAGGTCTACTTACAGTATGTCAGGTTGAAATCACCGGTACTTGCAGTATCACTGAAGTTAAGCTGCAACGAGTTTGTTCAATACTTAGATGGGTGATCATTTTGTTATATCAACTACTGTAAGCAACCGAGAGGCTAGCCACACTCTATTTTGTGTGTGTGTTCTTTCTATCTTTTCCTTACTTATATTCTTTGTATCTTCATTATCATCAATATATTCTTCCTCTCTCTCTCTCTCTCTCTCTCTCTCTCTCTCTCTCTAATTACCCTATTGCTGACATAGCTATTATATCCCGACCACATCTGCTAATGGCAAATCCAGTTGAGTTTGCCAATTGCTTAAGAAGAATGAAAATGATGCCGACATTTTTTTTCCCAATTCTCTTGTTTGTGATTTCGTGTACAACATAAAATGAGGCTCAGTTTATTTAATCGAAACTGGAGAAGAAGAAAAAAATTAAATTGCTTGCAGTGTTTATAATAGTAATAAATCAGGTAATCATTCTTTCGTTCCAAATTAAAATGTCTCATTCTCATGTTTCTTTCTTTCTTTCTTTTTTAATCTCTTTTTCTTCTAGACTGTATTTCTGATAAAGAACTTTACTCCAAAATTTTAATTATAAATTACACTCTGTTTTCCTGTTTTCTTTCTGGACAATTCTGTCTTCTTTTTCGTTTTTTTATCCTTGCCAATTTCCTTGTCGATTCCTTTGAGATTAAGAGCGTCAGCCACTAATAAAAAAATTGTATTTATTTTAAGTTGATATCACAAAAACAATACTAGACAAAAACTTCGCAAAAACTCGTAAAAATAAATAGGCGTTTTAATTTGATGCGTAAATATTAGATGTAAAAAAAAAAAAGTCCGGTGGATTTTTTTGTTATGATAACTTAAAGATAACTATTAATTTTGAGTAGAGATTATCTTTCGTCGTAGTTGCTTTGTTTTATCGCAACTCCGCTAAGCCTTCAATCTACGATGACGAGAAACAGCGCAGATCATAAATAATTAATGATAATGTCTCGGTGATATTCAAATTCCCGTCCCTTTTACATCGGTGAAGACTGGTTAAACGTACCAGCTGCTCTAATCAACGGAACGAAAAGAAAAAAAGCTATTAGTGTACGGAAGCCTAAATCAAACGTTTTAAAATCATCCTTTACTCTATTCCTGACCTCCATTGGCGCTATATTTGTTGCTATACACCAGGAATATAAGTAGAATCTTTTATTTATTCGTTCGTTTATTTTTAGATGATTTATTTTCAACAATTAATTTTGATTACTTTCTTAATTAAAAGATTTGTTATTCCAATTCACTCAGGCCGTCACTCTAAAAATATTATTATTATTATATTATAGTTTTGGATATTTCCTATAACTCCAACATAAACAAAGGGTAACCACTTTTGACTGATAAATTATTTATTTTCCCATTAACCTAACCCTAAACCCTAACCCCGTCTTCTTTTTTTCCGAGTAGATCAATAAATAAATAAACAATTTATCAGTCAAGAATGCTTCCCTTTTGTTTATGTTGGAGTTATAGGAAATAACCATAGTTTTTCACACTAGCGTTAGTTGATGGTCTTTCACTGGAGTCTGAGTGACAAGTCTTCTTAGGTCTTCAGGACTCTTCTGAGTATTCTAGCCGATTACAGCAATGCAGTTGTCTGCACGGACTCAATTCTTCCTCTGATTTTCAGTTCTTCCAATCTTTTTCCAAGATTTTTGGAACCGTTTCAAGTGCACCACCTATAGTTGCTATCACTTTCACCGTCATATTCCACAGCTTTTTTTAATTCTCTAGCAAGTTCCAGGTACTTGTCCAACTTTTCGTTTTTCTTCATCTTCACCCTGTGATCTGCTGGTTCAATAATCTCCACACCCTTTTTACGCCTCCTTTTTTCATAAGAAAAACTAAATAAAAAATAAGGGTATTAATCAATAATATAAATCATTAAAAGTTAATAAAGGATAAAACATAAAAAGAAAAAATTACAAACAAGAACAATAAAAACAAAGAATATGTATAAAGAATAAAAGATAATTAAACAATAGAGAAAAATAACTTAATCAATATTAAATATAGATAAGATTTATATTTAATTTTTTAAATCCCACGCAATGTCGGGTAGCTCTGCTCTGCTAGTTATAAAACGGGCCAATGGTTATGGCCTAAGGAAATAAATCTGTATCTGTACCAAAACCAAGTGTATACTCCGAAGCTAATGTGTCTGGTCAAAGATCAAGGGGGTCGTCTATCATGAATTGTTGAATTATTCTGAAGAATATTTCATCGCCTGGAAGCACTACACCAATTTTTGAAAGACTGGCACACCCAATAAAGGCTGCAAAATTCAATCAGGAAAATATTTTGGCTCTGATTATTGAATTTTTATCCCATCTACCATCATTTTTCGACTTTACTCTGATTATCACATTTTCAAATCTTTACTGCATATTCTGGACAGGGAAACGGTATACCAATTAGGAAAAAGATAAAAAAAGGACATAAAATTATTTTTGTCTGGCAATATAAAGAATGTTGTGCCTGAGGCATTAATAACATGCCTGTTCAATGGGATTATGTCATCAAAAAAAAGGAGGAAAATGTTACCTTGATTGAATTTCAAGTCAGGCATATGTCTCTACAGAAAAATGATAGAACATTCTCTCTATACTGAAACACACATACACACACACACACCTCATATATATATATATATATATATATATAATATATATATATATATATAATGTGTGAGAGAAAGAGAGTCAACGACACTTGGTGAGTGTAAGTTTCTTGCTTATACGATCATCGGTCCGAGATACTAAGTCACCAAGCACTGTTGTCTCTGTCTTCACAGTCTCTCTCTCTCTCTCTCTCTCTCTCTCTCTCTCTCCACATAGAGAGAAAATCATTGATATAGCAAAGAGTAGCGAAGACATAGTCAACGGCGCTTGGTAACAGTCAGTTTCTCGCCTGTGCAATTTTTAAACCAAGTGAATTAAGTACATTCGTATTATACAATACATAGAAATGTTATGTATAAAACTGATAATCTTTGTTTATTTTTTTCACAAACTGAGAATAGTCGTCAAATGATTGATTGCTTGATTTTAACGACATGCCAACCCGTCTAGGCTTATTCTATACCAAGAGGTATTGCATTCATTGTACTTTCATATTCATATTTTTTGTATAGTTGTTTAACTTTTATTTTGAATTTATTTGTTGTTTGTCACACGGTCCTATTAAATAGGAATACATTCTAAACAGATCTATTTGACCCATAGATGGAACCCTAACAGGTATTACCACTCTGGGTCATAGTGAACCTGGGAGTAAAAGCAATGAATAGGATTCACCACACTCTCTCCAGGTTTCCAGAACTCTGTCATCATTATCAGACACAGTTTAGTGTCATACCCAGGAACCAACTTTTTTTGGGGGGGGGCTCCTATCTCTCGGGCACTGGATAATATCAATCTATTCTAAGCCCATCTGATACGACTTAGTCGTGTTCAAAATAGGTATTCGCCCAACCCGTTTGCCATGGGTATGATGTGACACACAGTCGCAATTATCGAGCATCGCGTGAGGATAGAACTCACAGTTAAGAAGTAATGGATCTGGAATGCTAACACCCTATGTGGTGCCCTAATAGTGGTCATAGTATTTATGCTTTGTGGAGAAACCGATCCTTAAATGTTTTATCAAGAATTTCTAAGACATCTTTACAAAATGCATTTGATTCGTAAATGTTAAAACATGGGTTCTTTATCTAACAATAGTCTCAATCACTATGCGTTGTTGTATGTTAACGGAATTTGGCCCAAGGCTTTCTTGGATAATCTATTCACTAGAATCGCCAATATTATACTAAAGTTTGAAAAGTACTGTTTTTTCACCGAAGACACACTTAAATACAATCACAGATAATCTGTACTATAAAGATTCGATTTTTTCATGTGTGTTGCCGTAACACAGTAAAATAACATTGTAAGATTTTTGTTAACTCAAGACAAGTAAAATGCTTCAATCTAGAGTAGAAAACACTTTCTACTTTAATTTTAAAACACTCTATCGACGGGTCTTAGAATACGCTGACTGTATCCTCTTCAGATGGATAAGCCCACCACTCACTCCTCTTCGCCAAAGGAGTGCATATGGACAGGACACTGAACTGTATCTGCTGGTGAGGCTCCAGTTATAGAGATCTGAGGAGTGTGGAGTACTCCTTCATTGCCGTTTTTCCCAGGTTGGTAGTACCTATTAGGGTTCAATCTATGGATTAAATAGATCTCTTTAAAAGGACAGATGAAATAAAGTTTTTAAACCAGATGAAAAACAATGTAACATCTACTATTAGTGTATTATTGTTATTTTTCATGAGAAAACAACTAGGGTCCCAATTTTTTTTCTCTTTTTTTTTTTTTTTTTTCCTTGGTGCCATAAGCCTGTGCTTAAGTATTAATTCAGTCCTGGACAGTCTTTTCAAATCCGTGTTACCATGTGTTCTATCCTTTTCAATTTCTTTCCTTCTATTTTTTTCTACTCCGTTCCTTTTTTCATTCTTCAATTCATACGATTTGACAAGATTTTAGTCAACCAAAACCCGTACCAATAAACGAACACCACAAAGGCATTAATCCAAAAGAATCCGTGGATAATGTCTATCTGTTTAAGTACACATATCCGTGTGTGTTTCTTATATATGAGAGAGAGAGGGGGGGCAAGCGTATGGCCTATATAGTTAACTAATGTAAATGAAAGAAACTGTTGAAAAATCGTATCTACTTACTATTGAAGGCCATAGAGAAAAAAGAAAAACAAGTGTTGGTTTTGTGATACTTCAGGGTAACCTTACTCCTTCTTCTGGCGAAGAAAATAAAATCAAAATAAAACGGTCACTTTAAACAGGAAGAGAATCCGAACTGAGACGTTATATAAAATCATATAATTAAGAAGTGTTTGTTACCATTGGTTTCAAGGCAGCGTATTAGCTGCTTATCAAGACAAATCACATTGAATATTCAATGATATCTCTTGAAAACGCTAATATTCTGTCTTGAAATCAATGGTAACAAACGCTTTTTAATTCTATAGTATTTCAGGAATAAATGAATATAGCTCGTACACCTGACATTCAATCAGAGTCTCTTTGTTAGCCTATGAACTTTTCAGCCAACCCTCATATATGCTTAATTCCTATGTTTCACTAATTGCATGCTATGCTAAATTCGTTTGTTTTCGTTGCATTTTATGATAGCCTGTTTTTTTTTCTTTTCACTAATTTCACCTTTTTTCTTTTTTTTTATCATTTTTTTCTTTTTATTTTATCCTTTCTGTTTGATTGTTAGTCAATGTCCAACTTGTACGTCCTTTTAATTCGATGTCTGTTTATCTATAGGTGATCAATGCATAATGTCAGGTCTCTGCCCCATGACCTCTGTAGCTTTGGTTGCTTTGACCGGAGGTAAGGTAGCACTAGAATAGTTTCACCCCAAAAACCCTTATCCATCATCCTCCCTCTCTTTTTTTATTTTTTTTATTTTGCAGTAACCTCTATAACAAAACACACAGATAAAAACGGCAGCATTTTAAATCACTTTAATTGTTTAGTATAAATTTAGTCGTGCTAAATAGCGAGATTCCCGACTAAATAGGTGCAGGGCTTCCAAACCCCAACTGCTCGAGCAATTTCTAATACCTATATAAAGACATTTTATAAATGTTAAACCTAGATAATAACAGTAAATCGGGAATTATACTTAAAATATAAAAATCTGTTATATTTGTTTGTCGTCTAATATAAAGAATATTTTCAGTTTTATTTATAATTTTTTTACACTTGTTCAGGACAAAATTTATTTGACTAACTCGAAATAGTACTTTCTGTTTTCGTAAACAGCGGCGTTATTACTACATATTTAAGACTACTTAAGTCATAACAATAAACAATTTTTTTTGCATTATTCGAAATATAATCATTTATAGATATTGCAATTTTTTGTGCTTTGCTCGAACAGTATTGTGGCGGAAACAAGATATCCCTCTGTATCTCTCTGTTATATATTCATTTTATAGGCACCCCAGTAGAGAGCAATAACCTTTGTAATACGCTAAGGGTATTTTGTGACTTAGGGCTAACCTGATTTTACTATTCCCTGTATTTAGTAAATGTTTTCTCTGGCTGCACGAACGCATTAAGTTCGATTTTTATTCGTATATTTGTAGTGCACACAAATTTCATATTCATTGGTACACATTCTATTTATTGAAATAGTGTAAATCCTTAGCATTGCCAAGTAATTGGAGGAATGGGATATGTAGAATAATCATACTAAGTTCCAATTACCATCGAATTGGTAAGACACGGCAGCAAGCAGTCGTAACTGAATACGAACCTATCTTGCTGCGATTTTACTGCAGAATAACAGTAATTATGAAACTCCACAACATCATAGAAACCAAGCAGCCAATCAGAACTCAAGGAATGAAATCACCCAAATACATGAATTGACTATTCTTGATTTCCATAAATGTCAACTGTCTTGGACACTGCTTCAGTTGTGCTTAGCCAGTTGCAGTTGTTCAAACCAACAGTAGACTGACTGACTGACTTCAATAGGATAACCGTTAAATTAGAATGTTCGTTATTCGATGCTTACTCCTCATTCACTAAATAAAAAGTAAATTTATTTGTTCCAGAATGCAAGAAGCATTCTTTTTCAAAGAACAGTCTCTTAACATATACTGGCTAATATCACAGTTTTAAGCTACAAGCTTTGATCTTTCTCACCTTTACTTGTAAGTCATAAATATTTCTTGTTACACCGTTGCTATGTCTGTTCCTTACGCAGTAAACTGACACTAGTTTGAATTTCATTCACAAAACAGTATATTCGAATAAACAACCTGAGTTCTAACATTTCAGTGACAAATTTAAGTAGCATCTAAATCAATCCACTCTTTATTCTAAACGCTATTGATATCAATACCCCAACAGCTGTTTCTACGACAGCCAGAAACAATACGCAATAAAGGATGAGCTCCCGGTGAGACTCGAACTCTCGTCTTTTTTATCCTCGCTGATTTACCATCTATGCCCTGAGAGCCATGGTATCATGGAAATCCAAATAGATCCTACAAATCTCACGTGGCTTAGATTGCAAAGCAACTGGTCTAGAGATTAAAACTTTTCAGAGGCGAAAAAGAACTTGAGGTCGAATTTCCTTAGGGCAAAAATACAGAGGAACGGGAGTCTAAATTTCACCGGTAGCTTTTTCTTTGTTGTTAGTTCATATGCACGCTGATTCTCACTGTCATAGAAATAGTGACCAGAGTGTGTTTTGTTTTTGTATTAAAGTTTTGGACAAGTATTTACATAAAAGCAAAATCCTTCATATTTTAAAATTGAAAATACTAGGACTATTAGTTTTCATGGAAGAAAATTGATTTTAACTTTCTCAGAAAATTATCTATGTCCCCACTCTCTCTTTATCTGCCCCTTTATCTGAGAACTTCAAATTTACCAAAGACGTCTTAGTGATTCGACCCAACTCTTAACTTGCATCTACCTCCTCGACTAAATGAGATACGATCAGTCATTAACTGATCCTTAAATCGCCTTAAAAGGGGAATGCTGTCGGGACTGGTCAATTTTTTCCACTGCTCTACTGTTCTCAAGAAGGATCCTAAATAAACTTGTATCCTAACATCGCGAGATGGACCGGAAAATAACCATTACACCGCGATAGGAGGCCCTACTTTACCCGATACGTTAGCCACAGCTAAGATGGGACACAAAATGAGGGGTATTAACCCTTTAATGATGGGTATTAGCCCGACGGTGAACGTAATAGCGAGACTGTGACCCGCTTCGGTTTGATAATCAAGCTCACTAACTACTACACCGTGCAAGGCACCGATATATCCGTAATAAAAGTTTGAAACCAAAGGTTTGTTATCCTCGCGAAATAAGTAGTAATCGTAGGACAGAGATTTTTAAAAATCCGTATTTTTTATCACGAAATTCCATGCTCTAACTATTGGGCTATACCTCTTAGTATTTTTATGAAGATAACAAAAAAGGAGTTTTTTTGCAATAATACAAAATCAGCCAGTTTTAAGTGCTTTCATCGAAACATATGAAGTACAATTTTTGTGATCTGTAATATATCATATATATATATATATGTGTGTGTGTGTGTATGTATATGTGTATGTATGTATGCATTTATATATGTGTATATATATATATATATATATATATATATATGTATGCATTTATATATGTGTATATATATATATATGTGTGTGTGTATGTATTTATATGTATGCATTTATATATGTATGTATGCATTTATATATGTGTATATATATATATATATATGTATATGTATATGTATGCATTTATATATATGTATGTATATGTATGTATTTATAAGTGTGTATATATATATGTATGTATTTATATGTGTATATATGTATGTATTTATATGTGTATATATGTATGTATTTATATGTGTGTATATATATATGTATGTATTTATATATGTGTATATATGTATGTATTTATATATGTGTATATATGTATGTATTTATATGTGTGTATATATATATATGTGTATATGTATGTATTTATATGTGTGTATTATATGTATGCATTTATATGTGTGTATATATATGTATATATATGTATGTATATGTGTGTATATATGTATGCATTTATATGTGTGTATATATGTATGCATTTATATATGTGTATATATGTATGTATGTGTGTATATATGTATGCATTTATGTGTGTATATATGTATGTTATATGTGTGTATATATGTATGCATTTATGTGTGTGTATATATAATATGTATTTGTATTTATATATATGTATATATGTGTATTTATGTGTGTGTGTATATATATATATATATATGTGTGTGTGTATATATGTATATATATGCATGTATTATATGTGTGTATATATGTATGTATATATATATATATATATATATATATATATATATATATAATATGTGTATATATGTATATATATATATGCATGTATTTATATATGTGTATATATAGGGCGAACATTTAAAAAGCTTTTAAAATGTCTCAGAGAAGGTCGAGTTTTCCATGTCTTTTACATTAGAATGTCATTATCTATCTTGAGGCAATAAGACAGTTATTGACATTCCCAGTTTGATGTTGTGAAAACTTTTAGTAAAACATGTTATGCATATTGATATGTATGTTACATATAAATTAATTGATAGACAGATGAAGGAGTGGGAAACCATAAAGATAGATGAACGTGTTGACCCAGACAGCAAAATTAGTTTGCACATATATACATACATATTCAGAGAAACAGTTCAACATTGATTTTCGAACTGTTTTCACAGATTTCTGTCAGAAATAAATCTATATAGATAGATATACTCATTGATTATAGCATTGATAAATATTGATATTCAAGTAGATTTGTAAATGGAATAGACGACCAGTGAAGCCATTGGGTTTATCTTATAATGGCGGCCCATGATGATATTAACGTTTGGAAATAATGAAAGATTCTGATTAGTATTTACTACTTATCTCTGTTTATCGAGATCGAACAAAAATTGTCCTTTATTATTGTAAATTGTAAACTAGCAGCGGCTACCCGGCGTCGCCTGAGTAGAGGGGGATTTTTTTAAGTTAGTCCCGCAGACCCATTATTACTGAATTGTGAGTTGAATCCTCGTGGGATGCCCTATTTAAATCCCTATGTAAAAAATAGACCTTGCTGTAGACTTCAGCTACTCTGAAAAGAAATGTTAATGTCTACAATTTAAAATATTAAATGATAAACAAAATCCATGCTGTTATCATCTAAATTTTATTTTTTAATTATCTTCACGAATGTAAATCAAAACTATTATTTTTGCTCAGAAACCAAGCCCTGGTGATATTTAATGTATATATATATATATATATATATATTTACTTTGTCGTTAATTGTTTTATTTTCGAAGTTTCCTCCGAACATACATATATACACGAATGCCCTTTATATATGTGTAGATTGGTCTGGAAATAATTTTATTCTTTTAAGTTTGGACATTTTACCTATTGCTGTAATAATACTCTTGTTATGTGCCGTTTTTTACTGGGTTAGGGTTACATACAAATATACTTTCTGGTATACGAGGGTGAGTCAAAAAGTAACGCCATTTTGTTTATTTCATGTGAACTTTTTTTTTATAAAACTAAGGCCTACATTGAGACCCTAATGAGACTCAGAGTAAGAATCAGACGAGTATATATATATATATATACGCTTGTTTTTCTAGGCTACCCTGTCTTATGTGTATATATTGCAAGCTAGATTAGGAGACCCTTGTGAGTTTAATTCTCACTGGATGTCCCATATTTCTGGGATTGTGCCACATTTAAGCAGTGCTTCGTA
>CM042166.1:58632009-58649509 GCA_023376005.1 Doryteuthis pealeii
TATAAATCCCTAAAGAGAGCTCAATGTATAATAATCAATAAATTAGATTATATACAGAGCAATGTTTAACTTTCAAAGAGAGAAAAACTTAACAAACCATCATCCCGTAATAATTTATTTCGACCAGAAACTCAAAAGATTTTTTAAATTTTTTGGAAAATTCTTAAGAGCCCAGCCTCATCATACTGATTTTACAATGTGTATATATATATATATATATATATATATATATATATATATATATATCTTTTGTTGCAATCATGAATTTGGATAAAGGCTTGAAGATAATGCTAGTCAATATAAACCATTGTAAATAATCCTGAAATATGAGTCATAAGACGACATTAGCGCGCGATAATGAACATCAAGTGAATGGCAATGTGCGACAAATGAGGAGGTATTGAAGCGAACTGGCTCCAAAAGTGTGCACTGTCAACTAATACAGAGAAATCTAAGAAGGGTCGGCCATGTTGCAAGACAAGAAAATCATCACCTGCCAAGACAGATCGATCCTATTTTCACAGGAAGTGAGCGGATACAGAAGCCGTGGTAAACCGGAAGTTATATATAAGGACACTTTAAAACAAAACCTGGAGAACCTTCAAATACTTATGGTTGACTGGTTCAAGTTGACAGAGAACAGAGAAACTTGATTCATAGCAATTCAGTCATAATCCGAAATGATGGCCACGATATATATATATATATATATATATATATATACGAGCGTCGGTTGAAAGTCCATAGGCTGGCCAATATACTCACATGGAATGTGACCAAATAGAGTTTATTTTTCAGCATAGACCCGCTTGCGGTTCACACACTTCTTCCATCGTTGTTACAGTATTTGGATCCATTTGGTAAAAAAGGAATCAACAGCTAATATGTAGTCATCATATAAACTTTTCAGTTTACCCTATATATATATATATATATATATATATAGGGACATATAAATATTTACAAGCCGATAAAATAGCACGTATAAACCATGGAATGTCTGAGTGCGCATGTGTATGTACTTGTGCGTGAGTGTCTTTTAGAAAGCGACGATTGAAGGATTTTGTGATCCGTGGTATGATAGATTCAAACCAAACCTGCATATAATTTTTTTAAATCATTGCTTGGAAATTGGCATCCATAAAAAAATCTAAATCACTACTCTTGCAAGTGTTTTGTTTTTCATTTTTCTGTTTGTTTGTTTTTGTTTTTTTTTTTTGTTTTTTTTTTGGGGGGGGGGTGCTTTTTTGTTTAATTTCGGGTTTTCTTCTCAGAGTGTAATCATTTGAACTTTGATAATTTTGTGAACATTTAAATCTATTAATTATATTTTCAAAATACTAATCATTATTACTACTACAACAAAAAGCTTGCATTATGTAATGGCTCCCTTCAACGGATGTATTCGAACGTTTGCTAAGTGCTAAGTGGTGATTGACAAGGACATGTCAAGGGTTCAATCGCCACTGATGCAAGCCTGGTGTTTCAAAATTTAACGGGTGCTCGTGGTTGGCTGTGCCAGTCACGTGAAACTTTGAGAGATCTCGTAAACTTAAAACTGTTGAGTTATGAAAGAGAAAAAAGGAGTAATTTAGAGCTTCATCCAAATTGCCCCCATATATATATATATATATATATATATATATATATATAGGGGTGGACGATATCTTGTATATAAACGAGTAAATCTTTACTCTATCAACTATAAAAATGTGGGTCACAACTAAAGCCGTCTAACTCCTACCTTGTAACCTATCCTGTTTAATTTGTTTCTAAGAAACTATTAAAATGTATTTACAGTTAGCTTGAAATGGTGAGGGAAGAAAAAAAGAAAAACGATGGGATGCATGGATACGATTTCACTGCACCCTTTTAGATTTTTGTGCGTCAAGGACACAAGACACACACCTATCAGCATCTCTGAAGAAATTATTTTTTTAAATTAGAATGTAAATGTAACATTGAAATAAGTGACTGATTTAATTTTTTTTTTTTTGTGTGTAAAACTTTTTTTCTTTCTGTTCTTTCATTTGTGGGGTTAAGTGACAACACACCTTTCTTTTTTGAGACTTACAAAATTGACAAGATTACACTTGTGTTTGTCTGTTTTCTTTGCTTATCTTCTACTCCTTTGAAATTTATTTTGCAAAGAGACTTTAATAAAAGTTTTGAAGACACAAGTTTTGCGTATTGAACCAGCCACGGATAAGTTATTATAAGATAAGTTTTTACATTGACAGTTACGTGTTTATAAGACTGTAATAAAATGTTTGTTGTCTATCGTTAATGGCATCTTGGTATTTGGCAGTCGCCATTACCAAAGTCAAAATAATGTCATTTTCGCATCTTTTTTTTTTTTTTTTTGCTTGTTTTTTGGGGGGCGGGGGGGGCAGTTCTTTGTTTGTTTTTATCTTTATTTTCGTTGTTTTTTGTTTTTTGTTTTTTTGGTCCCCATGAGACGTCATTTATGATCTCTGCTTCTAGACAGTTTCCGGTAATCAATTTATAATTTTCTCACTCGCTAGGCACTTGTCGATTTTTTTCTAAGCTATTAGGGGGAAAATTCTACTGCGATTATCGGTGGGGTTTTGAATACACCAGCTATAACCCTTACAGAGTGACCAGGCCTCATCTAAAAAGGTTGTTCTGCATCTGATTGTGAGGCTCCAGTCCTGGAACTCTGGAAACTGAGAATATCCCTTTGTTGCCATTACCTCCAGGTTCATCTGGAGTATTTGTACCTTTTAGGGCATTTTACCCATTACAAGTATTGAATAGGCTAGCAATTATATAACTGCAGTTGTGTGTTAGTTTGATATACTTATGTAGAAGACAAGAATTATTATTATAGACAAAAAAAAATGTTATTAATTACAATATTTCGCTGAAAATGTAAATAGTCATGATTATATTTAAACCTTTACAAATGATTGATTTTAACGGCATATCAATCCACCTAGGGTTATTTTATACCTAAAGATTAATTCGCGTTTTGTATGTTCATTTTTTTTGTGTAGTTTTTTCTTTAAAAAAATTTATTTCGAACAATTTTTAAACAAATCTATTTGACCCATTGATGTTTACAAATGAATTAATTCCGGCATTATATAACCTATAACCGGTTTATATGCCGTTATAGAAATAAACTAAACCAAGGCAACCTATTTCTATTGATTCTCCATTCCCTCATCTGTTTCGATTTATAAATTGTAGCTATTCTTTCTTTCCTACACTCAGATATGGATTAAGTAGTACCACTACTGGTCTTCTACAAGAATGGCTTTGACATTAAATAACCCACGAAGGTTGATATGTCATTAAACAAAAAAACGAAATGAGCTCGCCAGAAATCTTCCGAATATTCTAGTTAATCTTAACAATGCTCTTGTCAGGAGGTTCTTGATTCTTCCTCTGGTTTTCAATCAATCCCATCTTTTTCCAAAGTTTCGAAACCGTTTCCAAGGGCACCCACTACAATTGGTATCATTTGGGAAAGGTAGAAAACCCTACCCCCTGTTACAGGTTAAGTAGTACCACTTTATGGATTTGGCATTAAATAACCCACGAAGTTTGATATGCCATTAAAAACAAAGAAACCAAACCATCCTTTCCAACATTGTTTAGCAAAACAATTACACAGATTCAGTGTTTTTAAAAATGGGTGGAGCACTTATCTGTGGTGGAATGTCACGGGTCGAAGTTATCCAGTCAAGATGTCACTTAACACTTTCCGCTATCTCTATACAAAACCCAATTCATTCTCATTATATAATCATCACGTAATCACGCAACTAACAGATAGGAAAGAAGGAAAAACACACACACACTCACCTATTTTATCATTTAACACGCAATAGTTTTGTTAATATCAGTCAAAATTGACATGAGACCAGCACATCATTTTGTAATTTAAATATTTACTGAAAAAAGATAAAGTTGATCGCCGGGGAGTATTATTTAGTTTCTCATTTGACGTTCGTGTATTAATTATAACACGGCGGCCATAGATTAATCCCGTGGGTGAAAAAGTTGTACTTCTGGAAAATTAGAACAGTTTAGTAATAGATATTTATATTTGCCCTGTACAATTGCGCATAAGTGCTCATTAATCAGATAGTAATATAAATGTCTTATCATCGTCTGGGTTGTGCTTGTATGTGTGTGCATGTGTGTATAATATATATATATATATATTTACCAACTCCTTCGCACGAGCAGGATGTGACACAGTCAATTTCTTAAGCGGAATTCAACAGGTTTGAATTCAGAGTTTTCCTTCTCCTAGACCAGTTGCCTAACCAAGGTTAAAGAGCCCGGTCTGTCCTACTATTTATCCATAGCTAGAGGGAGATTGGGATTCATACCTTTCCCAAGGGTATTATCGCTGAAATGCAATTACCACATCCAGGATTTGAACTCGGGGCGACGAGTCCATTTCCATAACTTTAACCATTACACCACGCACTTCCATGTGTAATATATGTATACATATTCAAGAGGGTGTGCTGAAAAGTTCCCAGTCAAATCAAAAACGAAATGACCGGAGTCAGGAATATATTCATTCGAGAATTCACCAAAATTGGCACATCCTTTCTCATTTTTTGTTTGTGGGAATGATGGTGTATATATATATATATATATATATATATATATATATATATATATATATTAATTAGGCAGGTTTGTTAAAGACCAATGAATATTTCTTTGATTTTGAAACGCTGATGGTAGGTATGGTGATCCGCCTCAGACGTCAAACAATTTCCTTAGTCTAGCGCTCGTGAAAAGGGGATAGACCCCCTTGTTGTCTGGCTGATACCGACTTTTGGCCGCCCTGACAACTCTACTTTACAATGTTATTGTTCGGAGTTGCTTTCTTTATAATAGAATGTGTTTATTGATGCAAGTAAAGAGGAGGAAATTCCTTTAAAATTGAGAATTGGATTCAAAAGTCAGAAACCAATGTTCTGAGAGAAATCTTCCGCCCAATTCGCTTCTTGTTTACTGAATTACTGTTAACGAATTGCACTGCAAGCTTTTAGCCGAAAGCGGAAAGAGCGAGTTTCTCAGTCTCCACGCAAAATATCTTGTCAAAAGATGCTTTCGGCCATCTCAAGGATTCAACGCGTGCATTGAATAACCTTAAAAGGTTAATATCAAGGTCTTGAGAAGTTTCAAATTTCAGCTTGTGCCATATCACGTAAAGGCCAAATTTCTCATGCTCTCTTCTTGGTCTTCTTAGATCATCATTTTTCAACGATCTATTACGAAATCGCTTCTGGATTATTTCAAGTATGCATTTACCCAACCCCTCCGCACAAGCAGGGTGTGACAAAAAGTCATTTTTGGCAGAGTTTTTCTCTATTTCTCAACTATTTACTTGAGAGGAAACAATTGAATGCGTACTTCGCAACGGTTAGCACAATGTGAAATGAAATCAGCCTAGTCCAGGATTTTAACTCGTGTCACCGTATCCATTTCTTTCGATGATAACCATTTACTACGATTGTCTGGTTATTTTAAGTAAAGCTTAAAGTATGAAGACCAAATTTATAAAATTATACAATGATCCTAACTATTTCAAGTGGTGTGTACCTCCCCGCACTCACTCCAAATATTTACAGAAATGCACAGCACTTCTCGGCATAAAGCCGGAATAAAATATACAGTAATCCTAATAGACATCATCATGTTCATTTTTATTCCTTGTATATTTTACACCATAAATGACGGGATATTTTTTACGTGTGGGCTGGCATTTCAGCTTTTCTATGAATTAAACACGGTTGCATAGATCTAACTGGTGTTCTGAAAACGCAGGAGCATGGGCCAACTGAAATCCTTTCAAATCACTCGTGTAAATAGAATAAAGAAATTAAGCAAATACTTGAAAGGAAAGAGAAATTGAAAAAGAGACAGAATAAGAAGTCACACGGAGAAAGTGGAAGGCTAGGATATAGGAAGTTATAATGAGAGAGGAAAAATAAAGAAAAAGGGTGGAGGGACAAGAGAGAATGAAAGATTAAGCAATGTAATCGTGAAAATCACCGATAAATTTGAATTTTTAAAACTCATTGTGTTAATTAAAACAACGGAATTCCTCATTAATCTGAAGTGAAATAAGGTTTTATTACCGATAAATAAATATATATATATATATGGGAGGAATAAGAGGAAATGAATCCGACAGTATGCGTAGAAAGGTAGAGAGACACGAGATGTTGTACAAAATGGACATCACCATCCATTTTGTACAACATCCCGTGTCTGTGTTCCTTTCTTCACACACACACGCACATACACACACACACACACACACATATATATATATATATATATATATATATATATATATATATATATATATATATATGCGTGTGTGTGAAGTTTTTAAAATGGTTTGGTTGGGTTGGATTATTTAATCCCAAAGCTATCTTTGTAGAACAGTAGTGGTACTATTTAACACATAACTGGGTGGCGTGAGATTCATATCTTTTGCAAGTGTATTAGTCCGAAAGTTAACGTAATAGCGCGAGTGGATTTCGGACTCGCTTACTACGATGTCCTTGTCCAGTGCGTTAGCTATTACACTACAAAGAACCCCCTTCCCACCTTAGAGTTATACATTCTTTAAAAATATCCATCTAGAACAATGGTTTTCAACCTTTTTTTTTTACCTATGGGCCCCATTTAATCCTATTTTACTCTGGTGGATCCTCCATAGTCATTCGATGTTTGAAAATCCCATTGTATTTTTATAGTTAAATATATTTTACTTGCTTGGGTCCCAAAAAATGTTATATGGTCCCCGGTGGTCCATATGGACCCCGGTTGAGAACCACTGATCTTGAGTAAAAGTGTAACGCTTACACATCAACATTTTCCTAGTTTTCATGTGGTGAAAGTAATGTTGCTTTTACGTTGGATGACAATATAGCTAGAAACAACGAAAAAAGAAAAAGAAAACAATGAATAAACTATGACAATAGAGCGAAACATAAAATTTTCTGTCAGTTGTGTTTAAATATCACGCAATAATAATGTCAAAAAATAAAGATTGTCGAAAATAAAAACGTTGTAAATGTTTTATACAACCTATGTACTGACTAGCATTGAAAGTTTCTTTATACACAAAAGATTGTCTATCATCAAAACATTTTAAACATGTCCCACTTTGCTAAAAAAAAAATGCATCAGTCAAATTATATATCATAACTTGCAGAGTTGTTTTTGTATAAAACAATAATGTCGGAAATATCTATTGGCATCATCTCATTCATATATTTCCTTCCAGACATCATAAATATGAATATGTAGCTGTCCTAAAATAAGTACACCATTATCTATTTAGGAAATTTTATTTCTGGCTACAGAACTGTTGCAAATTACAAAGATTCAGTCTTGTTACGTTTGGTAAAAAATCATACGTGATATTTCAATTATTGTTTTTAGTTGTTTTTTTCTAGTTGTTTTTTTTTTAGTTGTTTTTTTTTTGGGGGGGGTTGGGGGGTTGTTTGGGGGGTTAGGGGGTACTTTGTTTTCTTTTTTCTGTTTTCTTTTTTTCTGTGATTAAAACCCTGGTATTTTTGGTTTAGAAAAAAATATTTTAAGAAATTGTATAAGTGTACTACTGGCCGGCTTCGCTCAGTCGGTAGAGGGTCCAAATAGGAACCAAAAGGTTCCAGGTTCGATACCGACCCTCACCAACTCAGCGTATGAGTAGCACAGTGATCTGTACGCTAAAGTGAGGAACTGATGGTACATGTGGCGCTCCACCTCAGATGCTAAAACAATATCCTTGATCTAGCGTAAGTGAAAGAATAGACTCCTTCGCTGTCTGGCTGATGCATTTATGGGCGATAGATTGATTGATTTTAATGGCATGTCAACCCCTTCAGTTTTTTTATGCTTAAAGGTTAGGGAATCATGTTCATTTGGAAGTCGATATTTACATTTTTATGTTTCTAAAAATATTTTTTCGCAGTCAAATACGAATAGTTTTTGAACATCTATTTGGGGATTTTTATCTCTGAGTATAGAAAAACTGCAATTTGACTCATAGATATGAACCCCTAACAGGTACTACCACTCAGTGAATCTAAGAATAATGGCAATATGGGGTACTCCACCCTTCCCAAGGTCTCCAGAACTGGAGCCTCACCATCAAATGCAGTATAATGTCATACACTGTATATCCTTTTGGGGAGATATTACATTATTATTAGGATACAGTCAGCGTATTCCAAGCCCCGCCAACAGAGCAATATGGCCGATAGTGTATACACCTTGTGCTATCATAATCGTCAATTATGACATAAATATTCACACAAATGTGCTAACCTGCAAATAAATAGCTTTGAATTATTCAATGTCAGTTTACCTTTCTTTTTCGTTTTTCTTTCGTGAGTGATGTTATCAAATATGACCAACTCAGAAATTAGAAGTGTCCACTTATTTTCTAACATTAACTAAGACCTGGGTGTGCAAACTAACACCTTTTCCTATGGGAAATTTGTAAAATAACTTAATTCTGATCGTTGTTTTTACAAGATAGTTAGGAACGTCAGCTGTATTGTGTTAATTGATAGAAAGCCAAAAAAGATGTCTGCTAAGTTTTCAGTCTCACAAACTTTATTATAGAATATAACACATCATAAAAGTAGAAAGAAAAAATATAAAACTAAGTGTTTCTCTTAGACTCCATCGAATGTTTTATAGTTGTCATGAGGTCAAAACAATGTCGTTGTATCGTTTAAAAGGATGACATTTTAGCGAGAAACAAAAAAAACGACAGATAAATGAGAAAAAATTTAGTAAAAGACAGTCGAGCGAAAGTAATGCGGTGAGTCAAAAGTTTTGCAATATTTTGGTAACTGCTAGATTGTGGCACGTAGGTATTTACTGCGTACCCCAAGTATACGGGTGTAACACAAGGAAATTTTTATGTGTGTCCACCCACGAGCCGAGACTCATGGTGATAGGTACAAAAAATGCGTTGATCCCGTCGGTATTTCCCTTCACGGGGGTCGCCTCAGGCACTGGGCAATAAACCCAGCCCTGCCCATTTAAATCAAGGGGGCATGTATTGCCTGAAAGGACCGTCCCCTTGGATCAATTCTGTTAATTACTTTATCGGTCCAGCGGCCGAAGCTCACTGAACCCCTGGATAAACCAGGTAAGTAATGCGGCACGTATATGAAGACCGAAGCAGTGAAAGGCACCCACTGTGGTAAATAGCGAACTAACAGACTGCTTCACTACGTGTGATTTGAAAGCTTGACAGATTAACTTGCAACATAGTCTAATTAAGAAACGAGTTAAAACTGGACCACAACACCGCAGAAACAACCAAAAATATTTGTTGTGCAAAAGGTGAAGGTTCAGTTGATCCAAGCAACGTTTAAAGTAAATCGCGCTAGTTGCAAGAATCTCGATGACCATAAAAGGCTGAGTAGTCTAAAACATTGGATTCCGAGATCATGCTTCAAGCCTCAGAGACAAATCCGGTGAGTAGCACTTGGAGAGTATCAGACGAGCTCGTTTTCTTCCAGTTAGTGGGGTTCGTCACATTTACGACCTCGGCAAAAATATCCAGAGCAACCGAATTGTGCCTTACATTACAAAAACGTAAAAAAAAATATTTTTTTGCACCCTAGTACAAAAGAACCGAAAATCGTGTTTGATTTTTCAAGGGAACAATTCGAGAATGAGTTATTAACATTGAATTTTTTCTTGTGGGTCTGTGTGAGTTTTCTAAGTATGTACTATATATATATATATATATATATATATATATATATATATAGTTGTAGAAAAAGTTTTTTCTCTCTACTACGGTTTCAGTGTTCAAGGTACACCTTCCCCAGGAGAACTAAAAACTATAGGTTGTTATATATAAACTTGTTTGTTCTAGAATTATTTTTATTTTTCTCTGTCTTTTAATTAGTATAAACTTTAGTCTTTAAATATAAACTGTTAATTTAAAATGATTAAAAAATAAGACAAATTAATAAAGGATAAATCATAATGAAACCAAATAAAAGAAATAAATACAAACAAGAAAAATAGTAAAAATAAACAAATTAAAAACAAGAATATATAAAGAAGAAAAAATAAGATAATTATATAAAAAATGAATTTTTAAGATCTATATATATATACGTATACATAAGATATATATTTAACTTTTTTAAATTCCGGGTAGCTCTGCTAGTAGGTAATATTGTGTTGATGTTGTATCATGTGTATTATACATCTGTGCTACTATCCAAATATTTCCTATAATGTTTTCTCTATAAGCTGAAAAGTCCCACACTTCTATGACTCTGCATATTTTGTATGCCACTAGTTTTGTTTTTTGTTTTTTCTTAGTTTTTTGTCTCATACTCATTTATCGGTCAACCGTATTTAAATACATTCACACAGTTTTTAATCGCAAAATAAAGTTTTAATTATGATTATAGTTCTAGATTAATGCTACAAAGGCTTGTTAATGATCGACAGAAGTTCATAATTTTTAATTACATATACAAGATCCTCGTTATGATTAAAATGTATTTCGACAACATACCGACTTTCATATATAGCGGTAATATGAGGCTAAACAAAATCATATCAAAGTATCATTATCTTATATTTTATAGGAATGGTTTTGGTTTAAGTTATACCCAATTTATAATATATAACGTTTATATTCTTAGATAAGAAACATTTTGTTTTTACCCTGGAAATACATAAAAAAAAGTACATGCTAATTAAATTATCGCCCTCGTTGGGCAATGATTATCACCGTAGAAAATTAACTCCGTCACCTGAGTTCAAATCATGGACGAGGCTGTCTGCATTTTACTTCACGCTAATACTCATCCAGCATTCTCCTTCCAGTTATGGGTAACTGGTCGGCAGATTAGGGTTTTTTTTAACCTTAGTTAGGCAACCAGTCTAGGAGAAGGAAAACTCTGAATTCAAACCTGTTAAGCTTAAGAAATTAAATTTGTGTCACATTCTGCTTGTGCCGAGAGGGATGTAAATATATATGAATAGATATCTTTTTTATTTAATTTTTGCTCTGAACCAAAGGTACCAGGACTTTATTAATTCGTGAGGAGCATTATATAATCAAAACGGATATTAGGTATGACCTATTACCAAAATCGACAGAACTGAAACTTTGTTCACAAAAATATGAATACTTTTAAGCAATTTGGTTGCGGCTGGCTTCCGGTTGTTACATTCACTTATATCTATCTAGGATTATATGTATTATTCGGACTATTGTCCTCATCTTCATTATTATCTGTACAACGTTTCGGCCGATGTGCCCTCCGGCCTTCTGCATGTGTTTTTTGTCGGACTCGGGAACCTTCTCGGAACATGAAATACCGAAGGGCACATAATTCTATGTGCCGAAACGTTGTATAGATAACAATGAAGATGAGAACAATAATTCGAATAATACAAATAATACTAATTATCAAGCCTCATCTTAAAAATTCAGGCTGTCTAGGCTGTACACACATTAGTTTCCAGAGTTTATAAGAGAAATTTTGCCTTATTTGTGATTAAAAAAATGAAAAAAATCTAAACCATGACCTCTAAGCATAAAATACAAATTTATGAGAGAGGACATTGTGAGGGGAGTGATCTTACAAATATTATTCACAAAAAACAAAAGACTTCTGACTTATACATGAGTGAAAGTCTCGGACAAAAATATTACAGACACAAAATCCGTGCAACTTTTCCACTAGTGCAATTTATATATGCGTGTATAGAGTATTATTTTAAATATCTACTTTAGTCAGATATAAAAGGTTGTTTTGGATAGGTTTATGAATTCATGTATAAAGCAAGATTTTATAACTCCATTGTTATTCCATGTGATGTTTACTGTTCATGTCTACTGATCCCTTTGAATACATCTTGCCTTGGCATGCCTGAATATAGTGGCATATCGTGCCTTTCAATATCATACACTCTCTTCCATATATAACAACGAATTTTCATCTATCAGACGAAGTATGCGTGGTGCAGTTGATAACGTGCTGGACTGTGACATCGTATTAAGCGAGTTCAAACTCCACCCGTACTATTATGTTCCCTTTCACTGATACCCTTGGGAAAGGCATGAACCTCCTCATCCCCAGCTAAGGGTTAAATAGTACCACTAACTGTTCTACTATAAGGATAGCTTTGGCATTAAATAAGACACGAAGATTGATATGCCATTAAACAAAGCAACCAGGCCAAACTATCTATTTACCAATAGTTTTTATATAAAACGTTATTAAACTTTAATGTGTGCCCTTGGGGTTTTTTAATAGATTTTACTCCTACAGATTCTGAGACCCCCAGAAAAGGGAGTTCCTCTTAAAAACAATGACTGTAGTCAAGGGACATTATATGCTGTTTCATAAAGATGGGCGCATTCACCTGGAAGTCTATAAGTAACACGTAAGCAAGAAAACTACTGAAGAGGATTATATATTGAACAATTTAATTTTTCGCACATCCATATCGCTAAAATACCTTATTCCAAAGTTCAATTAAAATTAGCCAACAACTATTGTTATTGATTTATAAATTCTCTTGAAGTCACCGAAAATGGTACAGACCCGAAGAAGATGATATTGATGATAAAGAAAATATTTTTGTCAGTTTTAAAAAGTAACATCAAATTCAACCCCTATATCGCATTCTTTTTTTACTTTTATTTTCCTGATTAATTCATATTCAACTTTGTTTTTGGATCCAGTATGTAACACTTTACATTTTTCTGTTAAATTCCAGTTTTTAAATCTCTTCTCAATATGGCAACTAATTCAAATCCATTAATGTTATTGATTTTGATAAATTTCTAACGGGTAGTTTAAAATCATCAGCAAATTATTTCTTTCATTTCATTAGGTTTGTGGGGATTAAAAAAATTAAATTAAAATAAAATTAAAAAACAACAAACTCCCATAGGGCCTTGACCGGAAGAACACTTTGCGCATGACTGACAAAAAGGACTGACTTCCTACCCCCAAAAGGATACCTTGGTCATTTCGAACTGAGGCCGCAACGGAGTGTGGTCGTTTCCTAGCCAGGGGCATGTTCCCTCGCTACAGACGACTATGCTTTCAATAAAGCTTAAGTCGTAAAACTACCTCTTTCCTTTGTCTCATTCGTTTTTGTTCCTTAAATTCCATTTCAGCTGACCAGCCCAAAAGAATTAAGATCCAGCTTTCATTGTGGATAGATACTAAGACAAATGAACCAAAAACTTATTTCCATAGGTTAATTATTTATGAATATTAAAACAAAGGTTACAGTCCTGATCAATGAGAAACACTGGACTGTGTATACTGTTTTAGAATAATTGTTACCAATTTTTACTTTCATATTTATGTCAGAAAATGTCTTAGAATATTTTATATTTTTTTAGAAGTACCCAAACTTTTCATTTTCTCTATACATCGATAATAAGACAGCGTATCAAATGCTTTTCTACAATACAAATATGTAATATCAGCATTGATATTTACCACGTACCCAGGTTAGGCACAAGGCCCTATTAATGTGGGACCACCCACAAGCCGTGACTGATGGGTGGCGGGTGCAAAAAATGCGTTGATTCCGTCGGCATTCTCCCTCAAGGGGGCGCCTCAGGCACTGGGTAATAAATTCAGCCCTTACCCTTTAAATCAAGGGGAAAGGTGTTACCTGGGGATAGCTCCCTAGGGTCAACACTGTTAATATAACACTAATAGTCTAGTGACCGAAGCACTCCGGACCCCCGCCCCGAAGGCCAGGTTATTATTATCCACTTCTCTCAAATATTCATTTAGTATATTAAAACTTTACAAAATAGTTGATAAAAGTCATGTTAATTGAACTTTATATTTCCCTATAGAATTTGATATGTGATTTCTAATCAAAAACCTTACACAAAATACATTTACGAGAAACTTGTTGGAATTTTTTAAAATTGTATCGAAACTTTTTCATATTGTGGTATTACAAATTCTGTTTTACAAATATAAGGGACCATTTCATATTCTATACATTTCTCTCTATCAATTTACTTATTGAATAACACTGATTTTGACTTTCACCGCTTTTGAAAGTTTGCTTTAGTGAATTTGAACCAGAAAACGTGTAGAATGTTAACCATGTTTTACGTAGGATCCCAAGGTATATATATATATATATATATATATATATATATATATCCAACACCTCCACCATGAACAGAATGCGACATGAGATGAATTTTTTAAAGTGAAGTACATCTGGTTTGAATTCAGTTTTACTTCTAAACAGGTTGCCGTGCCAAGGTCAAAGAACGCAGTCTGCCCTACTATTTATCAACAGCTGTGAGAGGGGGCATTAGTGGGAAAGTGAAACGCAAACCGCCTCGTCCAGTATTTCAACTCTGGTTGTCGCGTCCAATTTCAGTGACAATAACCGGTGCGCAAACTAGCTCCTCCAAATGTTTACCCCTAATTCGATCTCGATGTACCTGCCTAATGTCAGACTGACAACAGGAACAAATAAAAAGTGGAGGGGATATATTAGGGTGCTCCATGATCGGACAGAGGTTACACTTGCATGCCGTGATAGAAATGCAATAAAGCCGACCATGAAACCATGCCCAATACCAGATTGAATTAATATTGTCCTGTGAACGTTTTTTTACACAGTCCTTAAATTATTTTGTTTTTATTTAAGTGTGTAGCACTTGGGAGATTAATCAATTTTAACAAATTTAAACATTGTCTTCTATTTAAAAAAAAAAAAAAAAAAAAAAAAGGCAACTGAGGGTATGACCCATCGTGCTGCTACGCAACTGTTATCCTTCCATTAGTCACTGCAATAGAAGTCGTTCATTGCATAGTCATGAATCTCCATGTGATTGATGCGAAATTCGTCAGTGGAACATGTGCAGGCAAATCAATAATGAACCCCACGTATTCCCATTGTACTCAGTGACAAGCTGTTTCCCTTTAACATGCAATGAAGGCATTTTTTTTTCTAGATTTAGTCTGTTTTGAAATTATTGTAAACAAATATATACAAACTTTTTGGTAGATTTTGATCTGCGACAAAAGTGATTTTTTTTCCCATAGCCATTTTTATGTTGTCAGAAGTAGAAATGGGGGAAAAATTCTGGAAGTGGTGCCCATCCTGGACAAATAGACAGACAAGAAGAAAAAATACATCAACAGCCTATTTAACTGTTCGGATGTTCTTTTATGATAAAAATGTTTGTAATATCATATTTTAAATACGAGATGCATATTCGGTATAATCATCAAGGCGTGCTGACATCACTAATTCCCTTGACTCTCTCTCTCTCTCTCTCTCTCTCTCTCTCTCTCTCTCTCTCTCTCCGCCATTGCTCTTGCTAAGTCCTCTAGACGGTACCCAGTGTCTGCATGGAGCTGATTAATGTAAGTTTTTACTGGTCAGTCAACACTGGTCTATGTGTAGGAGTCCATACTATAATGTCACCTATGAATTTGTCCTTGTTTCTCCAGCAGTGCCCAGCATGTCTTGTTCGTCTTACTTGGAGGGTACATGAGATGGGAGGTAAATGGACGTACAACTACTGCTTTGTAGAGTACTTCTTTTACGATTTGTCCAAAACAGCAAGCAGTATATGTGTATTTCTCATCTAGCTTTTACTCCAAGTGTTTCGTTAAAGTCCAAGTGATGACACCATACAGTAGTATTGAAACAGCTACAGCCTGGAAGAATTTCTATTTTAAACTCAAATGAGCATCTTGAATTATGTGTAAATACGAGTAAATTATTCTAGATCAATACTGTAAAGATTTGTGTAGACTGATCAGTATTCAAATGTGTTGCAAGTTGAATCAGCTTCTGAGAATCCAGACTTGGCAAGTGGTTTAAATTGCAAGTTGGGCTATTCTACTATGTGGCATGGTCAAGTCTGTTTCCATGATTTTGATTGGCTGGTGGTTTTAGTGGGTACATTTTTATCCATATATACTGAACACTTGACCATATCCTGTCAGTTGATACAGAGTGTATTCGGTTACACTGTCTTTTTTTGTCTGGTGACTGGACGCTAGTCACAGACTTCATGTGAACATGAGTATGATGTCCATTCTACAAATACAAGTAAAAAAAGGTTTTCAGACAACATTAAATAAAAAAATGTTTGAGTTAATTTCCACGAGGCTAATAGTTTTTGTGATTTGGGTTGTGGAACATGGCTAAAATATTTGCTCATTATCAAGTGGCGGATGATTTATTCTAAATAAAAGCCGAGCAGGACGAATTCGCACAGTGAATTGGCGAAACGCAAACTTTCTACACCAAATATCTATCACATGCCTTGACTTGACGAAGCTAAATTTGACACCCGAATAGAAGATAAGGAGCTAGAACAAATGATTATCTACAAAACACTTATAGGCAATACGGGTAAGGACAGCTTGTTACTGTTGTGGGGTTTTAAGGGGTCAAATAAGAACAAAATGACGGGTAACAAATGTAGGAAAATGTATTAACAAAAGAGTAGACAATTACAGTACAGAGAAGTGGGAATTACGTCCGACAAATAGTTATGAGCTGACTCGCATTGGCTTACTCTCAAGCCATAATTTTCCCTGTTACTTATAGTAACCGTCGGCGCATTCCATTAGTCTATAGGGTATATCACCTATAACAGTTACTAATACACAACCATTTGTGAATGAGACCTGGCTCGACACATAATCAGAATTCAGATTAAATTCATTCTCAATGGCGTAAGAACAGCTGGATAATTATGACAACATATCACGTTCTTTTACCGATACAAAGTAAATATTGTCAGTAAAAAAAAGATGTTTAATGTCATGTGATGAATAATCTATAAAATATCAGCAACCAAAACTTTTTAAGCTAACGAGTCTAGGGTTTTCATGTATGGAAAGACGTACGGATATCCTGATTAGACAGTCATAATGGAAGACTGACTAAAGAATTAACGTTCTACTTCACTTGCATCTGAAATAATCATTTCTCACTGAGAAAGTTTTATCCTAACTCCAAATCTCATTATATTTGGTAGAATTCTTATTAAACTACACACACACACACACACACACACATATATATATATATATATATATATATATATATATATATATATATATATAAAACTCGTTTTATTTTATTATTTTTTTTTTTTTTTTTTTTTTTTTTTTTTTTTTTTTTGGTTTGTTTCAAGGTCTGTTAGAAAATATACGAGGTATTTTAAACTTACATTATGAAATGTGACATTACCGAATAACGCAATGATAAGTGAGCAGCAGTAAAATATACATTTCTACAGAGTTAAATGTATATAATTGCGTATGAATTGATGTGATTCAGCTAATAAGTACATAAATGAAAAATTATAAAAATAATAATTGTCAATTCCCTTATATGGTTTAAAAACAATAAATATATCGCTAATTCATGGGGCGGCGAAAAAACACGTCCGATTTTTGCTGGCTGTTCA
>CM042166.1:58654509-58844732 GCA_023376005.1 Doryteuthis pealeii
CAAATTTTTGTATGTGTGTTCTTAGAGTTTAAATGGTTAGACATATTCTCTAATCCCGTTATCGTTTTTATCTCCTTTTTATGTCTATTCCTTCCACATCTTTTAACTCTATACATATTTATTTACCGCCTCTCTCTTTTTTTTTTTACATATGAATGTGTGAGCGAGATCGTGTGCGCGTTGAACATTTACTGTCTGTTTAGCGTTCACTCGCACAAACTTATTCTCTCGGTTCATGCTGATTCCTCTTTCCACCTCTCTTGATTGCACATTTAATTACCCCCTCCCCCAGCGCCCCTCTCTCTCTCTCTTTCTCTCACACACACACTGTCTCTCTCTCTCTCTCTCTCTCTCTCTCTCTCTCTCTCTCTCTCTCTCTCTCTCTCTACTTGTATCTCTCTCTCCCACACGTATCTCTCTCTCCCCACGTCTCTACCTCTCTCTCTCTCTCTCTCTCTCTCTCTCTCTCTCTCTCTCCTGCTGATCAACCGGTGGGTATCATCACATCTTTCAGTCTTGAACGATCCACACACCTTTGTATATCATTAACAACCGCCTATCACAGACTGCAGCCTTGGAATCATTTCAGGAATTCTCGAATATTTACATACCTGGCAAAAGTCGACTAAATCTTTTTTTTTTTCATTGATTGGTGATAGTGAGGGAAGGGCGTTGCCAATTAAGTAGCTTCCACGAAACCCGACAAGAGATCAGACTTACCCACACCTAAACACTGACGCTTTCGTAAATTTTGTTATGAATATTTTAATTGTTAAACCAGTATTAAGAGTCTGCGTTGTTCCTTATATATTTTATTTCCACAAGTAAGTAGTATTTGCAAGTGTAGTTCGGCCATTAGAATAATTGCCTAGAGGTTTTAGATATCTGCCTGGAGCTACATTATAAACGTCTCGTATCAAATCGGAACACCAGAAAGAAAGGGATTGCGTGTGTATGTATGTGCGTGCGTAGTGTTTGTTTGCGCAGATGTATGTATAAATATATACGAGTATGTGTGTGAGCGAAACAAATATATGGATAAAATGTCCGTCAGAATGTAAGAAAATTATGATGCAGAAAACAAACTTTGATGGGATATTTATTTATTTATTTACGTTTCGTCCTTTTTGGGCTTCATTAGATGATGGTTTGGAAAATTTCAAATTCTAGAAATAATATTTTGGAACGCTAAAACTATCTACGGGGTTGTCATGACGACGCATTAATCTTTTACCTTAAAACCATTAAGGAAAGTAAATTATTTTCAGTTTCTATTTCATTGGTGAAATCTGCGGTTGGTTCTACTTTCTTTAGTTTGTCAGTGATGTCTGATATTTTATTGATCTATCCATCTGTAATATCTGAGTATTTTTGTTTTTATCTATCCAGGGCCGGTGCTAGGTCCATGTTTCTCAGTTCCTCTCTTGTCTCGAGCATCTTGACCAAGGAGACTGATCAGATATTTATTCTTTTGATTAGGTTCCTGTAGCAGAGTTTAGTTTCCAGCAATTTCCTTGTCCCCCGATGTATTCGTTATAGACTTTCCCTTAATTTCTGTTTGTTATGTAGTGATAGGTGTTAGCATGTACAAATTATATGCCTGTAAAGAGTTAAATACATATCAGCCACTTGTATTCATAAAAGAAATCAAAAACGACTTGATTGCTATTTCTCTGAATATTTTAGATGAGGCTTGATAATTTGTATTATTCGGTTCTACCTCTGATACCCCCCACCCGAATCTGATACATATCAATTTTTATAAAATAGACCCTCTCTGGATGGGAGGTTCGGCATTAGTATGTGTCGGCCCTGTATGTATCTATCAGTATTTTCATATTTATCTATTTCAATTTTTTCAGGGTAGAATAAATTATCTGATGAAGTCCATAAAGGACGCAATGTTATGAGAAATAAAACCAAATTTGGTTTTTACGTCATATTTTTTTACAAAACACACACAAAAACACAACACACACACACATACATATACTCACTGTGGTGCCCGTGCTTTGTTGTGTTTTTTAAGATAGCATTTACATTTAGAATCATGCAAAAAAAAGATCAAATCTAAAAAAAAATAAACATACGAAAAATAGATCAAATAAAAAAAAAACTACCCATGACAGATTTTGGTTTCAGACTTTTGTTTACAAATACTCTGCCCAAATAGAATCTGCGTGATGTTATTTGAAAATGAAGTCCGTTATCATATATATCCGTGTTTTTGTTTTCATTATTGTCCTCACAAAACAATTTGTTCTTCATTTTTCATTTCGTGTCTGTTATCTTGCGCATGCGCATTTCTGTAGCCTAAACATTAATGTAATTTGCGAATTGCACATCTTCATTAAAACTTAATTAAATTGAAATAACTTTTGGCCTTCTTACAAAAGATATACACAAAAGTGTTTTTATATATATATATATATATATATATATATATATATATATATATTGCAAATCAATAACAAAGAGTTATTTATTAAAGCCTGTTTTTAAAATTCATTATATAAATTAGATATCCCATGATTATGATAAACGCTATTTGTAGGTCATGCGTATTAATGATTTAATATGACGGGATATTTTGATGCTTAACAAATGTACGGAAGTTCACACACACACACACACACATATATATATATATATATATATATAGCATCTCCCATACATAATATTTTATAAAAATAATTCCTCATTAAAATCATATTTTATAAAAAAGTTCATTTTATTCTGAATAAAAAATACCAAGACGTTATTATTATTACTGGTGAGACATTATACAGTCAAAACAAATATCATTAGATTTTACTTATTACCAAATGTTAAAGCATTCCGCTCTGAGAGTATACAGTGTTTCAATTTTGTCTTGTTAGATGGACTTTTTTCTACTTTCCGTTTAAGTGCGTTGCACGTGTGCTTAGACTACAACATACTCATATTTTTGGTCACATAGTACGTTCTTTCTATTCCAAATATGAAACCAAAAATCATTTCGTCTCTTTTTAAAGTTCTTCTATTCTTTTAACACCATTATCTTTCTTGGTGACAAGTGGCAGAATTTAGATTTCACTCAAATGCTTCATTTTCTATCTATACAGAAAATCTATTGTCGCAAAGTAGACTGGCAGATTATTATTACAGAGTTCGATTCTCAATCGCTGCTACATACTTCTGTACTTTTGCCAAATCTAAGCAAAACTTAGTAAATAGCTCAAAGTATATATGTCGTGATGTCATGGCTACAAAGTGTATCTCGTAGTAGATTACTGTAGACCGCCCTGTCGGCTGAGGCGTTAAAATGCACCGACTGCACCTCTGCAGAGGGGTAAGACTCCCCCAATGGGGTCACCTGTTGGCCGTGGGTGGCGACCCGTGATGCTTAAGGATAGAGCTCAGGTGGATGAGCAGTTCATGACATGCAATACTCCACTTTGGCACTATCTTGGGCTGGACGAGAGGTCGGAGAGGTCCCCTCCGATCAATCGGCTGGTCACGTCAAGCCCTAGCACCTATATGATTTTCCCAACCCTATTGCCCTTATGGCAAGCTCCACCCCTTTTTATCATATGGGTGCTAGAAGTCCTGGGAATGACGTTAAACTCTATCTGATGGTGAGGTTCCAGTTTTGGAGGTTTGGGAATGTGGAGCACCCATTCATCACCATTGCTCCCTGGTCCACTCTGACCCGGAGCGGTAGTACCTGTTAGGGTCCCATCTATGGGTTAAATAGAAAAATTTATTTATAAAAAAATTGTATTATCCATTAAGAATTGATTTATTTCAAAACTTTATCGGTATTAAATGACCCACTGAGGTTGATATGCCGTAAAACAAAACAAAACAAACCATTACTGTTGAATTTGGTGTCCCGTGTTCAAATCATGGACTATTTAAATTTCACTTAACCCTTGGGAGAGATATGAATCCAATTAAGATATAGGTAAATTTTAACCTTGTTAAGACAACTAGTCTGGGAAAATGAAAACTGAATTCAAACCAGTGCTATCCCTCTTAAAGACTGACCTTGTGTCGAATCCTGTTTGTGGCAGAGGGGTTAGATAAATATATACTAGGGAATTTGTTTCTAAGTCGAGCATATTTATGACCTTGCGTTACAATTTAACTAAACTTAAGAAATAACAATTCAGAAAAGCAGTGTTTCCATTATTGAGACACTTGTAGTATGGAATAGTAATCAAGCTGGAGGGCACATCGGCCGAAACGTTGTGAGATAACAATACTTATGAGGACAATAGCCCGAATAATACAAATTATCAAGTCTCATCCCAAAAATTAAAAGAAATAGCAATCAAGCCGTTTTTTTCTTTTATGAATACAAACGGCTGAGAGATATGTATCCAACAAGCACAATTTGTAAATGCCAACACATATCACTACATACCAAACAGAAATTAAGGAAAAGTCTAAAAACGAATACATCGAGATAACAATGAAATTACTGGAAACTAAACTCTGCTACAGGAACCTAATCAAAAGAATAAATAGCTGATCAGTCTCCTTGGTAAGATACTCAAGATAAGAGAGGAACTGAGAAACATGGACCACAAAACGAGAAAATTGATGAAAATTCGCAAGAAGTTATTCACGAGATATGATTAGGAAAGACTATGTTACTAGAAAAGAAGAATGAAGATGACTCATCAGCATTGATGATTGTGTGGGTTCGAGCAATTCAGAGACTTGATTATTATACAAAAGAACAAAGAAAGATTCGTTAGAACATGGACACAAAAAATAGCACACAAAAAAACAGGAATTATTAGATGGAGAAATAAAAGAAAAAGTGCCCCCATTGATACTTTTGAAGACAAAGTAAGGAAATAAAGCATTACAGAAAAATGGTGTAACAATGTACCACAAATTCTCCGAACAACACTCCTCAGATTTTGAATTCAGATTTTTTCCCAGACTGGTTACTATACCGTGATAGTAAAAGGGGCCATCCCTTCAGAAATACAGGGGGTGACAATAATCTATGCATAGATTATGTAACAACCCGATCATACACACAGACACACACACTGTATTTGACGGCATATAGGACGCACTTTTTTCCAAAATCTTGGCTCAAAAAATTGCCCTGCGTCTTATACATAGTAGGTGAAGTTTGAGTCCTCCCGTAGGCCTTAATCTTCTCTATGATGCTCACTAACC
Source organism: Doryteuthis pealeii (assembly GCA_023376005.1). Classification (NCBI taxonomy): domain Eukaryota; kingdom Metazoa; phylum Mollusca; class Cephalopoda; order Myopsida; family Loliginidae; genus Doryteuthis; species Doryteuthis pealeii. The sequence continues at coordinate 58,659,691 of CM042166.1, forward strand.
CAGCTTACGCTCAGTACTTTTACATACCCTAAACTCCATGCATCCTTATTTTATAGCTAGTATTGTTATAATCAAGGTTAACAGGAGTGTATGGTAAACTGTTTTCAACAATATATGCTTAAATACATTAAAAACCTTTTTTTCCTGAATCTGACCTGCTGAAATAGGGGTGCATCTTATACGCAGTCAAATACGTGTATATATATATATATATATATATATCATCATCATCATCATGTCGCGCTTTCAGCGCGGATATCCATGACAGTCTCTCTCCATCCGTCCCTATCGCTCATCATTCTCGGGAGGTCCTCTATGCAGCATCCTGCATCCACACAGAGCTGATCAACGTACGTTTTTGCTGGTCGGCCCACACTGGCTTGTCCATGTGCTGGCTTCCACAGGAGGACGTCGCTTATGAGTTCTTCCTTGCTTCTCCAGCAGAGTCCCGCGTGTCTTGTCCGTCTTACTCGGGTGGTTTGGGTGATATGTGGTAGGTGGCCGTACAGCTGTTTTCTCGTAGGGTGCTGTTTCCACGTCTTGTTCATGATCACCCGCAGCAAAATATATATATATATACACCCACATTTAACTGAAAAGTAGCTAAATCTTTAACTAATCTTGTGAAATTGGTGTTGCCGTGTGTAAGAAGTAAAACAAACCAACTAACCATATAATTGCTTGCAAATTAATACAAGATTGGAACACTTAAAACCATATTATTTCTAACTAATTATTTATAATATTTTAAGAATAGTTAATTGAAACAGTAATTGTTCACAAATTATTTATTTATCTATTTATGAATAGTTACTTGAAACTAAATAGTCGCTTGCAAAATGAAACGATTGACTTTGGCATTAATAATGGTATGCCGTAAAATCAACCAATTAAAACCAAAAGTTATATACAAACGATACTGAGTATGATCCATTCACTTTAATAAAGTTATGCTCTATCATATCAGAAGAGCCCGAAAAGAGGGGATCTTTGTGTATTTGTTTAAGTTTATTTTGTTTCTTTGTTTTTTCGCTCACTGTCCTATCGAATACCAATACTTTTTAAACAGATCTATTTGACCCATAGATTGGACCCTAATAGGTACTACCACACTAGACCAGAGTGGAACTGGGAGTAATGGCAACGAAGGAGTAATTCCACACTCATCAGATCTCCAGAACCAGAGATGCCGTTTAGTGTTATACCCAAGATAACCTTTTTGGGGGTCGCTTACCCCCTATTCAGAGGATACAGTTAGCTTATACTAAATCCCACCGGCAGGGTGTTATACGGAATGAATGGTAGTGTGCAATGGGTTAAGTGGCTAATAACTCCTTTTATCCAGGAGCCGAGATCTGCAAGTGTTTGCAATATACAATGTTCTTTAATTTTATCATAATTTTTATAGTTTTGTGGCTAGCTGACCTCGTTAACAAGTTTCAAGAATTTAGTTTCTTTGCTATAAATAAAATCAATGTGAAAATACACAAACTAAATTAAGACTGTCAATAGACTAAATGCTAATCAGCCTCGTTGTCGATTTTCTTGTATTTTTAGCGTCTTTATTTTTCTGTATGGCATTCCACCAACCATAACCGGCTCCATAATATTAGTTGTCCACTTTAATGACAAGCTGTAATTTATCAGCGTTTCACGAAATAGGATTTAATTTATCACTTCTTTGGTTAACTGCAGAGCTCTCTTTACGGATCGAACCTATAATAGATACAAACGATTCTCGTATGAACTCCGGATTTTAAGCAAAGTTGAACAATGGCTGATCATTTGACGATTCCTTTTACTGAGAGTAAAAGTCTCGTCTGTCCATGGAGATCACCCCGTCAAAAACCCGAGCAAAGAGCAGGAATAGCGAGAGGATTACATCTTCTTATACAGACACTTGAACAAACGCCGGCATGGTGGCCAGGTAAACAAAAATACTCTAATTAAATATTTTATAACATTATACATTTTAATTATCTGAAACGTGGATATATAATTAACTAAAACTAGCAAATATATGCACCCTCCGGGTGCAAGTATTTAAGTCTTAATGTAATGAAATATCGTATTAAATTAGAAACGCTAATGAAACTAAATAAGAATGCAGATAAAATGATTTGAAACAGAGGAGGGTATAATCGAAAAATAGAACAACTGAAATTTACTCTTCCATCACTCTCGTCTTTCATTGTTATTTTTTGTAATTTAAGTATTTAGTTAAAATAGGAAGTAAAGAATAAAATGACACTTATCTTTTCTTGTTAATGGATTTCATTTAAGATTAATTGAAGAGATTTTTGCTTATATTCATTAAAATAAAACCAAACAGTTAGAAATCAATAATACTAAGCATATATTTATTAAAATCACATTTTTAATATCAATATGCAAATTAGGCTTCCCGTTCACACTGTAAACCGCTATTTTGTTGTATATATAAATACATTTGCATGTTATTAGTATGTAGATATGGTTAAAAGTATAAATAATGTAAAACAATTTTATTAATAATTGAGGTTAAAATAAGGATAAATTTATGGTGAATGTGACGTCAATTACTAAGGGAATTGTGACTTGAGTAGTGATTTAGTTTCAGTTACAGACAGAAAAACACACAATCTCCATTATAATAAGAGATAGTGAAATTGAACAATTATAGACTATATTTTTTAATGGATGATCTTGCTAATAATTATTATTAGATATGAGTAGTATTTTTAATATAGTGGTAACTTACGAGTGCTCCAAACTTACAAGTTTTTCGGTCAATTTTTTGCTTAATGTTGAGAACTAAGATTTGAGGTACGTGCAAATTTCAGATACGCTTATGTAAATAAATTCACCAAAAACGTTTAAGTTTCCAAATTTATTAGGCCAAAGAAAAATATTATTTATAAAAAAAAAAATAATCATCAAAACATACCACAGTACATAATTTATTACATTCTATTTTATTATGTTTTTAGACAATACACTGCTATTTTCTCATGGAAAAAAATGTAACAAAAAATTTGGATTTTTTCTTGGGGGGAGGGGGCTGGAACGGATTAATGGTATTTCAGTTTATTTCAATCGGGAAAGTTGGTTTGATATATGAGGAAATTGAGTTATGAGCGGAACGACTTAAACTCGCAGGTCAAGGTACTGCTGTATTCTTTATTTATTTTATCGTAACGTCGTAATTTCTACTCGAACTCGTGTTCTCTTTGCCTGGGAAAAATACTGGTTTTCAAGCAACTTTACACACAAAGGTTCAGGGGCAGTTGCTATTGCAGGAATCTAAATCTTACCTATAACACAGTCCCAGATTTGTTAGCACCGTGTTGGGGGGGGGTCCTTTTTTGGTTATTGATTTTATATACTCGTGGTGCAAATACCATAATTTATTATTATTTTATTCAAATAAATCATCGACAATTTATTATTATTTTTTATTTTTTTATTTATTTTTTTTTTTACATCAATAACTGGTCTTCTCTAAAATTTAAGTGACAGCAATTTACCTCCGCTCTCCAGTAAATTTATAAGTATGCTAGCCGATCTCAGCAATGCAGTATTCTGGTGTTTCAATTTTTTCTCGGATCTCATGTTATTCCAGTATTTTTATTATTTCACTCCATTCGAGTTTTACGCACAAGCTGTAGCCGGTGTTTGACTGGATTCTGGGTTGGCAACAAGTTTCCTCAGATCTCCAGGACTCTTCTAAGTATTCTAGCCGATCTTAACAATGCTGTAGTTTAGATGGTCTCGATTCTTCGTCTATTTTCCACTCCCCCCTTAGACACTTTTCCAGACCATTGGGTACCGTTCCCAGAGCACCAATTACAAGTCCAAGTATTTGTCTATCATTTCGCTTTCTTTCACTTTCACTCAGTGATCGGCTGCGACGGCAAAATCCACAAGATGATAACTTCTCTTCTTGTTAATTAACACAAGGTATCCTGGACGGGATTAGGTAATTCGCCTGTATCTCAAAGTCCCAGAGAATTTTATTCTCCATGGCAAATTCAGTTTTGTGCATATACTATTTAGTTGTAGGGTGAAAATTGAATTTCTAGCACAATTCCAAGTGGATCACCTTTCCACTTAGTGCTAGTTTGCTGGATTCGCTTCACTCTTTGCGAGTGTTAAACAGAAATGGGTCTCCAGAACTATTCTGAGTATTTTAGCCGATCTTAACAATGCTATTGTCTGAATAGTCTCGATTCTTCCTTTGATTCCCAATTCCTCTAGTCTCTTTGCAAAACTCTCGGCGCCGTTCCAAAGGCACCAACTATAATTGGTATCACCTCCACGTTTGTTTTGTTTGTTGTTGATTTGTTTTTTGTTTTTGTTTTTTTTAGTTCTCTGTCAACGTCCAAGTATTTGCTTACCTTGTCGCTTTCTTTGATTTTCAGTTTGTGGTTTACCGGATCAGTAAAATCCAGTTCTTTATTAATTAACATTATGGATGGTCTTATGACTGGGATTAGGTGGTTCATTTGTATTTCAAAATCCCATAAAATTCTGGTTTGTGTAAATACCATTTGGTAGCATGGTCAAAATTTAATTTAGTGTGACTGATATTTTTTACATCTTTTAATTAAGACTGACAAAACTAATAAAATAAAAAAAGATTACAATTATAGGGAGATATAAGAGAAATTAGGATTAACTACTTTACTATAAAAAGGAATGAGAGATGATCTGATTGAATAATAAATGGGATTTTAATTTAATGTTAGCCATTCTTTTTTTTTTTTTTTTCTTTTTTTGTATTTCTTCTCGATTTGGAAATTTAATGTCAAGTCAGATTTCAAAACGTAATTCTACAAACCAATTGGATTTTTTACTAATAGAGAAATAGATCCGAATAACGCAGATAATACTAATCATCAAGCCTCATCTCAAACATTCAGAGATATAGAGTAATAGATATTTTGAACAAATTGCCTACTCAGATCAACAAAAACAAAGTTTTTAAAAAAAAGATTAATTTTTATCATTTTAGGGGAAAATGGTGAGAAAAAGAATTTAGGAGGGCAGTTTTGAGAACTAACTACTTATTTTACAAAATTTGATATGTATATAGATATATTATATGTTATGTGCAAAGATTTTTTTGTTCGTTAAAGGTTGATGCGAGAAAAAAAGGGAAGATGCCCAAGGAGGCTTGACAAGCAAATAAATTATCTTTTTATCTTTATTCTGTATTATTTTTCCTATTTGCACTGTCATAGAAATCAAGAAACCGAAGTGAGTTTGGATAAAGAAATGCAACTAAAATCAAAAGATGAAAGAAAAAAACTACTACTACAACTACTACTAATAATGATAATGATAAACTTTTTCCTTTGAGATGGATAAAAAATAATGAAAATATGATTTTTGATACACTTATAAGTAAAAAGTACGATTGAAAATAGATCAAAGGCGAAAATAAAATTCTAAGAAAAACCAGAGCAACGTGCTCGAACTTTTATTACGTTTCGTTTCAGGATGCGTAAATCAAAAATCAAAATTAAATCCAAGGAAAATAAAGTTCAAAGGGCTATTTCCTAGTTGAGTAACATGATATTACAGGGTGACCCAGAAAAAAAACAGAACCCAAATTATTTATTTCCCAATTAAACTAACCCTAAACCCCAACCCTAAACCCCCTAGTTGAGTAACATAATATTACAGGGTAACCCAGAAAAAACAGAACCCACAAATTTTGTAATAAAACTGTTAATTTTATTTTTTTTTTTTTTTTTAAGTTTAAGTCCAACAAGAAATAAATAATTTCGGTTCTGTTTTTTCTGGGTCACTCATGTTACTCAACTAGGAAATAACCGTTCAAAGTTACCGAAATGAAATGTTTTACCGTATTATTGAGTGGGAAGACGGACTAAAATTATTCAAGATATTGTTTGAAAATTTTCACTTCAGACAATTCTATTTTTTATTTTTATTTATTTTATTTAAATTTTTTTTTTTTTTTTTTTTTGCTTGAAATTGTCAAATGAAAAGAATTGAAATGGATTTGGCTTCTGTGCAATCTAATAGAAACTATTTTAGCTGTTGATGTTTAATGTAATTTGATTGATAAAAAAAAACTTTTTAATGTCTCGTATTCCTGAGAAAGACTCTATTGTGTTCGGTTTATATGAAGACCTGAAAATCAAATTAGTTAAAATTTACATTCAAGTTTGGGACTGAGTGTACAACCTGTTATTCTAAAGAGCATTTCTAGTTAATATTTCAATTGATAGATTTTCTTATATATATTTTTATTCTAATTCATATCATTGTTTATTGTTATTCACGCTTATATATATATATATATATATATATATATATATATAAAGAATTTTCTGGTATGTATGTGTCGACTTCAAAAAGAGATGTCATTCTCATTTTGAAATCTCGCAGAAACATTAATGTTTATAGCTAAGAAAAACACAATTTTTTTTTTATTTTTACTAATTAATTGATAATAATAATTAAACAAACATCAACCAATTTCTAGAACTCTTCACAGTAAGGAAAAATAAAGTAAGGAAAAATTGGGTCAAAAAGGAAATGAATTAGACTAATACATTTCCCTTTAGCTAGGTACCCCCTCTTCACCCAGGCTGTTTGTATCTCTCTCTCTCTCTCTCTCTCTCTCTCTCTCTCTCTCTCTCTCAAATAAAAACTATGTTTTAAAACAAGTTTAGAATTACATTTTTTAAAATAATATATTAAATGTAAAAAAAAGCATTTCCTAAAAAAAAAAAACATAATATACGAATTGTCGGCGATTTTTTAATTTAATAAAATAAAATATTTTCCTCTTATTCTCTCTTACTCCTGTTTTCTCCCTTTCTCACTGGGTTCTTAAAATAAAAAAAATAGTCCGGTCATGGACCGGGTACTTTTGCTAGTACATATATATAGGTGAGAAAATGGAAATGAATTTGACACTACGTTTAAATCACTTTTTTCAACGTATATAGTCAAAGTATTGTAATATATATATATGTGTGTGTGTGTGTGTCATAGGGTGACCTAGAGTCGATATCAGCCAGACAGCGAGGGATTCTATCCCCTTTTCACTAGGTCAAGACCAAGAAGAGTGTTCTTTTTATCGTGGGGGTGGAGCGCCACACTTACCATCAGCTCCTCACTTTACTGCACATCCCTTGTACTACTCATAGGCTGAGTTGACGAGGGTCAGTATCGAGCCAGGAAACTTATGGTTCCCAGACTGAGCTAAACCGACCCTATATATATATATATATACACACTGTGTGTGTATATATAATAGAATGATAAGACATTAAACATTTGGAAAAATTCACAATCAAAAGTATACTTACTCGAATTTCATGCTAAAAACAATCTTCAAACAGGCTTTGTTTTGAGCGCTTTTTGCGTTTTTAATGTGCTCTCTCTATGTATGTATATATGTATGTATAGAGATATCTGGTGTTTCCTGCTAACAATATGTACCAACATTCTTTGTTCAAATGTATTTCCACTTACAGCAAGTTTTTTTCTGTATTTCTTCATATGTACATCATTTTTATTATAATATTTTCATATACAGTCAAAACAACGTATTTTCATATTTTTAATTATACACTAAAAATATGAAAATGTTCTCTTCTCATCACTTGGAACCGAGTAATATGATAATATTTAATGGAAAATGATGACTTAATAGTTAAAATTTAGAATTTAAAAGAATTTTTCATTCATTAAAATTCTATTCCATATATTTAACAGCAACCTCTAACTTGATATATCTTTAAGAAAAAAATACAGTATAGTTGCTGAATTATACTTTGGATGCTAACTGCTTGCCATTCTTAAAAAAAAATGTCTTTCAAATAAGGCATAGGAAGAAATGTAACCCTGGCTGTACCTGCCTGCAGACAACATGGACCACCCCAAGCCATAAATTTGTAGTTATAATAAACAAACCTAGTGACAACTTGTAAGGAAGATGTCAACTTAGATACACAGATCAACCTAAGTGATTTTGCCTTCTTCCGCCTCTCGTCAGTAAGAAGGTCTTTGATTATTGGTAACTGAATATACCATCTTTGTTGATGTCTTACACAATTTTAGAATGAGGACAACTTTTGTAAATCTGATTTTTATTTTGTCTGTCCGATGGGCTAGAGAAATTCTAAGTAGGATATGATCCTTTCCTCGCACCATTTTTTTTTTTTTTTTTGTGATATGAAATATTACACATATTTAAGTTAATTTGATTATTATTAGAAATGTTTTGTTTTTTTTTTTTGTTTTTTTTTAACTTTAAGTTCTCTTCGTTAGTTAAATTACTTAGAGAGCTCCACCTAACAAATTTAATATACTAATTTTCATGAATGTAATTACACTACCTTTTCGTGAATTTTTCAGGAACGTAATACTAATTTTTATGGATGTAATATACTAATATTCCTGAATTTGGTTGTAAATCTATAAATAAATTATACCTGTCTGTCCTAAAAAAAAGAAAAATTCTCGACCATTTTTCTGTAAAGATCTCTATAGGGCAATATTTTGTACCTGCATTTTCTATTGATATTTTCCTGGAGTTGCCCCCATTGGGGGGGGGGGTCATGCCACTATATAACATATTTTATGTATCTTTGTTAAACTTAGATTCAGAATTGACTCTTCATAGAAAATAGAAATTATAGCAAACTTTCTTTGCATATATAGTTATTTACTAAGCTTAGCTTAGATGTGGCACAAGTCCAGAAGTATGGGGCACACAGTGAGAATCGAACTCACTAACAATGGTCTGCTAATCTAGCTTGCTAACCATTACACCCCTCGATTTAAAGGGGCAGGGCTGGGTTTATTGCCCAGTGCCTGAGGCGCCCCCTTGAGGGGGAATGCCGACGGGATCGACGCAAATTTTTCACCCGCCATCCCATGAGCTTCGGTTTGTGGGTGGTCCCACGTTAATAGGGCCTTGTGCCTGACCCGTACAAATATCATGTAGCGACACATGGTCAATTTCTTAAACGGAGTCTGATAGGCTTTAGTTTAATTCCCCTTCTCCTAGACTGTTTGCCTGGTTAATGAGCCCAGTCTCTCCTACTATTTAGTCCTAGCTGGAGGGGAAATAGTTGGATGCAGACTTTTACCAAGAGTAATTGCACTATATGCAATGCAACAGTCTCGTCCATGATTTGACCTCGTGTCACCGCATTCATTTCCTTCGACGATAACCATTACATGACACGCATTCACAATGACGTTGGAATAAAAAAATCCAAATAAGGTACAAGTAATTTATCCATGAATCAGCCTGCTACGATAGAGCCAGGAGGTTAAATATTAGCTTTGTCATCAACGGAATCGGAACCTATTCTGTAACATGATAGTTTGTATTGTGTAACGGTTATCGTCGTAGGAAATGGACTCGACCAGCCAAGATCAAATCCTGAACTAGGCTGTTTGCGTTTCATTACCTTATAATGCCCTTATCCCACTATGGGCAAATAAGGTAGACTGGGCTGTTTCATTTTGTACAGCCACCGGTCTAGAAATAAAACTCTGAATTTTTAAAAAAGTCGTCGGGGTAGCCTAAAGTGGGTATCAGCCAGACAGCGAAGGAGTCTATACCCTTTTCATTAGCGCTAAACCGAGGAGATTGTTTGGGCGTCTGATGTAGAGTGCCATACATACCATCAGCTCCTCACTTTACCGCACAGATCCCTGTACTACAGTTGGCGAAGGCCTGTATCGAACCTGGAACCTTGTGGTTCTTAGTTGGACGCTCTACCGACTGGCTAAACCGGTCCTTTCCACTTATATATTGAGTCTGTGTCGCCTCCTTGTGGCGGTGGAGTAAAATACATATAGCCTAATAGTTTGCACTAACATTGCTTTCTTCGTTGTATATCACGACAAGTTCCGTGATTTCTTTCTTATACTAAATTTTACTTATTCTACGTGCTGATACCAAAGTGATTGATAGGGTGTTCGGCTAATGGACTTTGACAAGAACCCCCCCCAAAAAAATAGACAAAAGAGAAAAAAAACAATTTCCTTTTAGGTGACTTTGCCTACAAATTTAACAAATTTATCCGCTCTTTCTGGAATCCTAAGACCTAATTATTTATTTATTTATTTTAACGATGTCAACCCGTCTAAGGTTATTTTATGCCTTGTGGTTAGGGAATCTCATTTATTGTATACTAGCAGCGGCTACCCGGCGTCGCCTGGGTAGAGTTTTTTTTAAGTTAGTCCCATTATAATTGAATCGTGAGTTAAATCCTCGTGGGATACCCTATTTAAATCCTATATAAAAAAATAGACCTTGCGTTGATCTGAAAAGAAATGTTAATGTCTATCTAAAATATTAAATGAAAAAAATCCATGCTGTTATCATTTAAATTTTATTTTTTTTAATTATCTTTGAATTAAATCAAATCTCTATTATTTTTGCTCAAAAAACCAAGCCCTGGAGATATTTAATGTGTATATACATTTACCTTGTCGTTACTCGTTTTATTTTCGAAGTTTCCTCCGGGCATACATATACACACAACTGCCCTTTATATATGCATAGATATGTTTATATTTACATTTTTGTGTAGTTGTTTTTAAGATATTGTTTTTGCACATGGTCCTAACGAATACGAATAATTTTTAAACGTCTATTTGGCCCATAGGCGGAGTCATAACAGGTACTACCACTTCGGATCAGAGTGGACCTCAGTAATGGCAATAAAGGGGTTCTCTACACTCCCCTGATCTCCTGAACTTGAGCCTCACCAGCAGATGCAGTTTAGTGTCATACCCAAGACGGTCCTTTTTCTGGACATCTTGCTACTCTGCAAGGTATACAGTCAGCGATACTAAGCTCCGCCCACATGCCGCTCTAAAACCTAAGTCCAACGCTTTAACTTTTGAGATATCTTCAAGTTCTAAACCTGTGGCAATAATCTTTTCTCTTATTTCCCTCGTTTTATTCTTATTTCTTGGCGTGTAAGGCGAATTTCTCCTAAAGGACTCTTCTGCCTCATCCTAACAGTCGGCTAATTGAGTTATTAATCTTTTAAAAGTTGTAATTAACTTAATTCCTTTTCCACGATGGCTCTCATATCAATTTTCTATTTTAGTGTCTTCATCATGAACCGACGAATTAGTTTAAACCCTTACAATTGAAACATTCTTACGGTATTAAAATTATCCTTTGGGATTCTATATTTATTACACTGAATATATTTCTGATTACAAATTAACTTATTTAATAACCTTGGTATCTGGAACATCTCAGAAAATCACACCTTTTAAATTTACCGTTTTAGGTTTCAATGGGCTTGTTGATTTGAAAAAGAAAAGTCTTATTTATTTGGGAGTGAGGTGTGAATACACTGTTCATGGCTTGCAAAATGATCATGCTAATGATCGCGCGCAGTTGTGGTTTAAACATCTGTGTCAGACTTGAGCCTAAGTTATATAATTCGTCGGGATGGCCTAAAGTCGGTATCAGCCAGACAGCGAGGGAGTCTATCCCCTTTTCACTAGCGCTAGACAAAGGAGATTGTTTTGACGTCTAAGGTCATCAGCTCCTTACTTTACCGCACAGATCCCTGTGCAACTCATACGCTGAGTTGGCGAGTGCTGGTATCGAACCAGGAATCTTATGATTATATGAATATTTTATTATCTACTAGAATAGATAACCGAAGTTTTCCGGTTACCAGATATCTAGTAACTTTGTTTTTCTGTTGTTGGACCTAAATGATTTAACTTATAGCAAGTTTTTTATGTAAGTTTTGGATTCATATGTACATAATTTTGTATTGCATTATTGATATATGCACACACACACACACACACACATATATATATATATATATATATATATATATATATTATTGATGGGTACTACTATGTAAACATAGTGTAAGTAGTTAATCCTATAGGGCTCAATATATTGTAAATATAGAGCATTAATAGTTGTAGAAAAAAGTTATATCCCGACCGCGGTTTCGGTGCTACTATTACACCTTCATCATGACTGAGTGAATTTCAGGTTACTGAACTCTATATAATAGATTGATTTAAAAAATGTCTTCACTTATTCCTGAAATTTATCTTATGACTTACAGGCTGCTAACTTTTTCTACAACTCTAATATATATGGCCGGTTTAGCTCAGTTGGTAGAGTGTTCGGCTAGGAATCACAAGGTTCTTGGTTCGATACCGGCCCTCGCCAATTCAGCGTATGTGTAGCACAGGGATCTGTGCGGTAAAGTGAGGAGTTGATAGTAGGTGTGTTGCTCCACCTCAGATGCTAAAATAATCTCCTTGGTCTAACGCTAGTGTAAAGGGGATAGACTCCTTCGCTGTCTGGCTGATACCGATATTTGGCCGCCCAGACGACTTTATTTTTTTTACTCATATATATGGCAACGTAGACTTGGGAGTAATAACAACGGAGAAAGGCATCATAGTCCCCATATTTGCAGAATTGGTGCTTCACCACCGAATAGAGTTTAGTGTCATACCCAAGACACACAGACGGATTTATAAACTGGTGTATTTAATCAGGCTTGTCTGAGGCAAAAGAGACATGAGTTTGAATCACACCAAGAGCTTATAGATTATTATATCCAATACATGCTGTTTTCTCAATATTGTTAGATTGATGGACTAAGTGAGTTATGACTAAAAGCAACGAAAAGAATTAAGAAGAAAATCAATACTAGTAAAAAATGAAAATGGTCGACAATGCTTCATTTTAAAAAAAATAATAAAACTTGCTACTAATTTTGTGTGAGAAAAGGTAAAGGGTGAATTTAAATTAGTAGATTTGGGTTTCTGCAAAGTAATAGCTTCTTGTAGCTCCGACGGTTAGAACATCTGGTCTGACTCCCCTTCAGCAAAGTGGACGTGAGCTTAAATCTCACTGAGAGATTATCCTTTATTATTTCAGATTTAACACTGTTTCCATATTGTTATAGATTGATGACCTGAGTCTAAAATCTTATAATAAAAATAATAGTTAATTATTTATTTAAAAATGAAAATAATAATTGCACATTTGTTTGATCAGTGGTGTGTATCGTAAGAATCAAGGTACACAGTGTTTATCCTTGTTAGGGAGTACTTATTTATGGGCGATGCTGTATTTACAAAGTTTAGTCTGGCACATGATCTATTATTCATGAGCGATATGGGCATAAATTAAAGCAAGTGTCAAGGACAGAATAAAATGTTGATATGTATACAATATAAACTCGTCACCAGCGGTAGATGGGTTCAAAGACATTCTAGAATGGTTAGATGTGCGGATAATAATAAACTTTTTCGTACAACACGGTGCTATTTTTCTTATTTAAAAAAATGTAACAAAAAATTTTTTTTTTTTTGGGGGGGGGACTGATTAATGGCATTTTATGGGGAAAATTGATTTTATATACGTGTATTAAGTTACCCGCAGAACTTATTAAACTCGTAAGTAAAGATACCACTGTACTAAAATAAACTGTTTGACGAGTCTTGCTTTCGGGTACCTCCATTATGAACCCAACTTATTTTGGAAATGCCATATGTATTCGTGGGTAGAACGAAAACTTAATTATAGGCTGAAAAAATGGTGTTGACCTATAAATGCGTAATGATTTTGTGGGTTCAAACAGCATGAAAAGGACTAGTAACAAAACTTAACATTAAAAAAAGATTAATTCCATAAATCTTTAATTTCGTGACTATAAATCAAGACTTGACCTAAACAGAATCGACTTAAACACGGGTACATGTTATAATTTAAATAATTCTATTTTAGATTTTTCGAGTTTATCATGTTGCTATTTAAACGGTTATGTGTACGATGCCAAAATCAAAATGTGAACACACGATTATTTTTGGAACCTCAATGCAAAGAATTGGTAAATGCCGAATGTTAAACGCTCGAAATCGTATATCTTTAGATTATCTTTTTAATAAATCATTAATTGAAAAATTCAGCTCTGAAAGATTACATTCCTTGTTTGCGGAATTTACAGATATTTTGTTTCCAATCCATGTAAATCAATACTAATAAAACCAGTGATAAATTTGTATGTGTCCTATAGTTGAACCAAACAAATGGATATTTAGGCTGAAAATGAGTATATTAGAGTAATTTGAACATAGTTGATGGGGTTATTTCCTAGTTGAGTAACATAATATTACAGGGTGACACAGAAAAAATAGAACCCACAAATTTTGTAATAAAACTGTTAATTTTTTTTTTTAAGTTTAAGTCGAACAGGGGTTAGGGGTTGGGTTAGTTTAATGGGAAAATAAATAAATAATTTGGGTTGTTTTTTTCTGGGTCATTTATGTTACTCAACTAGGAAATAACCGTTGATGTTGTCGTCTCTCAAGTCACTAGAGGTCATTATTTAGTCATAACTGCACTTTAAGAACATACGAAAAGAAATAATACTTGGCCTTGTTCAATTTTAGGTTCCAAGAAATGCTCATTTTTGCCCCCACCCGCCAAGGAATGCGTACCAGGCTAAGCAAAGCTTTATCTAGTCTGGTATATAGGCCTCACATTGCATTAAATGATCACCCATCTAAGGACTGGCTGCTTAACTTCGGTGATTTTATGAGAACCGATACTTTTATCATGACTTAATTAATCCTAAGCCAAGACAAGTAACGTTGTTTATGCAGAAGCATTATCAATATGACAATATTCTTCCTGTATTTTCTATTTATCTGAAACTTTTAGATGAGACTCGTTAATTGGTAATATTCAGATTTTTCTGATTGTTGTTCTTATCTGTATTGTTATATTCATAACATTTCGGCTGATGTGCCCTCCGACTTTTAGGTGTTTCTTGTCGAACTCGGGAACCTTCATGTCTAACTCAGAAATTCGAATCGAACACTTCATTTAATTCATTGGGGTAGATTGTTTTTATTTCGTTAACTATGACCGGATTCAAGTGTTTAGCTATGTTGAGTATTCTGTTATTTTCGCCTGTAGTCAGGATTGAACCTGCAAGTTCCAGATGATTGTCACTTAGAACTGTATTAACTCAACCTTATATCAGTTGCGCCATATGTCCAACTGAATACGGACAAAAATAACAAAGAATACTTAACATAGCTTAACACTTGTACCCGGTCATGGTTAACGGAATGAGAATAATCTATCGCTGTGGACGAAAATAAAGGTTTGGTCCAAAGTTGTGTGAGACTTCCGATTACAACATGAAGGCTCCAGAGTTCGACAAAAACATCTGAAGAAGGCCGGAGGGGACATCGGCCAAAACGTTGTGTATACAACAATTAAGATGAAAACAACCCGAAAGATCAAAATACAAACTATTTTCTATGTTTTTGGTCGAGTCTTTTTAATATACATATTAATTTATTTAATAACCCTAAGGTCGTAATTGATTTTTTTTTCAAGCAACACCAGAGATAGAAAATAAATTCCTGGATTAGAAGTTGCCTTCCAAAATATTCGGTTCTTTTAAGTAGCACTGAAGCCATCGAAGTCATATACTAGATGAAAGTATTCTTCAAACAAAGTAGTATCCCCCAGTGGCTCCTGTATAAAGCAATGAACAAGTTTGAAGAGTCAATATCTGGTCAAGTAAGTACAGCTTCCAAGTAAGATTGGTCAGACAGACCTTTACTGCTAGGAACCCCAGCAAAATGTTCATAATCATACGATTCTCTTTTATATGACGTCAATCCTCAGTTTCGTGAGAGATTTGAACAACTTTGAAGACTGGTTTGTTTTTCGTTTACCATAGTAGTATGACATTTCTATGACCATGGTAATAAGGACAAGAAATAAAATGACATGTGTGTCTTCATATGTCGAACACATGAAAACGAAAGTGACAATAATGACGGCGACAATAATCTATTTATATATTACTAAAATTATATTAACATATGTGTATGTAGGAATGTAACCGTAAACCAGCAAAGACGGCTCATCATAGAAAGATTTTTTTTATCATTCTATTTTCAAATTTAGAAATACTTTTGTGGGGTGTACTGAACGTCATTTTTTAATAATAGATATCCTCGATATAATGGAGATAACTATACAATATCAATTAAAATCATTCACTCCTCCTTGAATAAAACAACGGTATAATCATGGAGCACTAGTATAACATTCAATGGGTTTAGGGACCGTCTATGATATTACTATAATTCTTATATATATATATATCCACAGACACGTATTTCGACTTTTTAAGTCTCTTCGGTGTGGCTAGACATTTTGTGAGCTACCTACAGCATCAGTCGAACAGCTTAATCGCTTGGTTATGATCACCCACAGAATGCGAAGGGAATTTTAACTGTTTTAAGACACACATCTGTATGCCATAGAGTGTTCCATCTCTTTTATAGGAGATAGTTGCGTTTACGCTTTAGTTGGCGATGTATATATATATATATATATATATATATATCAAATGGACCTTGTGACGCATCCTTTAAGTGTGGAGGGGTTGATAAATATATATTCTTATTTTCACGGTTCGAACGGTGAAAAAAACCCCGGAAAATCCAATTGCACATAAAGAAATTTTACAAATAGGAATCCCGAGAAGAATGCACAAAAAGCTGAATCATCCGTACAACTTGACAAAAATCAAATTGCACAAAATCGACCGGCAAAACGAAAACGCAACCGAAAGCTAATATATAAAAAGTGCTCAATACACTAAGTAAAGCAAAATATAGAAAACCTAAATTGTGTCAGACACTACCTAGGTTTCACCTAAAAAGATCTTCAGGATAATATTGACTAATATATATATATTGTGTGTGTATGACCGTAACTTAGCAAAACTTACATTGCTTAGATTATCACTTAAAATATTCTCCCTGAATAAAGCCATGCCCAGTTCATTTTGAAACTGAATGAATTGGTTCGTGGGGGATATAGTTTTTATATGTATCTTCCAAATTTTCTGTGTAATAGAGATAAACTACTAATCAGAATCCTTCACCCCTTTCTAAATAGAATCATCATTATCCTAACTAGTACAAAATAAGAAACACCCTCCGAGCGATGTAAAAATATATTTTTGAAACATATTGCCTGAGGGGTGGGACTAAAAAATTCAATATCAGTGAGTTTGTACCCTAAGTAAGTAAAATCATCAAATTCATTAAAGGATTAAAAAATAAAACAATTTGAAATGTAAACTTTAAATATGTATTAAAATAAAACAAACTATATATAGATATATAATACCAGTCATGTATTTATTAAAACTAGTTTTAAAAAACAATGAGGACTGTCTAATGTTGCATGTTCAAATTTTGAGTGTATTTATGTTATGACACGATTTTGGGTAATGTGATGTAAGCAGTGACGTAATTTTTGTTACAGACAAAAACCGGAAGCGAATCTCCATTATTAATAGATATGCTGCTGTAATTACGTGAACCCAACTGGTGCACGGGTCGTCTAGTTTTTACTAAATTGAATTACCTCGTAAATATTTCTAATTTTCTTTATTAATACCTGTTACAATTGAAATGTTATGTTTCACGAAATGAATATTTTCGTCATTTTTCTTTAAAAGAAAATAAAAGCTAAATCGACCTTTTTGCGTCTCAATATTAACTGATACCGGGGGGGGGTGTTTATGTTTATTTCTGCCTCCACTGATCGCTCTTCTTCTGTTTGCAAGTGATACTGTTATCGATTAGGAGTCGACTGGTCTGCTAACATATCTCTAAAAAAATTGACGACTAAAGTTCACTTGACGGAATGATGACCGAAAGATCTGTTTTCTGAAACCCAAATGCTAAACCAATAATTTCTATTGGACTTTTTGATTTTTTTTTTTTTTTTGTTTAGTGATTTTTTTCAGACCCCAAACCTCTGATAACCAGATTTCCTTTTTGAATGACCCTAGTGCACAAGGTGTTCCATAACGAACACAACCCTAAGGATAAGAGCGTAGTATTAATATGCTACAATATTAATTATGTGGCCACATTGTACTTAGAAACAAAAGTATTTAGTTGTTTACCCTTTAAGCAAAAGACAAGACTCATCTGACTACACAGAATCCAATCCTAAGAAAAGAAGGTAGAAATTAGGCACATGTCAGTGCTATTCTACAATATTAGTCACATGATAACTGGGTATTTAGAGGAAACAGTATGAAACAGAAAGAGAGAAAGTCACATGACAACACTATAGTCGGGGACAATTGTATGCAACAGTTAAGATAGATATGGGTGGGGTGTAATAATGTGTGTGTATATATATATATATTATAATGTGTGTGTGTGTTTTATATAAAAATTATGTATATAAAAAGATTTTTGTAGGTCCAAGAGAAAAATATTTTATGATCAACAAGGTCCACAAGATGGTTTGAATTTTGTTTTTTGTTTACATTTTTTAATTCATTATATAAATTAAAGTGTAAACCAATATAATGAATTTAAAAATTCAAACCATTTAGCAGACCTTATTTCTTTATATATATATATATACACACACACCTGGTGTTGGATGTGATAGTATGTACAATTTAAGGGAAGATGTGTGCACAGCTGGGCATATTGTCGGCCTAACTTTCGTCCTTTCTCCTCTTTCGTCGGGACGCACACTATACACTTGTACATTAGTAAATACTAAAATACTTGTTTTTATTTATTTTATTTTTTTATTAACAAGATTTTGTAGTATTGCACCACGTTAATATTTAATAATAAACTTGTATAAATGTATATTTAGGGTGAGAGATATTCTAAAGACTCTGGGGAATATAGGGCCTAAGCCTAATCAATGTCAGTAATGGTGCTACGGTGTCCATAGTAATTATGTTTTTATGCTAGTCTCATGTCCTCTTGTTCTGAATTCAAATATTTTTCTTCTCTTAGATTAATTTACCTACCAACAAGACGATAGATCAGTATTTCCTATTATTTATCCATACTGGAGTGACAGAGCTGAATTTAGACCTTTTCCCAAGTTCACGAGTGCGAAATAAAACACATAGTTCAAGATTTGAACTCGGTCCTCGCCCTCGCCCTGTCGTCTGGGGAGTTAGAATGTACCAACTGCACCTCTGCAGAGAGGTAAGACTCTCCCAATGGGGCCACCTGACCCTGAGTGGTGGTACCTGTTAGGGTCACATCTATGGGTTAAATAGAAAAATGTATTTATTTTTTTTAAAAAATGAGTATCCATTAAGAATGACTTTATTTCAAAACTATCGGCATTAAATGAACCACCGAGGTTGATATGCCATAAAACAAAACAAACAAACCAAATCGGCTCGAGTCCATTTCTTACTATTAGGATCGGTATGCTATCCGCATCTTCATCGTTGTCAACGATAAAATCGACCAAAAATATTTTGTTTATTAATTTTTTAATAGAAACAGTCCAAGTTTTCTCTGTTCATTTCTATCTCTCAAATTATTCTTTATATATTTTCAGAGTGTTCAAAAATCTTAGATACTTAAAAACGAGTTAATTTGTTTTTTGTTCGTTAAACTAAATGAATTGTGGATGAATGACAGACAAGACTGTAACGAACGAGATATAATCATCTTCGTATGTTTGTCATTCTCGAAACCACAACTCTCTGCTATCAGTTTTTAGTTCAGATGGAACAAACCCGGACATTTTGTAGCGTAAGCCTCTGTGTAATATGATATATCCTCGTTGAATATATATGCAAAAACAATTCATAATGAATTAAAATAAACAATTTTATTGCCTGAAAAAAATTTAGAAGAAAAAATGCAAGAATGTCATGAGTAAAAATGCAGAATTATATGAAGGAGATGTCCTAATAGGAAAATAGTCTTTTAGTAGAGATAGTGTTGAAGTCCTTGATATATTAGTATTATCTGCGTTATTCGGACTATTGTCCTCATCTTCATTGTTTTCTGTACAACGTTTAGGCCAATGTGCCCTCCGGCCTTCTCCAGGTATTTCTTGTCGGACTCGGGAACCTTCTTTTCGGACTCGGAAACCTTCTTTTCGGACTCGGGAACCTTCTTTGCCGACTCGGGAGCCATCGCGGAACTTTGAATCTAATCCTTTATTCAATCCACAGGGGTATCCTGTTCTCATTCCGCTAAGTATAGCTGGTGTAGAGGCGTTAATTATTATTCTATGTTACTGCTGCCCTTGACCAGGATTGAACCTGCAGTTCAGAGATAACTGTCACTTAGAACTGTCTTAACCTAACTCCTTTATCCACTAGGCCATGTGTCCAATTGATATATAGCTAGTAGAAATGAAGATGTAGACTTACGTGTTGAGCACGTTCTCGTGTGCCATGCGATACGAGATCGCTGGTGGTGCAAAGCTCCACCCGGTCCATAAGCAGGAAACGTACTGTTACCAATGTTAAGTCTAGAAGGTGAAAGAGGGTTTGAATTTACCGCTTCTCCTTTTATAAAGTTTGTTAGCTACGCTATCTAGTACCTGCTGGCAGACACAACCTTTCATGTTCTCTAGCGTCAAATAGGAGAACCGTGGCAAGTAAGGAATGGAATCCCTACAAAGTGACTTGGATGAAAAGACTAAAATATAAAGAGATTTTGTGATAAACAACTTAGAATCAACGGAAATTGTTTAAGAAAACCTGGAATTAATTTCTAGGTGGTCTTATACCAAATGCTGAGAAAATGAAATTCGTTAATACGCTTGTATCTTAACAAACGAATAATTTAAAGCAGCGGAGACATCTTTTTTCTTTTGTTTTAGGAATGTTTTACTCTTAAACTATTTGGTCACGTGATCTGAATAACGCCATTGATAGTTCCATCTGATCACGAGAGACGCGGGAAATTTTGTTAATTCGTTCCCATTACTGTAGAAAGCCTGGGAAACGCAGGGGCGGCACTCCAAGCATTTCAGGTTTTGTTTGTTTCTTTTTTGTTTTTGTTTTTTTACATTAAACTAATTATAAACTGTCTGAATATCTTTATTCGTCTCTTTTTAGACACCCCACTCCATTTTCTAATATTATTTATCTATTTCTTGGAAACATTTAATCATTTTTTTTTCAATGTCTAACATTTTTTTTCTTTTTTACTTTTCCTTATACATGTGCGTTTGCACACTCTAACGTTTTTTACATTTTTTGTTTAGAATAAATTTTACACCTGAAAAAATCTCTCTCTCTCTCATCACCTAGGCGAGAAACTGTCAGTAACTAAGCGCCGTTGACTTCATGATCCCGCTACACTTAGATATACATGCTCTATCCACGATATTGTACACTATTTACTTATGAGGAAAAGAGGATTGGAATGAATCTGACAGAATGTGGTAGAGATATGAGGAACGCAAAACTCAGACAAACGCATGTAGGTATCCTACATACGTTTGTCTGAGTTTTGTTCTTGTGTTCCTCGTATCTCTACCACTATTTTTATATATATATATATTATTTATATATATATATAATTAATAAGTTATCCACAGACACGTGTTTCGGCGTTTCATGCCTTTTTAGTGTGGCTAGACACAACAACTATCCTTGCCCTGGAGCGAACTCCGGCTGACTTTTTGCCAGCCTGATTTCTTAACCTCTCGACCATTTTGACAGCTGCCGTAACGTGGCAGTGTTAAACTATGAAATACATGGGTTTGTTTATATATTTTACGATCACCAGAGAGATCTAGTCTGCGAGCAGATGATCATTGCTTTATATATGTTGGCAGTGAAAGTTAATTTAAATCACCCCTTAGAGAGATCTACCAAGTTTGGGAGCATATATATATATATATATATATATATATATATATATATATATAATGCTGTTAAAACCAACCAATCAATCAGATTTGATATAATCTAATTTATTTGTGTCATAAATAAATAAATTCTGAAGAAAATCTTTAGAAGCGATTTTAGTTTCTCTTTAAGAAAATTTCATGCATTTTCTTAAATTACGGTTATTCAATTCTACTTAATTTTTACATTATTTTTTTATATTTACTGTTTATATTATAACCTGCCGTATAGACTCGAATATAAGTCGACATCGTAAATAAGATAATTAATGTTCAAAATGCTTAATTTATAGGATTCATTTTAAAGACTAAGGGTTGCTTTTAGTTCTCATGTTCGCATTTCAACATTACAAAATTATTTTTCATATATATGTCGACGCCATTTTAATCTAAAATATGCCTTTGAAATTCGACCTATATGCAAATGTATATGAAAGTGTTTGTGGTGTAATTGTTAGAAATAGATTTGTTGACACGAGTTCAAATCCTGTACGAAGCTGTTTGTATTTCACATAACGCTAATACCCTTGGGAAAGGTATGAATTCAAATATTCTCCCTCTGGTTAGGGGTAAAGAGTAATGCAGACTGGGATCTTTAAGTTTGGCATGTCAACCTGCCGAGGAGAAGGAAAACTACATTCAAACCGGCCCGCTTAAAAACTGGCCTTGTGTCTCATCTTGCTCGTGCGTAGGTGTTGGATAAATACCTATATGAATATGTGTAGAAAGTTTTGTAGAAAAAACAACAAGATGTTAAAAGTTTTGCTGACAGAAATCTGTTTCGACATTATGAATATGTGTTTATCAAAGCAACATTGTAAGCGGAAAAACGAAATAAATATATCATTAATTACGAGGCATGAAATAAATCTGTTATATTTTTTCACCGCAATGACTATGGTGTGGAAAAGTTGTGGTTTGTAGCTAAAATAAATCTGTTATATATATTTGTGCTTTTGTGCTCTCTGTCTGTGTAGTTTCCGTGAACATAAATAGGAGGCATTACTTTTGGAGCATTCCTCATGAAAATAGAATCTTTTTTATAACTACGAAATAAGCGCATACATTTTTCTCATAGATTTTCGTTGAAAATATTTCCTAATTTCATGTTTAATTAAAGCGTACTTTTAAAAATATCTTTAAAGTTTGAATAGAAATAGAACATCAGCAACAAATGAGTTCTTGTCAAAACATATTCAGAAAACAATGAATGCAAAAAAAACCTCTTAGAAAACAACTACTAAAAATGTAATTTCAACAGACAATGAACACGATTCGCTAACCTCTTAGCATAAAATAACCATAAAAGGGTTGACATGCCGTTAGAAGCAGAAAAATACTAGTTATGGCATATGATCATGCTGTATAAAGCAGAAGCCTTTTTACTGCTGGATTAAATCCTTTGAGAAATTACATCATTATAAATAGACATTACATGGGCACAAGAGAACGGAGACCCTAAGCTATAAGAAAATCAAGTAATTTTAGTGAAAATATGTAGTGAACATTTTATATATGAAAGCCTCAGTAGAAATCTTTGAAGATTAATAAAGATAAAATGCAATATAAAGCCTACAACTAATACCAACAAGATATAATCAACAATGTCCTTCATTTATTTGTCAAATGGTTGTAACAAATAATTTTTG
This sequence comes from Doryteuthis pealeii, assembly GCA_023376005.1. NCBI lineage: Eukaryota > Metazoa > Mollusca > Cephalopoda > Myopsida > Loliginidae > Doryteuthis > Doryteuthis pealeii. The sequence goes on from CM042166.1 coordinate 58,683,076, forward strand.
GACATTTTTTATCATCTTTAAATTCTCAATCTTTATTTTTCTTATTCTCATTAGTTTTTGACGTTCTTCCTAATTTACAAAATGTCTTTTAAGGTCTGTCTTTTACGCCAGTCAATTAATATTTTTGTCTACTTTTATTTTTCTCCAAAGGAACTTGCACAGATTCTCAGAAATTCTACAGTAAGTTTTCGTTCTCAATTCAGTTGAAAGAAAAAAAAGATTTATCATTAACATGTATTTGCATGAATAGAGTTTAGTAGTTTATAATTTAGATTCATACACTCAATTAAGAAATGTCACTGTTTCCTTACTCCCTTGGTAGTTATGTAACTAATGGACTTTTTGAATGAAGCTACCAACTTACATCCAATGGAAATCATTTGGGAAACTTTCACAAGAGTATTTGATTCATACAATCTTACAACTGAGACTAAAATTAAAATGTACAATCAATGCCTTCTGGCAATGTTTATTATATTACAGTTGGATTGTATTATTATTATTATTATTATTATTATTAAAACAAAAAATAATGGAAGTTAAAACAATATGTAGAGGTGACAAGACTTTCGGACCACCCTGTATAATCAATACCTTTTGGTATGATTTATTGTAGTGAAACTGACTTTGTATAAAGACAAACAACTTGGTACAATTCAACAGCATCATCTCAGATTATTGTTTTGAAGATTACATGAAACTAGTACAACAGCAACAAAACGTTTATTGCAATAACATATTTGGAAAACATTGAATTCATTCCTGAAGGTTAGACTATGTCTCCAGAATGGATAATGAGATACCAATAAAGATTATTCTATAGAAATCGTTCTGTTGGACTTCTTCGTTTACTTTTTGTAAGTGTCACTGTATCATAGTCTAAAATACGGTGGAATATTAGATAAAACGTGAAGAAACTCTATGCTTATGTGGTTAGTTGTTGGTTTTATGGTACGTCAACCCTTATTGGGTTATTTAACGTTAAAATCAATCACTTCTTTCAAGCAACAAGTGTTGTATAATCATCGTCGTATATACCCAACATCAGGTATATAATCGAGAGAGACTCAGTGATATAGAGAGACAGACACAGTGGAGACTTAGTTGTTTGCTATTTCTTTTCTTCTTGCGACATCTAATGGCTGTTTCTTTTCCTTCTTTGAAAGCCCTATTCTACAGGCGCTTGTCAATAATCTATGCTACCACATAGATTATGCAACAGAAGGTTCCAAATAACTAATAATTATTTGTGAACAATTATAATCTGAAATAACTGTTTTTATGATTGTTGAAGCGAGTTAGCGTACTGTTGGTGCTGGCAACAAGCTAAGCACAACTGAACCAGTGCCAAGACAACTGGTACTTATGGGAATCCAGAATAATCCACTCATGCATTTGGGGGATTCCATTCCTTGAGTCCTGATTGGCTGCTTGGTTTCTATGATGTTCTGAGGCTTCATAAATAAACTGCCATTTTGCAGTAGACTTTTCAGCAAAACAGTTTCGTATTAAGTTACGACTACTTGCTACCTTGTCTTACCAATTCGACGGTAATTTGAACTAGTATGATTATTCTACAATGATAAATAATTTGCACGCCATCATAAGATTTCAAATATTCTTCTCTAATTCTAATAATTTTCATAGAATTCCATAAATGTAGGAAAAAGAATGTGAACAATATTAAATGGTTCGTTCTTCTATATCTTCTGTAATTTCAAGTATTATATTTCCTTTCTATAAAATTAATGTTAAAATATTCATTAGACTGTTTATTAAATGCCTACTCGTTTTTAAATTTCTAATTAATCATTGTAACTTCTGCTCAGATTAATGTAATTCCCTTTCTATGCAGATTATTGTGAATATTTAACATATATATATATAAATTGTTTTGTTTGGTTAAGATATGCCATGTCCTATGTGACACGCGGGGAAAAAGTAGGTTAATAAATTTATTTCAATAGCTGAGACTCGAACTACAGATCACGTGATCGCAAATAAATCGAAAAATACGAAATCACATTTCGTAATCAAAATTATATTAATGTGAACTCGTATAATTTGAAAAAAATTGCAGATATCGAGACCACTAAATGTTATCCGATTTTCATTTTTATTAGCAGACTTTTTTTCGTATCAGTAGAAATGAGAGTATAAGCAAAGCTAAATGAATAAAAAAAATAGATTTTACTTTTCAACCTATATTTTAAACCACCCTATATATATATATATATATATATATATATATACACACACACACACACACACCAACCCCTCCGCACGAGCAGGATGTGACACAAGATCAATTTATTAAGCGGAGTTTAACAGGTTTAAATTTAGAGTTTTCCTTCTTCTATACCGGTTGCCTAACCAAGGATAAAGAACCCAGTCTATTTATCTATAGCTAGAGAGAGAGTAGGATTCATACCTTCCCCAATGGTATTAGCGCAAAGGGAAATGCTATTACCACATCCAGGATTTGAACTCGGGGCGACGAGTCCATTTCCCATGACTTTAACCATTATACCACGCACTTCCCACATATAATAATTCCCTAACATAAGCGTGTGTGTGTGTATGAGACCGCGTATGTGTCACTGAAAAGTTCGTGGTGCATCTCAAATATTTTGTGTTTGCATATTGTACATAAAAACCTTTTCTGTTGCATTATGGCTACGATTGACTCATAACTATGCATGTGTTTGGGGAGGGTTTAACGGCAAAGATAACGAAAAAAATACTTCCTTCCTTATTTACTTGAAGAAAAAATGACTAGACTAGTCATTCAACTTAATATTTATAAATCGAAGGTAAGAAAGGATAAAATGTTTAAATCGTTATAAAAGATAGAAAACAGCAAATTTAAAGAATAAATGAGTCGGAAAAGTGTCGAAAAAGTGCTACCATATTTTTTATCAAATCATATTGATTTATGGTGTTATAAAAATTGCGCTTGTTAAAAAATAGTTTTACAGTATGTACTTTACGCAGACACTCCACCACGGATAGGATGCGACACAAGGTCAGTTTTTAAGCAGAGTGCAGCTGGATCAAGATAGAACGATTAACTTGCTGATCATAAGATAACTTATAATTTATGAAGAACTATTAATGTTTCTGTACCTTTTTATCACCTGTAGTATTTCCGTTCAGGTCTCTCTTAGGAAAAAAAGTGCGTTATCCAAATTTAAGGCAAAAATAAAGTATGATGATTTTATTGACAGATATAGTTTTTTTTAAATGCTGTGAATATTTGTACACATATACACGGAGTATACGAATGGGCAATGAAAAGTTCTCATGTTTCTTTTAACCTCTTCCCCCCCACCTAAAAAATGTATTCATATTTTAAGTCTTTTTTTTTTTTAGTTGTGCTGAGAACTTTTCAAGATTTTCTCGTTTAAACCGGACGTGTTCGGCAGTCTTTATATCTGTAGATTGAATTAACCAAGAGAAACACACACATACACACATATATAGATAGAGAGAGTTTTGTTTCCTGCATACTCTAAATCTCCAAACTCCATGAAAATGGTGCAGTTGTTGCCTAAATGACACTAATGAATATTGTAAGGGTCCCTGCTGAAAATTAATATTTTTTCTGAATCGTTATTCCACACACATTTTCAAATTTGACCAACGCCCCAGATTTCTCTGTAAACCAAGGAAAACCCTCGACATATTTAACAAGTTTCAATGTATTTGAGCAATGTTCCGTTTTACTATGAGTTAAAATGTATCCGCATATATTCGTCTATTGATCAAAAATTGAACAAATCGAGGTTCACATGTAAAGATTGCATTAACGAATGTGTACCGAAAAGTTCTTGATCAAACCAGGAAGAAAATTACCTAGAGTGATGATGAGTAAATGTTATTCCAGATATTTATTTACCAATGCAACCTACGAGGGCGTCCCATCGTGGTTTAATACCTAGCATGCGAGTCTCGCAGATCTATTGCTATAGAATAGCGAGTTTCATACTCGCTGGATGTCCATATTCAAACGGGTTGGGTAAATACCCCCCCCCGTTCAACTCACTTCCAAAATATTCTATAAAAATTCAAACAAAAAAATGGTTATGCCGAAACCTTTTCAGCGTATTTTCCATTACATCTCGGCAAAATGTAGTCATATTTAACAAGATAATATCGGCTACATGTGTAGAAAAATATGGTATATTTAATGGCATAACAGTTTTATGTAAATTCACCTCTAAAGAAGAACAGTAGTAGTACTATTTAATCTATATATGGAGGGATAAGGAGTTTCATACCTTTCCCATGGGTATTAGTTCGAAATTGAACGTAAATATGCGACAGGAGTTCACACTCACTTTCTACAATGTCGCAGTCCAGTAAGTCAAACCTTTCAGCACGAAGATTCCCGCGCATGTATACTTGCTAATGAAACCAAAATTCCGTCAATAATTTGGTTTGGTTTCTTTGTTTAACGGCATATCAACCTTCGTGGTGTTATTCAATGCCAAATCCATCCTTGTAGAAGAATAGCAGTGGTACTATTTAACCCATATATAGGAGATTGAGGGTTCATACCTTTCCCGTTATTTCCTATAAGTCTAACATAAACAAAGGGGAACCACTCTTGGCTGATAAATTATTTATTTATTTTCCCATTAAACTAACCCTAAACCCTAACCCGTCTTCTTTTTTCATAGTAGATCAATAAATAAATAATTTATCAGTCAAGAGTGGTTCCCCTTTATTTATGTTAGACATAGGAAATAACCCCTTTCCCAATGTATTAGTCCGAAAGTGAACGTAATAACGCGATTGGACTTTGAACTCGTTTTACGATCTTACAGTCCATTACGTAGCCACTGGGTCACAGGAACTTCCGCGCTAAATGAAACCACAATATTATCAGTTATTTGGTTTGGTTTCTTTGAATAACCCGCAATATGCTATTAAACAATGTCATAACCATCCTTGTAGAAGAACAGTAGTGGTACTATTTAACACATAGTTGGAGGATGAGGGGATCATACCTTTCCCAGAGGTATTAGGCCAAAAGTGTACATAATAACGTGACTGGAATTCTAACTCGCAATCCAATAAGAAAACTTCTCTTGTTAAATTGTTTTCATCTTCACCTTTCTAAATATCTTTAGCCTCGTCTCTCTCAATCTGAAGAGAAACCATTAAAGTGTTTTGTCCGATAAAACTGATACACTTGTCACAGTAGATTTTGCTTTGAGGAATAAAGAGATATCATCAGGGTTGATTCCACTTTTTTTGTTATTTTCTTTCTTTCTTTTTTTCCCCTTGCCTTGCCCAAACTCTTATGATAAACGAATTCGAGAGAATTGAAAAAGAAAACTCAAAACAGATTACTTAAAGATTTTGAAAGTTAAAATGAGGAAATGTTGGAAGAAAATGAAACTGGACTTTGTATAAAAGCTAAAAGCATAAATGTCGAGGTCGCCACTGTTAAACAGGAAGAAAGTGGAGGATATCAAGAAGGAAGGCGACAAGACGGTAATAAAAAAAGATCTTTTTGAATTTCCCCATTGAATATCTCGTTTGGTTTTTTGCCCGTTTATTTCCCTTTTCTATGATAGGACGTTCTTAGATTGCGCTGAACTTTCCCCGTGCTGCAAGCAGACTGCTTTTTTGAATCAAGATAAATATCGCAAAGAATTTCATTGCAAAGGATTCCTCAGAGTTAAGTATTTAACGCTGAACCTTAAAAAAACGTCAGTCATATATAAACACCATCATCATCAAGACGTGTCAACAGCACAGATTCAAGAGGCCTTTTTGCGCAATCCGTTCCTATCGACCATTACTCTTGAAAAGTCCTCTTGATGGCATTCAGTGTCCGTACAGAGCTGATGAATATGATTTTTGATGGTCGGCTAAAACTTGTGTCTATTGTAGTAGTCCATTGTAGAACGTTGTTTATGAGTTCGTTCTTACTTCATTATCAGTGGCCAGCATTTCTTGTTCGTCTTACTTGAATAGTTTTTTAGATGGGCGGTAAGTGGTCATACAGCTGTTGTTTAGTAGAATGCTGCTTCAGGGAGTTGTTCAAAACATTACGCAGTATCCTCGTATAGTTCCCATGTAGCTTTTTCTCTAAGTGTTTCGTTAAAGTTCAAGTGGTGCAAGCAAAGCATACAAGCAATTCAAATACTGGACAAGGCTATTTGCATTTATTTTTATGCGAATGACATTAGAAAAGGCATCTCTCTCTCTCTCTCTCTCTCTCTCTCTCTCTCTCTCTCTCTCTTCTCTTTCTCTCTCTCTCTCTCTCTCTCTCGTTGTTCTTTGTTCTTGATAGAAGACGATAAACTCTGATTTCCAATCATTTGTACTCTACTTAAAAATTGTCGCATCCTGTTCAAGCCGGGGAGAGTTGGGTGAATACACAAGCTGAAAACTCCTTTAATGAAATATGAAATTGACGGGTCAAAATCATTTTGAACATTATATCAAAGTCGATCTCACTGTTTAGTCACAGCCTTGTAGGATTGGGCTGTAGAATGCACCAACTGCACCTCTATAGAAGAGTGTCCCCCTCCCCACTCAATGGGGCTACCTGCTGGTTGTGGGTATGAACTGTGCTGCTTAGGGACGAAATCCTGATGGTTGAGCATGCAACACTCCATTTTGACCCTTACTTACGGTCGGTCGGAGAGACCCCTTCTGATCAATCGGCTGGATGCGACAAGCACTACTACCTATATAACTGTACCGACTCTATTGCCCTTATGGCAAACTCCTAAACCTTTTTATCATATATGTGCTAAAAGGTGGTGGCTAAGGGTCTGGCGTCCTAGGTATGATGCTAAACTTCATCTAGTGGTGAAGTTCAGTTCTGGAATTCTGGGGAGTGTAAAGTACCCCTTCATCGCCATTACTCCCAAGTACATTGACCCGAGTGGTTGTATCAGTTAGGGTCCTATCTATGGGTTAAATAGATCAAAAAGGAGTTTTAAAATATATTTTTTTTTAAATTGAGTTTTCCAAAATTAAATATCTAACTAGAAGGAATAAGAATAAAAACATCTTCAGCATAAAATAACCCAAGTGTTGACATGCCGTAAAAATCTAACCAACCTTTGTTTGGTCAGAAATTGCATATTTTGCCATTTGATGAAACCTCCAATGACAACAGAAATCAACCTAGTATATTTTATGTTGGAGCCGAAGTTCAAGTTAATTTCAATGCAAAATTTTACCTATTTAAGAATTTTCATTTGGTCAGGATTTTGTGTTCATAATTTTTTTTGTGAATATTGTAAGCATGGTCACGGTCAAAAGACCAGATCAAAAGCCTTTGGCCTAATCTGAACTGTAGCTGCATTATATATGACATTAAGCGCCTCATACAGGAAGTACGCTTCAAGAGCAATTAATATAGCGGACGTCTAAATCAATCGATAACTCATCCAATACTTCCTTCCTAATCTCATCGGCGCCATGTTTGGTGTTTTTCTTTTGACTGATTTGTCAAGGTAATTCATATTTTCTAAATTTTATTATTTAAACGATTTGTCAATAATTCGATCTAGATCAGTCAGTCGACTAGGAAACTAAAGGTTCCGGGTTCGATAACGGCCCTCGCCAACTCAGCTTAAGAGTAGTACATGGATCTGTGCGGTAAAGTGAGGAGCTGATAGTAGATGTGGTGCTACGCTTCAGACGCCAAAAACAATCTCCTTGCTAGCGCTGTTGAAAAGGGGATAGACTTCTTCGCTGTCTGGCTGATATTGATTTTAGGCTACCACGAAGACTTAACTAATAATTTCTTTCATCTTAATAGAAAATGAGGGTGAGTTCGAATCTCACCAAAAGATTATCATTATCTCCGATAGGCGCTGTTCTTCGCTGTCGTAGAAAAAAGATCTGAGTTTTACGTAATGACAGGTGTCGCCCTCGTTGCTCTGGATGGTGGATGTTTCGAAATTAAGAGGTGACAAGTTCTCCACTGCTGAAACTATGGGAAACGCATGGGCGTTCGTTTATTAACTATGAGCAGTCACGTGGTATTTGAGAATTTGATTCGAAAAGAATAATAGGGTCAGAGGCATTTTGAGGGTTATAACTCTTAGAAGGGGGGCCTGGTGTAATTGTTACCGTCATAGAGAATGGACACGGGGACTCGAGTTCAAATCCAGGACGAAGCTGTTGGCATTTCACATAGCGCTAATACACTTGGGAAACGTATTAATCAAACTATTCTCCCTCTAGTTATGAGTAAATAGAAGGGAAGACTGGGTTCTTTAACCTTGATATGGTAACCATTCTAGGACAAGAAAAACTGAATTTAAACCTCTTAAACTCCGTTTAAGAAATTGACTTTGTGCCACATCCTACTCGTACGAATGGGTTGGTAAATATATATAACACTTAGAGGCCCTATGAAGGATATTGATATAAATTTTTAAAAAGTATATTCCCCTTCCCGTGTATAACGGTTAGAATCCCAATGAAAAGGATGGCGTAGTTAATTAGACATCAATAATATACGAAAAAACTAAACTACAAATAAAATCTTTAAGTTATCTGCAGGCTACGTTTAAAGTATTGAACCTTCGGACCATATTACCTTTAGGCACCCCTTTTGCCATCTCGATTCATAAGGACATTTTTTCATTTACACGTCAAAATCCGGTTGTTTGTTAACAGACGATTTTTAGAGGGTTTTTTTAATTATAAAACTAACCCCTAAGCCTAAACCCTAACCAACACCCAGATTTTGACGGTGTAAATAAAAAAAATGTCCTTATGAATCGAGATCGCAAAATGGGTGCCTAAAGGTCATATAGTCCGAACCTTCAACTATCCCTAAAGGAAGCAATCAAGGGGAGCTAAACCTGGTGATCGAAATGGCGACGGATGTCACCAAGTGGTGTCTCCACGTGGTGTGATGATGCGTCTATTTCTCTTATGACTTTCATGCAAGCCATGATAGCAACAGAAATTGCAGGGTCAAGGCTGTTCAAAGATTTACCTCTCGCTGCTATTAGCACCTGCGCAGTGGAAATCCGAAGCTCATTCTATAAATGCGTGTTTGTCGACTTCTTTCATCATCCGGACAGGAATGACTATTGATGTCTTTTGAGTCCTGTCCGGCAGCAAGCGTCAATAAGGCACCTCTTTTGGTGCTGCATGAGATACGATGAAAAGAAACAAAAAAATTAAAAGATAGCAGAAACTACTATTTAAAATTAATGCTTATCAACGCTTCATCTAAATTAATGGTTCTCAACCTTTTTTTACCTATTGATCTCATTTTAATCCTATTTTACTATGGTGGGCCCCCATAGCCATTCGTTGTTTAAAAATCCCATTGTATTTTTACTTGCCTGGGTCCCAAAAATGTTATATGGACCCCGGTTGGGAACCACTGATCTAAAGTAATAAAAAGAAATCAATCATGATAATTAAATCAGAGTGTAATTCTAAACAAACAACGAAGATTTGATTAACATCTAAACACTATCAGCATCAAGTATTCACTAATTTACGTAGTTCGTTTCGGAATGTGCAGAGTGTACACAGTTGTTAGCATTTATATTACTTGGTAGCATTAGATCAACAGCCTATCGTAAACATGGTATTTATTTTAACAATTTTTAAGGTTTATTTTATTCAACATTTTAGAACAATTTAAAACACTTAATCTCAAAACATACAATTTATACAAGCTTTGTAAAAACAAATTTAAACAGTTTATTTCATTGAAGTTTTAGAATTGGCTGAAAGATTAAAATTCAGTGATGCCAATCAAGAAAGAAAAACAAAACAATGATGTCAAGAAGGAAGGGGATAAGATGGTCATAAAAAGATCAGACCAAGTAACCAATAAGCACCCCAACTGAGAGCTGTTTTGAAAGGAATACTTTTTTGCTTTACACCGCAAACTCCCGTCAACCCAAATGCACGTTTTTATACTAAAATAGTTTTCGATTTTAATTTTTTTTGAAGTTATTTATTGGTTACTTGGTCCCAATATCATTTTATTTGAATAAACATAAAAATATTTTATAAATAAAAACTATTTTCATTTAAATAAACATCTGCATTTCTCTTCTGATTAAATAAAAAAACTATTTTGATATAAAAATGTATTTTTAATATAAAAACGTTTAAAGTTTCTAAAACTTAAAAGAAAATTCCTATTCAAACAACATGAAATAACACATTTTTTAAATTAAAATCGAAAACTATTTTAGTATAAAAACGTGTCTTTGGGATGTAAATATACACGAACAAATTTTTTTTAAATCTTAGTGAAATTCTAATGCAAAAAATATCGTTGTTGTAAACAAACAACCGGGAGTTTACGGTGAAAAGCAAAAGGTGTTTCTTTCAAAACAGCTCCCAGCTGGGGTGCTTATTGGTTACTTGGTCCAAAAGATCTATCGAATTTATTCTAGAATAACTCTAATTTCCGTCTTTCTAATTAGCACCCGAAAATTTGTTTTTCTTTTATCTATTTCTCAGCATTATTAGATTGCAATGGACTTGTTTTTGTTAGGGGGGGGATTGCGAACAGACTGCTTTTTGGATCAACATGAATATCTCTGAAGAATTAACAAATACAACATTTTGAAACAACTTTAAACGGTTTAATTCTATTGAAAGTTTCAGATGTGGCAGAAACTTCAGCCTGGCCAGCGTGTTGTCAACATAACCCGCTATGTCCATCATGTATAATTTATCGGCAACGATATAACCAAACTCTCTCTCTCTCTCTCTCTCTCTCTCTCTCTCTCTCTCTCTCTCTTCTCTCTCTCTCTCTCTCTCTCTCTCTCTCTCTCTCTCTCTCTCTCTCTGTATGGAGGGGCAAGTCGCAACGGTTATCGTATAACGAAAAGAACACAGCGAACAGAGTTCAAATTCTAAGTGAACGTGTCTACGTTTAACTTCGCTTTAATTCCCTTTATCCATCTATTCTCCCCCAGCTATGGGTAAATAGTAGAGCAGACTGGACATGCGAGACTTTGCATGGCAACCGGTCTAATAGAAGGAAAACTTTGAATTGAAACCAACTTTACCCCACTTAAAAATTAGCCTTGTGTTACTTTCTGCCGGTGACAGAGGGGTTGGATATTTATATATGTGATTAATATTCACCACAAAATTTAAGTGCATTTCAAGGAAAGAAGACATCTTGAAATATAAATATTTGTCGCATATTTTTTCTGATTAAATTGCGACCTTATTCCTCTTTTGGCTAACTAAATCATGACCAGGAAACTGCAAGTTTGTTTTGAGACCCCCTCCTTCTCTCTCCCTCCCTTGGTCGATCACCTGGTTCATTTCTGTGCATGATCAAAAAGTAAATAACTCCACCACATCATCTATACATATATAAAGGGCAGTTTGTGTGCATGTATGTATGTCCGGAGGAAACTATGAAAATAAAACAATTTATAACGAAGTAAACCTATATAGATATTCACTATCACCAGAGCTTGGTTTTTGTGAAAAAATAATGAAGATTTTATTCATATTCGTGAAGATATTTAAAAATTAGAATTTGAATAGTAAGAGAAAGAAAAGTCATTGGCGGTGTTCATGATTAAGACATAAACAAATCAATTATGAAGACCAAAACAATCAATGGATATGCGAGACTAACTTTTTATCCCTCCTCTACCAAGGCAATGCCGGATAGCTGCTTCTAGTATTTGATAAAGTACGCATTTCTATTACCGTTATGTGACATTCTTTTCTCTTCTTTTTTTTTTTAAATATAAGTGCATCCTCAAGTTTAACTGCTTCCGACTTTGCATCCCGCTCTCAGTTTTATCCATTTAGATCAGAGTGTTGAACTCTGTAACTAATCGTAGTTGAGTTCGAGTTGTCAATGGTAGTGATAAATAAGATCTCATCGCAGTTGCCGCCCTGTTCGCTGGGGCGTTAGAATGCACCGACTGCACCTCTGCAGAGGGGTAAGACTCCCCCAATGGAGCCACCTGTTGGCCGTGGGTGGCAACCCGTGATGCTTAAGGATGGAGCCCAGGTGGATGAGCAGTTCATGACTTGCAATACTCCACTTTGGCCCTATCTTAGGCTAGATGGGCGATCGGAGAGGCCCCCTCCAATCAATCGGCTGGTCACGTCAAGCCCTAGCACCTATATGATTTTCCCAACCCTATTGCCCTTATGGCAAGCCCAACCCCTTTTTATCATATGGATGCTAGAAGACGGTGGCTGCGGGTCTACATGTCCTGGGAATGACGTTAAACTCTATCTGATGGTGAGGTTCCAGTTTTGGAGGTTTGGGGAATGTGGAGCACCCCTTCATCACCATTGCTCCCTGGTCCACTCTGACCCGGAGTGGTAGTACCTGTTAGGGTCCCATCTATGGATTAAATAGAAAAATGTATTTATAAAAAAATTGTATTATCCATTAAGAATTGATTTATTTCAAAACTTTATCGGCATTAAATGACCCACTGAGGTTGATATGCCGTAAAACAAAACAAACCAAAATCATCGCAGTTGGATTCTAGTTGTTATTTGATGCGACCAACTGAGTTTTGAACGTCACTAACATTCACTGTAGCTGAAATCACCCAAAAATGATCGAAGGTTTTGCTACCAAATAATTTCTCTTTACACCTACATTTATTTCAAATCGGATTTTGAATTTATGTTTGCCTTATGGACTGATATTGATAATATGTAGAAATATATACATGCTTATGGTAATGAAATAGTGGTGTAATGGTTAGCAAGCTTGTCTCGCAGATTCATTACTACTGAATAGCGAGTTCGATCCTCAATGGATGCCTCATACTTACAACCTTGTCACATTATACCCGTGGCGAAGGAATTGGGTAAATACCTACATGCTAATAAGACAACCGGTCATCCGTGACTGAACATAATTTTCTGGTTAAATTAAAGGTTGCCTTTTCTCTATTGACGGGACCTAATTCCTTGCACTTAAAAGGGTGGTGAGATCAGGGTCAATGTCTGACCCCTCATCTCTAATGCACCCTAAAATAAAGGAATGCTAACGGAGCTGAGCATTTTTGGTACCTCTCACATGTATGAGGGAGAGTCCCGCATTAAATTCGACTTTATGCTAAACCTGAGTTCATTTTGCCTGATTATATAATATACATATGAATATGTATATAAATGACCACGTGGTAATGTGTGCATGCGTACACACTTGAGAGTAAATCAATGTCTGCAGACTGACACGTAGTTATAAATTTAATTTTTATATAATTTTTTTCATAGTATAATTTTTGATCTATGCAATTAATATTTGTATGGAGGTGCAAGTCGTAACGGTTATCGCACAACGAAAAGAATATTTATATATGTGATTAATATTCACCACAAAATTAAGTGCATTTTAAGGGAAGAAGACATCTTGAAATATAAATATTCGTCGCATAAAATGAATATTTTTTCTGATTAAGTTTCGACCTCTTGGCTAACTAAAGCATGATGTGACGACCAGGAAACTGCAGGTTTGTTTTGAGACCCCCCTCTTTTCCCTCTCCCTCTCCTACATTTGTTAAATAATTGAGTGTAATGCGACAAACGTGTCTCAACCATCTCATTCGGCACACCTGTACTGTCTCGTGCATGGTCTGGCTGAACATAAACTCTTATGATGATATATACTGTATATGCTCGTGTATAAGTCGAATTTCGAAGATCTAATTCTTAGGTAAAATATTTAAAAAGACACAAACTGTAGTTGATCTTATACACAAGTAAAAGATTTGTCAGTTTAAAATCCAAACATAATAGGGAATAATAGAAGCAACCATTCACTTAAAAAAATTAATTCCATATATTTTTCATTCCGAGATCAAGAGTTGACTCATACGGATGTAGATGCGACTCTCTGCTCCTCAAGGGTGCTGAACATTTAAATTTTACTACATCCTTTAGAAACAAAGATTTCTTAAACATTGAAAAAATTAAGATTTTATTAAATAGGTTTAATCAAGTTTTGCCTTGAAATAAAGTTGTTTTTATTTGATTTATCTTGTTGAGTAAAATCAACTGTTTAAAAATTGTTAAACTGATTTGTATAAAAACTGTTAGCGTCAGGATTTCTTTTTCGGCTAAGGACATTTCTTTCTTTCTGTTTTTGAATTACACTGATTAAAATTAATTTTAATCATAAAAGACGCTAGAAATTTACGTTTTATAAGATTGGTTTATTTTAGTAATTGCTTTTTTATTTGCATTTAAATCCCATTTTTAAAAATGTAACCCTAAACTCGTGAGTGGTTTGAAACATTTCTTTTTCTAGAGGCAAGTTCTTAATTTAATGTTCTGTTACAGTGATAAAAATGTATTCATTCTATTTATCTATAAAAATATAACAATAAAAAGAAGCTATGAATTAAGAAATTCTTCGTATAATTTTCTTGGTTTACATTTAAAATAGTATTTACGAAAGGGTACCCATTGATTTAAAACATTTCCAGGATTCTTTTTTTTATTCTTTTTTTTTTCTTTTAGAATTAGTATTAAATTACAAAACAATAATTTTAGAAAAAGCAGTAAATTCAAATTGCGCCTTGGGAATCTGTTTAATGTATAAAGACAAAAAACAGATAGATAGTATTTCTAAGGTAATAATCCAATTGAAAATGTCTATAAACCATTATTATAAATGTAACCAGGCGTACTTTTTTTTCTTTTTTTTTTTGCTAATTTCATGCAAATCATTTTCCCAAAGACATGCTGAAAATGTGAGTTAAGCGAAGAGTTGAATTTTCTACAAAAAAAAAACATTAAAAAATCATTGACAAAATGGGTTATTTTTCTATATTTATGGAGAGTCTTCTCTGTTCTTTATGGCGACGTCTGTCAACGTCTACATTCTTATTCCAGTACAGTATACAATAATAAAGGAAGGTCCAGGAAAGCTAGAAAAATATTCGAAGAGCAGATAAACCACGCAATTTTCTTTGATTTATTGAAGGGGTTTTTATTAGCAAATATTAACATTATTAACTTATATAATAATATCCTTTGTGAAGAAGAAGTTAACGATCGCGAATGTCACATATAAGCTAATGAGAAACATTAACTTCTGGTTTCAATGCAACAAAATTGTAAAGAAATGGACCCCTCCGGTCATTAGGAGATCCATGACACAGAAACAATGTACAGTGCAATGTTCTGAATTATTCATGCAAAGATTAATGGTGCTGGACATTCCATTATATCTTCATGATCGCACAGAAAATTCATTCGGACTGATAATTATATCAGTGCGTAATTCTAAACAAGTCACGAAGACTTAAAATCTAGTAAACTTTGCTTTGTCAGGCACACAGGTTTCACATTGCTTATGGAAGCTGTTGTTTCTGAGTGGTAATCCACCTAAGGACTAAGTAGGTTGATTGCTGCTTAACTTCGATGATCGAGCAGGAACCGATGCTTCAAGCGTAACTTGACCAAAAGTCACAACCAATGGAGATTTGGTTGAAAACAACAACTCAGCAAAGTAAACATAAAATCTATATAGTACTAATTTACTATTGTAGTTCGTTCAGGAATATGAGGAATGTACACAATTTTCAACATTTATATATCTTGGAGGTACGTGGTGTAATGGCTATCGTCGTAGGAAATGGTCTCGGCGACAAGAGTTCGAATCCTGGCCGCATTTCACATAGCCCTAATACCATTGGATAAATAGGTAGATGAACTGGGCCTTTTTAGGAGAAGAAAATCTGTAAATTCAAACCTACTCAACCTCACTTACGAAATTGACCATGTGTCACATCCTACGTATGCGGAGTGTTATATATATATATATATATATATATAGAGAGAGAGAGAGAGAAAGAAATAGATAGATAAATGTTTTAGTTTATATTGATTTGCATTGGAACAATTTTGCTACCATGGGTTTCTTGCTGTGTAGCAGTCATCAGGCAACGAAAGTGTTTTGAATAATATATATATGAGAAGGAGCCAACATTAGATCAACGGCATATCGTACACATGGTATCAATTCTAACAGCTTTTAAGGTTTATTTTATTCAACATTTTAGAACAATTTAAGATACTTAATCTAAAAAAAAAACAATATGTACAATCTTTGTAAAACAAATTCCAACAGTTTATTTCATTGAAGTTTTAGAATTGGTTGAAAGATTAAAATTCAGTCATGTCAGTCAAGAAAACAAAAGAAGAATGTTAAGAAGAAAGGAGATAAAATGCTCATAAAAAAAGATTTATCAAATTACTTCTAAAACAACTCTACTTTTCACCTTCCTATTTGGAAACGGGTAATTTATTTTTATTTTATCAGTTCCTCAGCATTATTAGATTGCAATGGAATTGTTTTTGTTGCGAGCAGACTACTTTTTGGATTAGCATAAAAGATCTCTAAACAAATACAAAATTTTGAAACAAATCTAAACGGCTTATTCTGTTCACTGTTTTAAAAGTATTGGATCAGATTTGTAGTTAGTGTTATCTGCGTTATTCGGACTATTGTCCTCATCTTCATTGTTATCTATACAAAGTTTCGGCCGATGTGTCCTCCGGCCTTCTTCAGGTATTTCTTGTCGTAATCGGGAACCTTCTTGTTGTAATCGGGAGCCGGAGGGCACATCAGACGAATCGTTGTACTGATAACAATGAAGATGAGGACAATAGTCCGAATCACACAGATAATGCTAATCATCAGGCCTCATCTCAAATATTCAATGAAATAGATTTGTAGTTGTATCGTATAATTGTTTCCCCTCTGTGTCGTGTATAATATCATTAAAAATAAATTTTCATTGTATTTCTGAGTGTGGAAAAAGATTCCTGTTTTATCCAATCGGCTGTGTCTAAAGTTTGGTGCAAATATAAACAAACTAAAAAGGTTATGAAAAAACACGGGTTGACCATGGAAGAGGTCAAGACGACAGGATAGAAAACTTAAAGCAATATTCATTGAAAATAAAAAAACGTATAATAAAAGAAATTTAAAGCAAAAGCGCGAAAACATGAGTCAAAGTTAATGACAGAAGAGTATTCTTTTAGATTAGCAGCATTTATACAAAAGAAAATTCAACACGAGTAGCTAAATAGAAGAAAACAAGGTTACATTGACCTACAGAGAAGTGTAGATAATTGGTTGAAAGTGATATTCAGTCATAAATCACGTATCTGCATTAACCAAGGCGATTATGCATATATTTACCAACCGCTCCACACGAATACGCATACTACACATGGTCATTTTTTTCAGCGGGTTTAACAGGTTTTAATTCAGTTTTCCTTCTCCTGGACTGGTTGCCTAAACAGGGTAAAGAGTACTGTCCATCCTATCATTTACATATGGTTAGATGGAGAATAGTTGCATACCCTTTCCAAGCGTATTAGCGCTATGTGAAATGCAAACGGCCTTGTCCAGTATTTGAACTCAAATCGCCGAGTCCATTTTCTACAACAACCTAGGCGGTGATATAATAATATTGTTTAACTGAAAATTTGAAAATAAAATGTAAAAAAATTTGTATTATTCGGTATTGTTCTTTTTTTTTTTTATCTGCACAACGTTTCGGCCGATGTTTCTTCCGGTTTTCTCCTGGAAACGTTGACAAATAACAATAAAAATTAGGACAATAGTCCGAATAATATAAATTATCAAGCCTCATTTAAAAAATTCAGAGAAATGTGTAAATGTTTAAAAATGAAAAAAAAAAAATGTTCCATTTGGCCGTTGTTAAATTGTCTTATGAAATTTGTGCGTATATGATTGGTCAAAAGACTAAATCAAAGTTATTTGGTCAAATCTCTTTTGCAGTTCTATCCGATCATATATCATTAGATTCGTGCTTTTCTGAAAAGTAACAGCGCGAAAGTGATATACAACAGCGGTAACTGGAGATTTGAACTCGATTTATCGATTTCACCTTACAAGTTGCAAACTGTTGTTCCCGCGTGAGTTTCCTAACAGCAGTAAATATTCGGAAAATCTTTTGGAATGACTGAATAATAATAATAACTTGAAAATATAGTAGGATCTCGTTATCCGCTGTATATTGATATCAAGACATCTCTCGGATGATAAACCCGCAGATAATAACGAACCACCAAAGATATTATCAGTAAATCGATACCTCGTAAGAATTTTGTGTTCTTACATTTTGGTTGTTGGTTGGTTTGTTTTGTTTTACGGCATATCAACCTCAGTGGGTCATTTAATGCCGATAAAGTTTTGAAATTCAATTCTTAATGGATAATCAGTTTTGTTTATAAACTCATGTTTTCCTATTTAAACGCATAGATGGGACCCTCCTGGCCATTGGACCAGGGAGCAATGGTGATGAAGGGGTGCTCCACATTTCCCAAACCTCCAAAACTGGAACTTCACCATCAGATAGTTTAACGTCGTTCCCATGACATGTAGACCCTCAGCCACCGCCTTCTAGTACCCATATGATAAAAAGGTTTGGGGCTTGCCATAAGGGCAATAGGGTTGGGGCAATCATATAGGTGCTAGGGCTTGACGTGATCAGCCGATTGATCGGAGGGGGCCTCTCCGACCGTCTAGCCCAAGTAAGGATCAAAGTGGAATATTGTATGTCATGGACTGCTCAACCACCTGGGACCTATCCTTAAGCATCACGGGTCGCCACCACGGCTAACAGGTGTCCCCATTGAGGGAGTCATAAACCCGACAGGGCGGTTTCGTTTTGGTGTCATTATTAATAGATATTCAGTTTTCATTCTGGTTGTCATACCAAGACAAAGTAAGCAGGTCTTCCCTACTATTCATCCATAACAAGAGGAGAACAGATGGATCATGCCTTTCTCAAGGGCTTTTGTGCGAAGTGATACACAAACAGTCGCATCTAGGTTTGAAGTTTGGTCACCGATTCCACTTCCTACGACAATAACTGTTTTGCTCAGTCCGCCTCCTCTAAAGTGCGTCGCAGACTAAGCAACAACAAAAAACATGGTAAATAACAACTTAAAAATATTTGATTTACGCTGCAAGCCAACTTTAAAAATAAAATTAATCAATTAAAGATATTCCAGTCGTCAATGAAGAAAATTGGTTTTTAATTAATTCAATCCTTTTCCCTTAAGGATCTGATAATTCAGACTTTGATTAAACTGAGTTTTCATATTTTCAAAATAGTAAAGACGTGTGTGTGTGTGTGTGTGTGTGTCCTGGGTATCACATTAAACTGCATCTGATAGTGTAGTTCCAGTTCTGGAGATCACGTTGAGTATCTGTTACACATGTATTGCCATTACTCCCGGGCCCGCTCTGCGCTGGAGAGGTATTAGCTATTAGGGTCACAAATAAGGGTCAATATTTTTCTGTTTAAAATTCAATAGGACCGTCTGCAATTTTTTTTTAAATATTCTTAAGAAACACCTAGAGAAATAATATAAATATGAATGTATAATAAACGTGATTCCAAAATTTATTGGCATAAAATAACTCTAGAAGTGTTGACAATGCTTTTAAAATCAATCATTGTGTCTATTTGTATTTTTTATATTTTACTATTTTGGAAAATATTCAGCAAATTAGTTTTAGTCAAAGTTTTCAAAAGGAAAGCTTTACTGATTTGACTAAGAGCGGATAAGTGAAACCGCGGCTGGTGAGGTTCTACTGGATCAATGATTCTTTTTATAGTTTTAAAAGCAGTCATTTCGCTTTTTAAACTTACATTACGGATTTATCTCCCTTGATTGGGCCATATTCCCTTTCCTTTCAAATCTTTTAATAAATAAAAAGGCAAGATATAATATTAATTCCCTGTGCATCAACAACTTCTTAGAATCCATGACAGATTGACATTATTTTCATTCTTTTACTTTGATTTTTTTTCTTGCTCATGTCGCAAACTGTCTTGGTGGCTTGAACGTATAACTGTTCACAAAAGGTAACCATTTTGCCATCATTCTAAACCTCCGATCGTTGGTCACTCGAAATAACTTGAACGAGTTTCTATATGCTGTGCAGGACTGTTGAGGCTCAAGACAAGATGAAAATATAAAAGTCAAGCATTTTGTCTTCAAAAACTCTGATTATATTTAACGTGAATTGAACAAATGCATTATTTATAAATATTCTTTAATGCTTCTTGTTTAGCATTTGCAATCCGACACTTCGTGCTGTTGATATTTTCCCTCAATGCCCAAAGGGATTTGTTCAATGATGAACGTAAAAGAAATGAGCATACTTATTATTATTATTATTATTATTATTATTGTGCCTGACAAGTTGTCGTCGTCGTCTGTAGACACTCGAAGACAAAAGAAAACGGATGAATGTTAAAGAATGCAGAAGGAAGTCTTCTCGTTTTAAAAATGATTACGGAATTATATATTGGATTAATTGAATTTTTAATTTCCTCTATTTTCAACGGCACTCTTCTTGTCTATGCCTTTTTTATTTCTTACCATTATTTTAATTTATCTAAAGATTCCAGGCTTGCTATTTTTGTATTCGCCTCGTTTCTTTATTTCCTTTCTAGCTTCAATTTTTCACTTTTCATTTATATATATATATATATATATATATATATATATATTTTTCATTCATTCCATGTTTTTAAAATTTGCATCCGTAACTCATCAGTTCGTTAACCTTTTTCACTATCGTCTTTCTTTAAGATTTTTTTTTTTATGTTTTAGTTTCGAAAAACTTTTTTTCTTTTCTCACACCTTTTCCATTATTCATAGATTTATATCTATCTACATTTATTTCTATTTGTCTGTATATCGAGGGCCGGTTTAGATCAGTCGGTAGAGCGTCCGACTAGGAACCATAAGGTTCCTAGTTCGATACCGGCCCTCGCCAACTCAGCGTATGAGTAGCACAGGGATCTGTGCGGTAAAGCTGATGATAGGCATGCCACTACGTCTCAGATGCCAAAACGATCTCCTTGGTCTAGTGCATAGGAAAAGGGGATAGACTCCCTAGCTGATTGGCTGATACCGATTTTAGGCCACTCCGACAACTTTACTTACTTTATAATAAAAATTACATGCCCTATATATTTTGCGAAAGTTATTTTTATCGAATTTATATAGGAAGCATACATGGAACCCACACTTCTTTTATATATATATATATATATATATATATATATATATATAACTAGTTGTTTCAAGTCTTCATTATGTTTGGATTTAAAACTTACAAAATGTTGTCTTATTTATAAGATTGACTGCAGTTTGTCTTTTATATTTCACCTAAGAATTAGGTCTTCGAAATTCAACTTATATGAAAACTGTCTATACTCGTGTATATCATCATTGGAATGTATGTTCAGCCAGACCATGCAAGAGACAGTCGAGGTGTGCCTATTGAGAAGGTTGAGACACGTTTGTCGCATTACATTCAATTCGTTACCCAATGTAGGTTTGAGATATATAATCTTATGTTATTTTCTATCTTTAATTTAACGACAACAATATTTCTTAAAGAAGTGTATGCACAAAGACGTGTATTATTCTATATGTATTTAACTAACCACGAGAAGGATGTGAGATAAGGTTAATTTTTAAAAGGAATATAACTGGTTTATAGAGGTTGCCTTAACAAAATTAAAGAGCTTAGTCTGCGATACTATTAACCCATAGCTGGAGGAATTCATATCTTCTCCAGGAGTATTAGCGCTATGTGATATACAAACAGCTTAGTCCAGCAATTGAACTCCGGTCGCTGAGTCCATTTTCTACAACGATAATCGTTATACTACAAGTGCTTGTGTGTTATCTATTATATACGTCCTGTGTATGATTTATTGGGACAGTAAAACATTACTTTCATGATACAGCCGAAGATGGTGACATCAAAGCAGTA
This sequence comes from Doryteuthis pealeii, assembly GCA_023376005.1. NCBI lineage: Eukaryota > Metazoa > Mollusca > Cephalopoda > Myopsida > Loliginidae > Doryteuthis > Doryteuthis pealeii. The sequence continues at coordinate 58,704,881 of CM042166.1, forward strand.
CACCCACCATCACCAAAGAGCACAGAGACGACAACCAAATCTCCTGCTACAAATTGAAATGAGGAAACGAGTTATAAGGAAGTTCAACCTACAGATACATTCCTGTAGACATATTATCTGCAACTATGGAGCGTGTAGTGTAATGGTTAGAGTCGTGGTAAATGAACTCGTCAACCCGAGTTCAATTCCTGGACGAGACTGTTTGCATTTCACATAGCGTTAATACCATTGGGAAAGGTATGCATCCAACTACTATCCCTCCAACTATGGGTAAATAGCAGGTCAGACTGGGCTCTTTAACCATGGCTAGGTAACCAGTCTAGAAGGAAAACTCTGAATTCAAACCTGTTGAACTCTGCTTAAGAAATTGACCTTGTGTCACATCTGCTCGTGCGGAGGGTTGGTAAATATATTATATTTATATATATACAATTATATTTATATATATATTATATTATAGAGTTTTCCTTCTCCTAGACCGATTGCCTAACCAAGGTTAAAGAGCCCAGTCTGCCCTGCTATTTATCCATAGCTGGAGGGAGAGTAAGATTCATACCTTTCCCAAGGGTATTAGCGCTAAGGGGTTGGTAAATATATATTATCTGCAACCTAACCAAACTTTACCTTTTCTACCGAATTGTACATTCTTGCATTATTTGTAATGTAGATTTTTCGTAATAGCAAACGGTGGTTGTTTCCTTTCTCAAAAAAAGCTTAGCTCTTTTCTCTCTCTGTACGGTTTATATTGCTACAAAACTTAAGATTTAAAACAGTTTCTTTCGGGGACAAATATCGCCACATACGTTCAGATATTTGCTACAGATTGCATATTTGTCTGTCTGGTTAGACTCCTATTATAAACGAAAGTCATAATGAACTTGTCTATGGGAAATAGGCTAAGAAAAAAGAATAGATTAAAACTGCATCACAAAAAGGTTGCCCTTTTGAAAAGCGAGTAAATGAAGAGAGAAAAGTGAGTGACTGAACAAAAAAAAAGAAGAGTGACTTAATATTTATTGGTGAGTTTGAAAACTGGTAGAAATGTTTAAAATATACTGTAATGTTACCATAGGAAAAGGTTTTTTAAAAGAAATTAGAAAAATGGAAGAGAACGAAGGACGGTTAGACTTAGATGTTTGAAATCAAGCTTAGTTGGGAGAGAGGAGGGGGTACGGAAAGACGGGTTGAGGGAGAGGAGAAAAGAAAGAGAAAATAAAACAAAAAGAAGAGCAAGAAGTAAATTGTATCCGGAAGACGTGAAAATGACTGGAATATAATTTAAGATTGTTTTAAATATCTATATATACAGTATTATTGGGTTTATTTTATAAAAGAAATATTTCAAAGAAAATTAAATATATCTGAATTTTTCACAGGTAATAATTGGAATATATATATATATATATATATATATATATATATATATATATATATATATACGTGTGTGAATTAATTTTTCTTTCTTTCTTTGGTTTTCTTTTTCTGGTTTTAATTGTCTTTTTATCTTAATAATATATTGATTTCTCTAGTAACCCACTTTGTGTCATTTCACTTCAAAAATAATTGCTGGTCTGTTATTTATAGAAAAAAAAGAAGACTTTAACGTTTCAACCATTTCTGTCATGTAGACATTTCTCTTCACATATAGACAACTTATCAAAATGCACAATCACTTCTCTTTCTGGGAACTCTATACGTCTCATTATTTTTTTTTTTTATTTTAAGCAAAATTCCATGTAATGATTTATTTTTCTTTGTGTGTGTGTGTGTGTGCGCGGGTGTATATATATGTACGTATAAGTATACGTAAGTATGTATATATAATATGTGTGTGTGCACGAGGGTACGTGTGTATATATGTATGTATACATCACCAAGAACTTGCAAGAATATACTAAGTGATATATAAGGATTTATTTTTCTTCCATGCGTATGTATGTATATATGTATACATGGTGGTGTATATACGTGTGTATGTATGTGCTCATCACTAAAATCTTGCAGAATACACTCGGTGATCATATAATGATTTTTTTTTTCATGTGCGTATGTGTTGTCTATTGGGGTACATCTGGGTGTTTTGTATGTATCAGCAGAAACTTGCAGAATACAATGGGCGATTTATACAAGAAACAGTTTTAAACATTTATAAAATCAAAACATTTTAAGATAGTGACTCTCACGATGCACAGATTTGTAGGTAAAAAAACTCTTGAAATACAGTGGTACTTTGACTTAGGAGTTTTCCAAGTTACGAGTTGTCACTCAGTCAATTTTTGCTTTGTGTTGGAATAACATTCAGATAAACTTATGTTACTAAGTTCACAAAAGACATTTATGATTCCAAATTTATTACGCCAAAGAAAGATATCATAAAAAGATAAACATTAAAACATGTTACAACACATGTAGGGGTCGGGTTAGCTCAGTCGGTAGAGCGTTCGGCTAGAAACAACAAGGTTCCTAGTTCGATACCGGTCCTCGCCAACTCAGCGTATGAGTAGCACAGGGATCTGTGCGGTAAAGTAGGAGCTGATGGTAGGTGTGGCGCTCCACCTCATAGGCAGAAACGATCTCCTTGGTCTAGCGCTATTGAAAAGGGGGTAGACTCCCTCGCTGATTGGCTGATACCGACTTTAGGCGCCCCGTCGACTTTACTTTTACTACAACACATAATTTTTATAGTGCTATTTTCCTTATTAAAAAAGAAAACGTAACAAAAAAAATTAGGATGTTTGTTTTTTGTTTGTTTTTATTTTTTGTAGTGGGGCTGGAACAGATTAACGGCATTTCAGTTTATTTCAATGGGGAAAATTGATTTGATATACGAGGAAATTGAGTTACGATTGGAACGAATTAAACTCTTAAGTCAAGGTACTACTGTATATTACATCTTACAGATGTCTTATATACACTATTATCCACACGGCATATATCTAAGTGTTATTCAAATACTTGCGAAACATGCGTTAGCATTACTTCATCATCATATATCACTCATGAAATGGCCACCACGAAAATCAGACCTCCTAGCCTGCGACTTTCTTTTCCTTGTGGGAATATGGCCATGGTGAAATCATTTGTTCTTCTCCTTCCTGTGAATTAAGATTAACTTAAACCGCGTATCACAACAGCTGTTGCTAATGTTGATTAAGATATAATAACACATGTTTGGTAAGAATTTCACTACCGTCTAGACATACTGAATGACTAAAAATGCACACATTAAGCATCTGTAAGATGATGCAATTAACTGCAAGAGTTTCTCTACATAACTCTGCATCGAGAATATGGAGAAGAACAATAGTTGGTTGGGTATCGTTTCATCGTACGGATTGAATACATATAAGAATTCAAGACGAAAGTAATAATTAGTATATTTATTGCCTGAGCAAACTTAACAGATGTAGAATACAAAACAGAACTGGTTATTTCCTAATTGAGTAACATGATATTACAGGGTGACCCAGAAAAAACAGGACCCAAATATTTATTTCCCATTAAACTAACCCAACTCTAAATCCTAACCCTATCCCCCCTAGTTGAGTAACATAATATTACAAGGTGACCCAGAAAAAATAGAACCCACAAATTTTGTAATAAAACTGTTAAGTTTTTTTTTTTTTTTTTTTTAAGTTTAAGTCCAACAAGGTTAGTTTAATGGGGAAATAAATAATTTGGGTTCTGTTTTTTCTGGGTTACTCATGTTACTCAACTAGGAAATAACCACAGAGCTTATATATTTGTGTATAGAAGTAATGTACTAATAAAAGTCTTTCATAGGTAAAGTCTTGAGACTGCTGGTGCCCATGAAAGAGGGTGTTGGAGGCAAACATTATTCCAGTGACCAGGAAGTAAAATCTGTAGTGAAGAAGTGGCTCAAAGAACAGTCACAGAATTTTACTGGGCAGGTATAAATGCTCTCATTCGAAGGTGAAACATTGCTATTAAGAGAAATATTGACTATGTGGAGAAGTAGGGATGTGATCCACATAGGACTAGCTTCATTTTGATGCATGATACATGTTCCTGTGTTGGTAATTATACCTGTGCTAAACAAAATGGCATTACTTTTTTACTCACCCTCGTATAATACTTACATGTAGACCATGTTCTCACGGGCCATATGGCACGAGGTTGGGACCTAAAAGCCTCCCTGTCGGTGAACAGGAGATGCAACTGTTATTCTATCGATGATAGATGAAAAGGGGGAGCTTTATGTTTGATCCTTCACTTTTAATTGGCTGCTTGAAACACCAACTAGAAGAACTGGAAATTAAGGAATGTTATCCCTACAATATCTTAAATAGTTTTGGGTCTTAAACATTTTTGTAACCTTTTGTCTCCTAAGTAATCATCCTGGTTTTCCAAAGTATGATGGGTATTAATGCTTTAGAAAATCCAGTTGGTCAGCTCTGAATCGTGCACATTATTAGCAAACACGTTATTGGTCTGTAGTTGCTTGGGATGATCCCTTTTTCTTGTGCGGGAGGGGGGGCACTTTTTGTATCGGATTAGTTTTTCTCTTAGTCGTCAATTCATGAGTTTTGTCTCTCATAGGAATTTATGTAGTTTCTGAAACAGATTCCATGTATCCATCGTGGTGCCTTCCAATTTGTTACTTTCTTAAATATTACTTTTAGTGAATCTACCTCAATTCATTGTAATTCATTTTTCAGGTTTTCTGTTGTGTGGTTTGTTTTCCCAGAGAGAATCTTTTGTTTCAGTTACTTCCGGTTTCTCAGCTTTTATCATGCTTTCTCTATTGACTTGTTGGTAATTTTTTCTTGATTTTGGAATGTCCTGTTTTGCTTGTATTGTCGAATCCTGTTTCGATATTTTTTTACTTTCCCTTCTGTCGCCCATATTTGTTTTGTTTATTTTCCCCATCCTATGTGTTCTCTGCTGCTGTCTTTTTAGTTGTTTCATTCCATTGAATCCGGGTAGGGTCCCCGTGGCGCAGTTGCTAATGTGCTGGACTGTGATATCATACTAAGCGAGTTCAAACTCCAGTTATGCTTTCGGACTAAATACCCTTGGAAAAGATATGAACACCATTTCCCCCAACTCTGGGTTAAATAGTACCACTACTGTACTTCTACAATGATGGCTTTTACATTTAATAACCTGCGAAGGTTCATATGCAATTAAACAAAGAAACTAAACCGTTCTGTATTTATGTGTTTTCTCTTCTTAGTACTTTGGAATGTCCTCGTCATTTCTTTTATTTGTTCTTCCATTCTTATTTCCCATCTTACTTTTTTTTATTTGGGTTCCTTTAGGTGATACCAAATTTGTCACTGGCTATATTTTCCCCTGTATCACTAAACAAGTAATATTATCTGTTGGCATTTGTTTTTAATAATTTATTTCCCTTCTCAATTTCTAACTTAACTTTTTTCACTCTTGATTCTTTAGTGATGGTAATACTTTCTTCTCTTCGCTCATAATTATCTTCATCATCTTAAGTATTTATTTCCTCTTGTGTTAAATGTATTGTTGCAGTGATAATTTTGGGTTTTGATATGTTATGGTTTTCAAGATTTTGTTTCAGCTCCTTTGGAGAGCACATGTTAAGCATTTTCTTCAGGGATTACATGTGTACATATTTCTAGTATTTCAAGATCAGAAAACCATCATTTTATTTTTTTTTTTTTAGAATCACTCTTGCTTGATCCGCAAATCATTTGCTTGTTTAATTAAACTTAGCAGATTCTTTCCAAAAGTCAATCATTCGTTTTATATAACCTCTTTGTGTGGGGGTTGCTTTGGAAATAACGATGGATCGCATATTTATTGTCTTTTCTACTTCATTTTTTTTCTGGCCTCTTGATGTATCATTAGACTTGGGATCAGATGTTTTATAACTGTTTCTTGTCTGTGTGCTTGAAGTTAGTGAACATTTGCAGGATAACCATCGTTTCCCCGATGTTGGCTATCGAGAGAGCTCCTGCTGATTATGAGACGCAAATCTGTCACGACTTGTTATTTTTAATAGGAATAGTTAATTGGAACTATATAATTGCTAGTAAAAATATTGTCTTCGATCTGCATTATATAACCCTACAAGGTTGAAGTGCTGAATAACCAACAGATTAACCTGATTTGCAAGGTGTTCTTACTGCACTACAGCTGTTCAGTTAGTCTACAGAAATTTACAATTGTAGAGATTTGTATAGACTTATTAGTATTCAACTGTGTTACAAGTTGAATCTGTTTTTCCCATTGCTGTGATTCCTACATCAATGCAGATTGCTTTGCTGAATTAAAGCCGATGGATGTTTTTGCATATATAGAGGGCTTGTTTAGTTGTTTCTCCTCTAAACACAAATTCAACAGGCAGCTAACCCTGACACATGAGAGTGAAGCCTCCCACCACCTAATGGGATACTGTTTCCTTTGTGAGCCTCATGTTGTGTAAAGATTTTGGTCTCCAATGACAAATAGTGGCACCACTGTCGGGGAAAATCTTCAGTGTAGTACTACGGTTACTAGGGATATAGCCGATCTGGGTTTAGGGAGAACGGGATTACGGATGCATTTATTTCTGTTACCTGGTCAAATCTCTACAACGAGATCGCAACTTACCTGCTGTAACTTACTTGTTCCCTGCCAAAGTAGTGTAGATATCAGTTATCCGATTGAAGTGCATCTTCTAACTTAACATGACCTATCCTCAAAAATATGACAACATTATGTTTAGATAAACATATTAAACAGAACAATTTAGTAGTAACAGCTACGTTGTGTATTTTAAAAAATAAGGAAGATGGTAGCGCTTATGTTTTTCCCCATTTACCTCTAGATGATTGTTCCCGAGACAGGACGAGTTATCAGTCAGGAATTAAGTGAAATGGACCAGGCAAACAAAATGAATACAATAATTATAAATAAGGTTAAATGACTGATAAAAATGCTTAAATATATCAATAACTACACTTCAAGATAAAGATTTTTTGTTGTGACATGTGAGCATGCATGGGTTTGTTTTGGACAGTATAAAATTAACAACCCAAAAATAAAAAACGGGAAATGAAATCAAGAATGAAAATAGAGTACTTAAAGAATAATTTTTAAAATCGTGGTCCCGTCTTAGATATTTGGTGCGAAGAGTGATTTGTAGGATAGTTCTCTATGTGGCGTAAGTCTGGTTGGCTACTGCAAGTAGTCTGTGCAACCCCAAGCTTATTCATAGAAATCCGTGAAATCACATAAAAGGATTTTGACTAGGTGTTTTAGTGAGTCCTGTTTGGTGGGAAAACTTTATGTAACGTGACACGATCTCTACTACATCCGCATATTTTTAGCAGAAAAATATCTGGCTTCAGGAATACTTTTTAGTGCCATAATATTTGTTATTTTCTGGTATAGTAGATTGCGAGGTAATCACAATAGCCCTGGAGCTTCAGCAAAAAATCTTTATATACAATTATCCTGTGTTTTTTCCCCCGCGTGTTACCATCGATGGATTCCGAGGCTAATAGACCCATCTTGGCGAAATTTGGCATAAAAACTCTCTTGACCTCTCTGCTTGTATATGATATTACCATTCATATGTGATAACTATCTTTTTACTTTTAGATTTTTTACCAAAATTTACAGTCAGCAATACAAAATTGGCCAATAACCAGCAATGGGTTACAATGATATATCGATGAGATGTGGAAAATGAATAAAAAAATGATTGGAGAGCGGATATTGAGTGAAGATGGGAATATGAATTTATGGATGGACGGAAAGGGATTCAGACATCTAAAGACCAATGAGATACTTATTGATCTTAAACTTGAAAAGCTAAAGGTTATACGAAAAATACCCACGTGGAAATTTCGGACCATATGACCTTAAGGCACCCCTTTTGCGATTTCGACTCGTGGGGACACTTTTCTCATTTACACCGTAAAAATCCGGTTGTTTGTTAGGGGTTAGCGTTAGGGGTTATCGTCTGTTAACAATTAACCGGATTTTGACGGTGTAAATGGAAAAAATGTCCCCACGAATCGAAATCACAAAAAGGGTGCCTTAAGGTCATATGGTTCGAAATTTATTGCACATTAAGTTAGAAAAAACTATTTTTGTGGAATTCGCGCCGAAAACGAAGGATGAGTAATAGTGGATGAGATTTTTTTGATTTTAAGGCCACTTCTTAGCAACTGTGACCCTGCTGTCCAGTTGTGTGACCAACAAGAAAAGGTCAATCAAACTCATTGTATGTGCGAGAAATGATCAAAAACGAGAGTTAGGGATCTTTTAAGAGTCAGCCAGTTTGTTACCGAGAGAGTGATAAGTCTAGACCAAAATTTCAGGACTAAGTGAAACCACCCCCACATCGGGGGTGGTCTACAATTTGTCAAAAAATAAATCTTTCACTGATTGACTTGAAAATACTACTTTATATCTTCCTGTTTTTTTAGATTGACCCAAAGTGATGTTGTAACATCGGCAATAAAGGGAGTGGGATTTTTCTGTGACCACGTGTCTGACATTCCCTTTTCTAATATGAATAGCCTCATTTCTTCATTGTTGTCAATAGACCCAGGAAAACAATTTCAAGTTAATGGCATATTGAGTTTGTCCGTCGACAAAAGTCCACCCCAGCAATCCATAACAATATTTCAGCAGTCTCTCACGAAGAGTGCACAATATCGAGTTCCAAAAACACCTGGCTGCTCTGTCGCTCGGTCTTTCTTTTATTTTGTAGCTGATCTCGGGGAAATTTGCATATACAAAAAATCTAGTCTTGTCAATTCTCTTGGCTCTGATATCGTGTCTCTTAAATTGTGATTTTGACGTTCCTTTTTCTGAATTTTTAAGACTCTTTCTACACGCCAAGCATCCACTCACGCGCTTCGTTCCCGGGAGTAAGCCATTTATTCTACAATCGTTTCTTCGTCTTTGCTACCGATATCACTACAATTTTGGGAACCGAGTTTCGACTGGAAATCCCTGGTATTTCCAAAGTAAGGTTTCCTCGTTGTGACACCTTCTAAATTACCATTGACTGTACTCAGATAACGAAGGATTTGTATGAAGTAGAAACAAGCAGTTCCATGAGGTAATTTCATGCATTTCAGAACGCAAACACAGCTATTCAGTCGTTTAATATAGAGATACAATTATCTGGCGGATTTCAATTAAGATTTTAAAATGTCTTATAAAATACTGGTCGACTTTCTCACGGCTGAAATCGCTAATATGAAGACATTTTTCAAGAACGCGATTGAATTCTGCCTTGATGAAAATAATAACAACGATGCCTGACAGCAAATAAATAACGAAGGACAATCAAGCCAAATCGGCTCGTTTCAATTGTTTGAATCAATTACTGACTATTACTGACTTTTTCATTGTTTCTTTTAGGCTTGTAATTGTGGCTACAAAGAATTTTGAAGCATGCTCAATTGAATTTGAGTTGCCTTTGATGTGAAAATTTGAGGATATATATGTGCGTCTCTCAATGTGTAATCTGACTCTAGCAATTTTTGATTCATTCATGATTCACAGAAATTTGTGCACAAACGAATATAGATATTGTTATGCATAGTTACGTGTACGTATACAACATTTTGTGCATGAATGTCTGATGTATTTTTTGTATTCATAATGTGAATGCATCTTATAGGTATGGGATTTTATGTTGGGGCGTGTGTGTTTGAGAGAGATGTATGCATGAATTAAATGTATATATCGATATGAATATATACATAAATCCGTATGTGAGTCTATCTATGTAGGTATATATATATATATATATATATAATTTAAGTTTTCGTGTATGCTTCTAAATTATTTAGTTAAAAATCAATGGCTGAATGAATGGAGGAAACAAGAATGAATGAAATGAGGAGGATAAATGTAAAATCCTTTCCAAGGGACCCCTCTCAAACAAAGTAAAAATATGAACTTAGTTAAGTAGTGAGGGGTTTGTTTGTGATATCTTAAATTTAAAACAGATACCATGTAATAAAATAAATTATTTAAAATTATAAAAGGTAATAAGTTATTTTCCTTTGTCAATAATATTAAATTATATTTTTCATTTATCCTCCTCATTTCATTCATTCTTGTTTCATCCATTCATTCATTTTGCCATTGATTTATACTATATATATTATATCCATGTGTGTGTAAGTATATATGTATCGATATATATATATATATATTATATATATATAGTTTGAAAAACAGTTGTTTTATATGAACTTCAAAAGGAACCATATAACCAGAAAATATACGGACACACACACACACACACACACACACACACACACACACACATATATATATATATATATATATATTATATATATACCCATGTATGTTCATATGTATATATACCCGTGTGTGTTTCCGGTTATATGATTTCCTTTGAAGTTCATATAAAATGCATATTTTTTTTTCAAACTTTATTCTTTCTTTGAGATATTCTTTATTACCGTTGATTTCTTTGTTGTTTCCCCTTTGTTCTTGCTAACAAAGATTCATTAAAAGATTCTTACGCCTTCCAAATTAGTCAATTTAATAACAAATAAGGGGCTGATATGCCGTTAAACAAATAATCCAAACCATATACCGTATATAATCACAAAATCATTAATTTTGAAACCTAAGGGTTGCTTTTTGTCTATTCCATTATGTTTATATTTCAGCATTACAAATTAATTACTTTTAAAATTATGTATTCAAAAGTCGACCTATGCACGAGCATCTACGGTCTTTTAGATATGGGCTGACAAAAATGTCATCTGATCGTGTGCCAGATATTCTTTACTTATATTTCTATTCATTTAATAGTAAGGTGTAGAATTATTGAACTTTCTTTTTGAGGTAGTATCAGGGACATTTATATAATAAACGTGTATGTGTATGTAATGTCAATATCTTACATAGATATTTACAAAGTCTCTAAAACACTGGATCGAATCTATTAGCAGTGATCAGAGGAAAGTAACTTGCTATGTGTGTATAATCATGTAGAGTATATGGGGGGGTATTATCTGCGTTATTCGGACTATTGTACTCATCTTCATTGTTATTTGTACAACGTTTCGGCCGATATGCCTTCTTCAGGTATTCTCGGAACCTTCTTTTCGAATTCGGGAACTTTCTTGTTCTTGACAGTTATCTCTGGATTCCGGTTTCAATCCTGAGTAGAGGCAGTAACATAGAAAAATAATTAACACAACTCCTACCCCAGCTATGGTTAGCAGAATGAGAACAGGATACCTTCGTGGACTAAATAAAGGGTTAGGTTCAAAGTTCCGTGATGGCTCTCGATTACGACAAGAAGGTTCCCGAGTCCGACAAGAAATACCTGAAGAAGGCCGGAGGCATATCGGCCGAAACGTTGTACAAATAACAATGAAGATGGGGACAATAGTCCGAATAACGCAGATAATACTAATCATCAAGCCTCATCTCAAACATTCAGAGAAATGGGGGGGTAGTGTAGTCAACGGAGCTTGGTAGCTGTCAGTTCAATTTTCGAATGAATCGTAAAGTTGTTGCGTATATGTGTATGAGCAAGTTCCGCTGAGAAAAGTGGATCAGAAAGCTATCTTCCAAATAAGGGCGGGAATGCATTTTATTGGCTAGTAATTGGCCTATCAGTTCCCGTGTAGATATTCAATCAGTTCTCTAGGACTCTTCTAGGTATTCGAGTTGATCTCAGTAGTGCCATGGACTGAATTATCTCTGTTCTTCATCAGATCGTATCTTCAGTTCCCCCAGTCATTTTTGCTGGTTCTTGGGAACTGTTCTAGTGCCAAAGTATAGAGCACCCAGTGAAAATCGAACCTAATAATAATAGTTTACTTTATACCACACGAGGTGGAGGTGCGTGGTGTAATGGTTAGAGTCGTAGGAAATGGACTCGTCGACACGAGTTCAAATCTTGAACAAGGCTGTTTGCATTTTACATAGCGCTAATAACTTTGGGAAATGTATGCACCCACCTCTCCCTCCAGCTATGGGTAAATATTAGGGCAGACCGGGCTCTTTAACCTTGGGTATGCAACTAGTCTAGGAGAAGAAAAACTAATTCAAACCTGTTAAACTCCGCTTAAGAAATCGACCATCCTACTCATGTGGAGGGGTTGGTAAATATATATACCACACGAGTGTCCATATTTTTTACTTAGTTTTGCTGGGTCAAGCACTCAGAAGTCTGACTTCTTTTGGTACCTGCAACTCCTAAATGTCACCTATCTAAGTACTTGACCAGCAATCTTGTAAGAACCGGTGTTTTTAACGTCACTTGATTTTGAATCAATTATGTAATCATACAATCGGCTTTAAACTCATGTTGTATGGCTATTTTTATATTATCTAACCAAAAAAAGTTCCATGCTGAAATTACTGGAGAAATCTATTTGGCATCTTGCAGGAATTATATTTTTAGAAATTGAACTTTAAAATTTCCGTCAAGACTGACGGTCTACTCTGTACTTCCTAACGGGAAAGTTGCTGGGGGTGAGGGGAAAAAAAGAAACAAGAAAAATACAAAGCTTGAAGTATTTAATCTTTTTCAACGCTCTAAACACGTTTTATTCAATTCCTTACGATCTAAAACAGAGCTTTATTTATGTTAGTATGGATAAAATCAAATCTCTCTCTCTCTCTCTCTCTCTCTCTCTCTCTCTCTCTCTCTCTCTCTCTCACCTGTTTCCTTTCTTCCACCTCAACGTTGGTTACTCCCACCATATTTTACTGTTTGAGGTTTTGTTTTTTGTTTTGTTTTGTTTTTTTTTTAGTTCTATTTGTGTTTTTAAGGATAAGTTTGATATATTTATAAGAATTGTTTTCCTTCTAAACAATGAACTCATTTATTAAGATTGGCTTTTTTGGTACGAGGTTAAAAGTATGGTGTACCCAATGTTAACCAAACTCACTCTCAATGATCCGCTAGCTTAACTCTTTAACCATTACACCATACGGGGTACCCATCTTCTTAAAAATGAAGTGGGGTAGGTGGCTGAGAGGGTATGCTTGAGAGTGTTTAAAATAGGAAGAGAATATGTGTTAGGATGTTTGTGCGAGATAGTGTCTGTGTGTAAGCATGTGTATATGTGAGACACAGAAAGTGTGTGTGTGTGTGTGTCAGCAGCGTGTGTCTGTGAGCAGAGAGAGAGAATATGTGTAAGAGACAGTATGTGAAAGAGAGCGTGTGAGTGAATGTCTGTTTGAGAAAGTGAGCGTGCGTGTGTAAGAAAGAGTGAACATTTGTGCTAGCATGAGCAAGTGAGGGAAAGTGTGTGTGATTAGAGATTTTAAAAAATAGATATGCACTGTTATTTTTAACATAAGACCCAAAACAAACAGATGCCCTACCATAGTAGTGGGGTACTCGGGTTAGCTCAGTCGGTAGAGCGTTCGGCTAGAAACCGCAAGGTTCCTAGTTCGATACCCGCCCTCGCCAACTCAGCGTATGAGTAGCACAGGGATCTGTGCGGTAAACTAAGGAGTTGATGGTAGGTGTGGCGCTCCACCTCAGATGCTAAAATAATCTCCTTGGTCTAGCGCTAGTGAAAAGGGGATAGACTCCCTCGCTGCATGGTTGATACCGACATTAGACCGCCCCGACGACGACTTACGCATTATGGGTAGAACTTGCATTAAAAGAATAACGTACAAGCAATCGCATTTACAGCCAAATTATTAACTAAGTTCAGCGGCACAAAGACAAAATAGGTTAATAAGATTATGTTGCGCCATTCTTCAGGAAAAGAATCTTCATGCAGCTTACTAAGCCAGTTATCATGCCCGGTCTGTGTACGAGGTGATTTCAAAAAGTGTCGAGTCTAAAGCTTTAGCATTACAATTTAAAATTCCATGCTTAAATGAAGACATATGTACAGCTGAGCAACCTATATCATAAAGTGAAATGGACGCGACGAAACGAGTTCAAATCCTGGACGAGACTGTTTGAATTTCACATAGCGCTAATACCCTTGGAAGATGTATGAATCAAACTATTCTCCCTCCAGCTATGGGTAAATAGGACAGACTGATCTCTTTAACCATGGTTAGGCAACCAGTCTAGGAGAAGGAAAACTCTGAATTCAAACCTATTGAGGGGTTGGTAAATATGTATATCATAAAATTATGTTTAGATGTCAAAACGAGTCAGTGCCAACTTGAAAAATAAAAGAATTATGAAACCAGTGTTGATAATTCTAGAACTGCAGTTTTGTGTGAAACACAAGATTGTGCAAGAGCATCTCCCTCCGTACTCACCAGACTTTTCTTGTATAACTTTTCTGTGTAACTTTTCTTGCTTCTGAAACTAAAGTTTCATCTCTATTGAAAGAGATTTGAGGATGCTTATGATATTAAAAGAAATATGACGCCACAGCTTCTCATCATAGCAAAAGTTTTTCGACCAATGGGAAACACTCTGGAATAAATGTATTGAACGCCGAGGGACCTATTTTGAAGAAAATAAATGTTACATCGATAGTTCATTTTTGTCTTGGTAAATACAGTTTCAGTCTCAATACGTTTCTTTTAACACACTTCGACTATCTTGGTGGAATTGGTTAGAGAATGAAAAGCATATTAAAATGTTGTCGTTACTTTTTTTTATTTTCATTAAGTAGACAAAGCTTTTTAACATTAGTATGGCAACCGGTTGAAAACGTTGAATTCAGACCTGTTAAAATCCACTTAAAAATTGACCTTGTGTCATATCCTACTTTTGTGGAGAGGTTGGGTAAATACATATTGTGCTTGCTGCAAGCACTCTTTACTTTTTGTAAAAGAAAATCTTTTGCGACCAAAACTGTCTTTTTATAAATGGCAACTGAAATAGGTGCAGTTATCGTGTTAATTGAGCTTGGATTACTATTATTATTATTATTATTATTATTTTCAGTCTCGGAAGACTTGTGCCTCTGGCGCCTCCTTTTGAAGTCTGATGTTTCATTTGCTTCTGGTTGTTTCTTTCTTCTGACACGAGCAGACCTCTACGGAGAGTCTACCGCCACCGACGGTTCACTAATTCATTGTAGTTTATTAAACTTGTTTTGCCTGGCTCACAGACCTTAGATTATTTACTATGACTGCTGTTTCTAAATGATCACCTATCAAAGTGCTGCATAGAATCAATGTGATCTAGTGGGAAGCAATTCTTTTAGCGTGACTTCAGTCTTACTTACGTCTGGAGTTTATAACGACAGGGGAGATTATTTGTGTCTTCCTTTATAAAGAGTTCCTTCCCTGAAAAGTGAATCAAATTTGAAATATCATACATTTTTATATGACCAAATTTTTACTTATTATAATATATATAGATAATGAAATTATCGTGTACAGAGCTCAGATGCACTACAACTCATCAAAAGTGCATGTATAGTATGTAGAATAATGTACATGTCAGTAAATCACTCCTGTGTTGTGTTTTTCACATTCTTAGGGTGCGAGTTCTATCCAGGTAGGCAAGCCACAACCAGTCTCTTTTACGATGTTGTATGAGTACAGCAATTTTATTCTGCTACAATATGTGAACCTGTGTATGTAGTGGTATATAGGGTATAGTTTTGGCAAATTTCAGGAAGCATGGAGGGTTTTTATTGTCATTTTTAGTTGAACGCTTTAACTAGTTTGCTCCTCTGTCATGTTCAAGTGAATTTGCTTGTCCAGTGTTTCCAGTTTAAATATTAAGTTTTTAAAATGTGTCTTCAACACGATTTCTTTTTGTTTTGAATATATATATCTACCAATTCCTCTGCACGAGAAGAATGTGACACAAGGTCAATTTCTTAAGCGGAGTTCAACAGGTTTAAATTCAGAGTTTTCCTTCTCCTAGACCGGTTGCCTAACCAAGATTAAAGAGCCCAGTCTGTCCTACTATTTACCCATAGCTGGAGGAAGAGTAGGATTCATACCTTTCTCAATGGTATTAGCGCTAAGTGAAATGCAATTACCACGTCCAGGATTTGAACTCGGGATGACGAGTCCATTTCCCGTGATTTTAACCATTACACCACACTCTTCCTTTTTGTTTTGAATATATGTTAGTTGCTCATATTTATTGTTATCAAAAAAAATAATGATTTAAATGATGAGCTGATAAACAATCAAGTTTCTAATCTGAAATTTCCAAATCTTTAGCAGGGATATTTGTTTGTAATCTCTTAACTCACAAGAACAATTACAATGAGAGACATTGAAAAAGGAATGTTTGATTAACACAACAAATATGAACGTCTCCTCTCATTTGATGACAAACAGAACATAATCACAATCTTAATGATTACTCATTATGAAAATAAAAATACATTTGAGTTTAGTTATTTGTCTTTAATTTGCTTCGTTTCAAGAAAGAAATTCAAAAATCAAAATGGCCTCTAGTGAAAGCTGTTTATTTACTCATTGTGATGCATAGTAAATTTATATTTTGAAAACCAATAATTAAAAAGAGGCTTTATTTTCTTTATTTTTTTCCTTTTATTTCAATACATTTTTTTTTTTTTTTTTCAGTACATTTTTTTTTTTTTTTAAATTTGTATTTCCTTTTTTTACCCAAACGTCTGGAAAACGAAAAATATTTTGGAATGCGATTTGAATAACTGTTTTGTTTGGGGTTTTTTTTTTTTTTTCGTTTTATTTTTTTTTTTTTTTTTTTTTTTTTTTTTTTTTCATTTCCAAAATAAAAATTACTTTGGCTGAAAACACAATATTTAAAATATTTTTTTTTTCTAATTAAAAACATTTTAATTCTTAGTTTACAGATTAAAGTTCAGCAATTATAAAATCGTTTTTCGTAAAGAACTAATCCTTTCACTATTTAGACAATTGCAATGCATTTTTAAATGTATAAATAAAATATAAAATAATTCAAAGATGGTGGTGATGGTGATGAATTTTTCACACACCACTGAAGATCAAGTGACAACAAGTTTCAACAGCTCTACAAAACACTTCAAAATATTCTTGCCAATCATGAGGTATTTCATTAATCAATATTCAATCAATCAATCAATACTACTGATAAGAATAAGAATGGCTTAAATTGATTAATTGATCAATCAATTAATTTAGCTAATCTGATTATTATTTATTATTAGTAATAGCAGTGGTTGATTAATAAATAACTCATGATTATCTAATGTTGAGAAACGATCAATTTTATCCAATTTAAATATATATAACTTATAGTAGTTAATCTAACCCTTATGAAATACTACAACTATTATTGGAGTAAAGGTGTATAAAAATAGGTGCTTATGATACACCTTAATATATATAATCATAAGCATCATGCTGACTGCACAGATCCCCATGACTCTCTCTTGCCACCCATCCCAATCAGTCATCCCTCCAGGCAAGTCTCCGCACAGCATCCAGTATCTGCAAAGAGCTGTAGTGAAATCATACATAACCTTTAGAGGTTATTTCGTATAAGTCTAACATGTTCAAAGGGGAACCACTCTTGACTGATAAATTATTTATTTATTTTCCCATTAAACTAACCCTAACCCTAATCTTTTTTTCCTAGTAGATCAATAAATAAATAAATAATTTATCAGACAAGAGTGGTTCCCCTTTGATAATGTTAGACTGATAGGAAATAAATCCTTTAGAAATATATGAAATAAGCTTGAAGTAGAGGTCTGTAAAAAAAAGACACAAACATGCATTTGAAATGCCTTGATATATTCACTGAAGTTTGATTTGATTTCTTTTGTTTAATGGTGTATCAATCTGCATGGGTTATTTAATGCTAAAGCCATCCATATAGAACAGCAATGATAATATTTAACCCATAGCTATGGGATCAGGGAGGTTATACCTTTCCCAAGTGTATCAATCGAAAAGTGAACGCAATACTATGACTGGAGTTTAAACCCGCTTACTACAATGTCATACACACTAGCACGTTAGCCACTGTGCCATGGGGACTCCCAGTATCTTCACTGAAATAACAATTATTCCCTTGAACATAGTTTGAACTATGCACACACACACACACACACACACACACACACACACACACACACACATTTTCTCATATATGCAAGTAAGGATTGTTTATATTTACATTGTTTATTTTTGTTTTTTGTCTCTTACATGTTTTATTGTGTGTGTGTGTATACAAATGTGTGTATTTACTCAACCCCTCCACCATGAACAGAATATGACACAAGGTCACTTTATAAGCAGATATGGCTGATTTAAATTTAAGTTTTCCTTCTCATAGATAAGTTGCCATACCAAAGCTAAAGAGCCCACTCTGCCCAATTATTTACCCATAATTCAGGAGATAAGAAACAGATTCATGCCTTTCCAAAGTACAAAGTGAAATGCAAACAGCCTCATCCAGGATTTGAACTTGGCTCACTGAGTCCATTTCCTGTGTTGATAACCATTACACCATGTGCACACATGTGTTTCTGGATATGTGGGTGATCACTAGTGTTTTATTAGAAGTTTAAACTGGCAATAAGTTTTTTTTCTGTAGATGATCTATTTAAATGATAATTATCTAGAGACTTTTTTTCAATCAAATCTTTTCTTTTCTATTTAACAGCTGCCCAAGTACCTGGAGAGGATCTTGAGCAGACCAAGTATTTTGAAGGTAAAATATACACAAAACTTTTTTATTTCTTCTTGTAGATCTAAATAAAAAGTAGAAAAATTAACCCATAAAAATTGAATCTCTTTTCTTGTGAAGGAATATTCTAAGACCAAACCAAAAGTCCTTCTAAATAATTTTATAACTTTAGACCATTGCTTCTCAAGCTGAGGTCTCCTTGTTCGTTGGAGATAAATTTATGTAGGAGCATGAGCCACATTAAATAAATTGGGTATTGGGGAGCTATAGAAATATTTTAATGGGCCACATCCTTTTAACTGCTGAAGGATCTATGGCTGCCTGAGGGTCATGTTATATTTTGGTGAGGATTTACGCTGAAAAAAATGGATATTGAGGAGCCACAGAAGTATTTAAATGAACCACACCATTTTGACTAATCACCTTGTCATAATCTTCATATACATTATCTGTGTTCATTTCATATCATATTTAACTTTTTTGGCATGTATCCCACTCTTCCCCACCCACACACACAACTAGCTAGGTGGGAAATAGTGAAGCAGAAGGGACTCTCTAGCCTTCTAGAAAAAGGAAAAAAATACAGAATTAGGAATTTGGAGTCCTTAAGACAGTGTGAAGTTGCCTTCAACATTATTTAACTGGTTTAATTAATTAATAATTAGTTAATTAATTAATTAATAATTAGTTCTGGAAACTCCTGCAAGCTCTATTCCTGTTATATATTCTTCTTATCTTCTATCATGTTCTTCTTAAATTTGCTGCCTCTCTTTCGTCGGGTGTTTTTTGTTCTTCATATCATGTTGTCTGGGGGGGTTCTTCTTCATTGGGGTTGTCTGTCTCTTTGTATCGGGTTCCATCTTATTTGATCAGGAACGTATTTTCTTGTACACATAATTCTATTTCCCTCAAAACATTCGTAACTATGTGCATTGAAGAATCAGCAGCAAGATAGAACCCAGTGTAAGGTTCATGGTTAATATATGAACATACAACTCCGACACGTTTGTTGGACAAAACATTTTATATTGTAAACAGCACAGAAATATGACAAGATACATAAAATAGGAATACAAGATAATACAAATGAGATACAATAAGGACATATTCAAGTGTTACGTACATGTACATATAAAAAGAGTTACAGATAGTCCATATAATGGAAGTCACTTACTCCGTACGTGGGGACCAGAGGCCCCACGAGAGTGGTAAAATGTCTAACCCATGTGGTTCAGCCGAGAAGGAGGAGAAAAGGGCAGAAGAGTTTGAATCAGCTGCTTAAATACTATAGCCCCTGGTGAGAACAAGCGGCAACCCAGCTGGAAGATAACTCTTCCAGGCCAATGTAAAGACAATCCCAACACCAGAATTGCCCACATTGGGCGCTATCTCAATTCTCACTAACTTCTACTTTCCAAGAACTCACCCAATCATGTGATTCCCAAAGCCAATCAGTTTGCCTTGGAGGAACCTGAGGTCAAGACTTGTCAATTTAGATTCTCAGTGATTTTATAGTTTCCAGTTAATTTTAAATTCCAAACTACACTTCCTTACAAAAATGAGAGAATATGCCTATCATTATGTAACACTGCTCCTTGTCTTTCCTTTGTAAAACATTGATATTGGGAAGAAAAGAAACCTGCTGCATAGGCAACTGCTGTTCTTTCATACAATCTAGTCCAGGCCTTTGCTGAGATCATATTGAACTTTGCAACATTTTTCTCACTAGGAAGAGGCATGTGTGGTGCAACAGTTATCATCATAGAAAATTAACGTGGCAAACTGAATTCAAATCCTGGTCAAAGCTATTTGGCTTAAATCCTACTTAACGGGCGCCGAAAGAAAAAAAAAATACTAAAAATTAAGAATTAAGAGTTTTATGAAATTTTCAGTGTTGATATATTAATGAATAAACAATATAATGCACTAGGTATTTTATTTGAAAACTCTTACATTTTTTCAGGTCAGTTAACTTTGAACCACATATCTTTGAGGTGTAACACAGATTCACAAACGTACATGGTTCAAAGTTAATTTGCCTGAAAAAATGTAAAAGTTTTTAAATAAAATAACTAGTGCATTATATTGTTTATTCATTAATATATCAACACTGAAAATTTCATTAAATTCGGTTGATTCCTTGATTCTTAGTATTTTTTTTTCTATCGGCGGGGTGACATATGATGGTGGAATTTATGTCTGTTAAGTAGGATTTAACCACTATTTGTGCTTCACTTTTCACTAATCCCTTCCAGAGGCATAAATACATCTCCTTTCCTCCAGCTATGGGTAAATAGTAGGGCACAGAGCTTTTTAGCCTTGGTATAACAACCAGTTGAGGAGAAGGAAAACTTGTTTTCCACATTTGCAAAAGCTAAAGCATAAAAATCAAATTTTAACAGCACTTTGATTTTGTGACATTTGTTAATTAAAATATAGTCAAATTAGCGAATTTTATTTTCCTACATTTTTAGGGTTATTTCCTATAAGTCTAACATAAACAAAGGGAAACCACTCTTGACTGATAAATTATTTATTTATTTATTGATCTAATAGGAAAAAAGAAGATGGAGTTAGGGTTTAGGATTAGTTTAATGGGAAAATAAATAAATAATTTATCAGTCAAGAAGTGGTTCCCTTTGTTTATGTTATGCTTATTTCCTATAGGAAATAACCGTTTATAGTATAAGTCATTTTTTAATGTGGATTGGTCAGAGTTGCTATTATTTTTATTCATAGCTGTTGCATTTCTCTATTAAGCTTTTTCTATCGATATGCCAATTTAATATATTGTCCAATCAATGAATGGTCACAACTCAGAATTATATTATTTTACTATAAATGTATATAATAATGATGTAATAATAGTAGGTCATACCTGGCTAGTGCGAGCTAAATGCTTATATTATTTCTTAAAGATTACCCTGAAATAAGAAAAAATACTAAGAATTATTGGTTATTTCCTAGTTGAGTAACATGATATTTACAGGGTGACTCAGAAAAAACAGAACCCAAATTATTTATCTATTTTCCCATCAAACTAACCCTAACCCCTAACCCTAAACCCCTAGTTAAAATTAAAAGTTTTATTACAAAATCTGTGGGTTTTGTTTTTTCTGGGTCACTCTGTAATATCATGTTACTCAACTGGGGGGGGGTAGGGTTTAGGGTTAGTTTAATGGGAAAATAAATAAATAATTTGGGTATTGTTTTTTTTCTGGGTCACCCTGTAATATCATGTTACTCAACTAGGAAATAACCGAATTATTTTCATTGAAATTATTTCATTATTTTCATCAAGGATTCATTGACTTAATGTAATAACTATAATTGGTTATTTGCATGGAGGAAAATTATGTTATCAATAGGGTTTTTTTAGAGTTAGAAACAATACAGTAATCAGTTACTGTGTCTACATTAGCTTATCAAAACTTTTAAGACAGTGACATCTAAAGGTTCTATGGTGCCATCTAAAGGCTTCTCTATGGTGCCATCTAAAGGCTTTTCTATGGTGCCATCTTTCTCTATGGTGCCAAATAATCTGGCACCGGCCCTGAGAGTGTCTCATATTATTTAACAGTTACTTTTGCCTTTTTAATTCAATATAGCGAAATAAATAAAATGTTTATATAATAAGAATAGATTTAATTATAGTTAATAGATAAAGAGGGCATGCTTATAGTATAAAAAAGTAAAGTCGTTAGTGTGGCCTAATGTCGGTATGAGCCATACAGCGAGGGAGTCTATCCCCTTTTCACTAGTGCTAGACCAAGGAGATTGCTTTTAGCATCTGAGGTGGAGCGCCACATCTACCATCAGCTCTTTACTTTACCACACAGATCCCTGTGCTACTCATACGCTGAGTTGGCGAGGGCCGGTATCGAACCAGGAACCTTGTGATTCCTAGCTGAATTTAATTATACTTAAAGAAAAAGAGGATATGCTTAAAGTATAAAAAAGTAAAGTTGTTAGGGCGGACTAATGTTGGTATGAACCATACAGCAAGGGAGTCTATTCCCTTTTCACTAGTGCTAGGCCAAGGAGATTATTTTAGCATCTGAGGTGGAGCACCACATCTACCATCAGCTCCTCACTTTTCTGCACAGATCCTGTGCTACTCATAACTGAGTTGGTGATGGCCGGTATCAAACCAGGGACCTTGTGATTCCTAGCCAAACGCTCTACCGACTTAGCTAAGCCTGCCCTAAGTATACTTTAAAGAAATTTACAATGTATCACATGACAGTAATGCAGAAGAAATGAAATTACTTCAGTTATTTACCTACTGTTTTAAATAAGATGGAGACATCACGGTGGTTGGTAAGCCTCTGAAATTAGTAGATCAGTTGTATACCTAGGTAGTATCATCTCATCTCAGGAAAAGGTGTCAATATACACATAAGAATGGCATGGACTCCTCTAAACAGGATATTGATCATATCAAAATCTGATCTCTCTAAGATAAAATGACAATTCTTCCAAGCTGTAGCTTTATTAGTATTATTGTATGGCTGCACCACTTGAATTCTAATGAAATGATTAGGGAAATAACTTTATGGGAACTACACAAGGAGGCTACATACTGTCTTGAACAAATCTTGAAAGCAATCCTCTAACTGTCCGGTTTACAAAATTAAATTCATTTAGCTGCTACGATACTTTTTATAAATTCACACCACCACACAAAACCTTCGGTACACACATGAAATAATGACTACAATCGTGTTTCAAGTCTTTCAACATCACGTATTCGATTCCTGCAAGTAAACTGCTACCCCAAGTCACTCGCCTGTTTTTAAAATGTCTTGCTGCTATCTTATGCAAATAAGTCTGTAGCATAAAAAATGTCAGTTTTGCAACAGCTTTCAGAAAGCAGATCGACACGCAAGACAGTGGATGTGTTTGGTTACTGGTAAGTCACTGTCACTCCTACTAAAATACCCCACAAAAAGCAACTCTATGGCCACTTGCCTCTTATTGTACAAATAATCCAAATAAGAGTAACAAGATATATTTGACACTGCCGAGAAGCAAGGACGCACTCATAAGTGACGTATTCCTGTGAACACCTACACATGTACACACTAGTGTAGGTAGACCAGCAAAAACCTATATCTATCTACTCTGTGTGGATTCTGGATGCCATGTGGAAGACCTGCCAGGGGCAATGACTGATAGGGATGGTTAGCGAGAGTGAAAGTCATGGATATCCATGCTGTTAGTGCAATCTCATGATAATGAAATGAGAAAGGGTAAAACTCACAAAAATATAAGAATTTGGAACCCCTGCATACAAAGAAATAACTCTACAATGGTCAAGAATGAGCACAGCAGTGCAGGTATCATGTCTTTTTTATTTGGACCATATGAATGTAGTTATAAGCATGTAATAGAAATGACAGTGACTTATGGGGAGCTAAATGCGTTCGCTGTCTCGCGTGTCAATCTACTCTCTGAGAGCCATTCGCCAAACTGACATTTTTATGCTGCAGACTTATTTGCATAAGATGGCAGTGACACATTTTAAAAAACAGGCAAGTGGACATGGGAGAGTAGTTCCCCTACAGGCTTCGTATGCGTGACAATAAAGGACTTGACACCCTATTGTAGTCTTTACTTCTTGTGTATACTGAAGGTTTTCGTGTGTTGGTGTGGATAACAGAATCCTGATCTAAAGTAAGAAATCAAAGATTGTGAATTTACAAGATTATCGTAGCAGCTTCATTTTTTCATCTAGTAAACCATACTGTTACAAAGCAATAGAAATATTTGAAGAAGGATCTGAATTTGTTTTCTTTAATTCATATATTGGTTATTAAAGATCAAATTAAACAAAACTTGGTGAATAAACATCTGTTTTTATCTATAAACTGTTCAAGTCTCACCATTATTCACATAGTAGAAAATACATAAAATACAGATATTCTTTATTTTTACTGTCTCTCTACTATCACTATAAAGGATTAATCAAATATAATATTTGGAGAGACAGTTATGCATCTTGTCATCAAATGGTCTTAATGGTGTATAGTAAATAATCAGCCTGAAATGACATGTTAAATGCAAGAAAAAAATTTGGAGGTTTTTTTTTTTTCTAGCAAAAAACCAGTAAACAATTAAGAAAAAACTTAAAATTTAATTTACACTTATTAAAGAAATGTGTTTATTTCTAAGGAAAACTATGGGGACATACCTAGATATTCACTTTTATCTGCAGGTTTACCCATCCAAGGATATAAAACAGTATTGCTCACATGACTTTCGGAAACATTTTTTCATGCTCAGAGTTGCTGAGACATGAATAGGCTGCCTTCATCTGTTGTGGGCTGCCGAAATACTGCATCTTTCAAAGCCTCCATACTTCCAGTAGTCCACCAACACTATACCTGATACCCCTCTCCACACACATACGCACACATGCGCACATTATTATTGTATGCTGTTCGTGTTCCTGGCACTAATACATTATTCTGTGTACTAGACATGAGACTTTGATGAGTTGTGGAGTACTATACACAATACATTTCATTATCATTAAAGGTCTTGCAGTAGTTTTAGGGTTACTGTACATATGGAGCATAATAATGTAAGCTTGAAATATTTAGATCGTCAATATTTTTGTCATTATGATAGTATCATATTTTTTTTTTATTACTACTATTTATAAACTATACAGACTTGTCGGTGGGGATTAGGATACCTTGACTGTAATATCTGAAGAAGGGTTAGACCTCCCCACCTCCCAAAAAAGGGCTGTCCTGTGTATGATACTAAACTGCATCTGATGGTGCCACTGCAGTTCTGGAGATCTGAGGAGTGTGGTGTACCCCATTGCCATTACTCTAAAGTCGGTTCGAACCTGAATGGTAGCCCTTGTTAGGGTCCCATTTATGGGTCAATTAAATGTTTAAAAATTATTTGTATTCAATAGAGCCGTGTGAAAAAAAAAACCTCTTAAGAAACAATTAGACAAAAAGGTGCTATTCACAGTATTCCGTCCCGACCTCCTGCCTTAAAAAACGCTAGGCGGTGATAGCTAAAAAAAAAACAACCCTCCCTAAAATAAAATAAAAATACCGAAAAAAAGCACCACTTAAGCTAGGTACTTAATTCATAGGAGGGTTGTTTTTCAGCTATCACAGCCTAGCGTTTTTTTAAAGCAGAAGGCCGGGACGGAATTCTGCGAATAGCACCGATAAAAAGTGTAAATATGAGCATATAATTAACGGGATTCTTTAACCTCTACAAATAAAATAACTCCAACAGGTTAGCATGCCATTAAAGTTAATCGTTAATCGATTAGTTTGTACAACAAATAAGCTGATATAAAGCACTAAAATTGACAAACGAAATTCTCAGCACTTAAATCTTAAATATCATTTAAAAATGTTATTCATTGTATTAAAGTGATTATATATATATATATATATATATATATATATATATTAAAGTATTGGCATATGAAGGTGCTCAATGCTAAAATAGCTGAGTAGGCCTAAGCATGTTTATTTATTTATTTTTAAATACAACTTTTGCATTATAACATTCCATCGCGTGAACACACTTCACGTTATATAAATGCTAAATAAGTAACAGTTTTTTTTTTTTAATCTTAACATTTTGACCGTCTGATGAATGCAAGTAAGCATGAAACTTTAGTTACTGGATATTAAATCCATAATTTATAATATTTGATGTGTATGTATATATATATATATATATATATATATATATATATATATGACAAACGAGATTCTTTGTTTGCGTGTGTTTTTCTTCCTTAACGATGATTGCAAAAAGAAATCTTATACGTTGTCGCTAACTTAATCCAAGGGAAATAACTGCAGTTATCTTGGCATACATTTTCTAGAAGAGTATTTTCCCTTGCATTTGTAAAATGACATTTTCACAGTATATTTTTGTTTGTACTTGCTAAAAAAAAAAACGGTGTGAATAATTAATACACGTAGAACAACATATATATATATATATATATATATATATATATTCAGCCATATGAAATAATCAAATCTATTCAAAAGTTGTTTGAATTGGGAAAAACAACGTGAGTGCGAAATAAATTTTCATCTTCATTATTGATATTGTAATATTTCATTTAACCAAGTCATTTCGTCCTAATTTGTTTTAATTTATACTAGCATCGCCCGGGTAGAGGTGGATTTTTTAAAAGTTAGTCCTCCGGAACCATTATTACTGATCGTGAGTTGAATCCTCGTGGGATGCACCATTTAAATCCCTATGTAAAAAAAACAACCTTGCATTGATCCAGCTACTCTGAAAAGAAATGTTAATGTCTACTATCTAAAATATTAAATGAAAAAAAATCCATGCTGTTATCCTTTAAATTTTATTTTTTAATTATCTTCACGAATATAAATCAAATCTCTATTATTTTTGCTCAAAAACCAAGCCCTGGTGATATTTAATGTGTCTATATATTTACTTTGTTGTCAATTGTTTTATTTTCGAAGTTTCCTCCACATACATATACACACAACTGCCCTTTATATATGATATATTTTCTATATTGTTATAATAGCATCATCTGTTTGCAATTTAACCTACATGTTTGTTTTTGTTTGGAGGTGTTTGGTTTTTTTTTTTTTGGTTTTTTTTGTTGTTGTTGTTGTTGGCTTTTTTCTTTTTTCTTAGGGGAATAAAACTTTAGACTTTTAGATTAACATATTTGAAGCCTTTTTTGTGTGTGGGGAGGATTTAAGTATATTTTCCATATTAAAATAATAATAATTTTCCACTTTAAAATAATCATATTTCATTAAAATTTTACAATTTTACAATCATAATATGATTTATTCAGTTTAAAACCAAATGTCATTGGTATTATCTGCATTATTCGGACTTTTGTCCCCATCTTCATTGTTATTTGTACAACATTTCGGACGATATGCCCTCTGGCCTTCTTCAGGTATTTCTTGTCGGACTCGGTAACCTTCTTTTCGAACTCGGGAACTTTTGTGTCGTAATTGGATACATGGCCTAGTGGATAAGGTAGTTAGGTTATGACAGTTCTAAGTGACAGTTATCTCTGGATACCGAGTTCAATCCTGAGTAGAGGCAGTTAGAATAATAATTAACACAACTCCTACCCCAGCTATGGTTAGCGATGAGAACAGGATACCCCCGTGGAACAAATAAAGGGTTAGGTTCAAAGTTCTGTGATGGCTCCCAATTATGACAAGAAAGTTCCCGAGTTCGAAAAGAAATACCTGAAGAAGGCCGAACGGCATATCGGCCGAAACGTTGTATAAATAACAATGAAGATGGGGACAATAGTCGAATAATGCAGATAATACTAATCTTCAAGCCTCATCTCAAACATTCAGAGAAAAAATGTCATTGAATGTATTTAAACATATAATGAAACAGAAGTTTTATAAATAATTTCACACCTTTCTGTGATAAATGAAATTCCTATCTACACTAGGAAAGAGGGCGAGACTTATTTTGCAGTTGATTAATTTTTTAGATATTTGTTTTCACTTAAAACTTTATACCAAACAATTACAAATTACAATTACTACTATAAAAGACAAATCTAAATAACAGAAAGGACACCTAATTATATTTTTTATATTTTCCTATGAAGTTATATCTATGGGGTTTAAGTAAATTATGGGGTATAAGTGGTTTTGGGTGTTTAAGGTAAAATGTAGGTATCCGAATATTCTTGGTGCGTGTTCCTCATGTTTGCTTTTAACCCCATCTCTTTTTGGTGGTCGCGCTGAAAAGAAGGCATTCAAAGAATGAGAACGGAAAGAGACAAAGGCAGCTGGTGGCTTTATGACTTAGGTTTTATTGACCTGGTCATAGTCGACCATGGCAAGGGGATATCCCCCCTGGCTAGGAAGTGACTACACTCAGTCAGGCCTCAGTTTGAAATGGGTGAAATATTCTTTTGGGGGTAGGGAGTCGGTCCTTTTTGTTGGACCTGCGCAGAGGGTTCTTCGGGTGAAAGCCCATGGAAGTTTGTTGGGTTTTTTATTTCCTTTTATTTTTATTTTCGTTTTTTTAATCCCCACATATCGTTCTGTGAAAGATCTGAGAAGCTATTCTACAGAAATGTATTTTTAATTTAAGAGTTACACTAAAAATATCTATCAATTTATACATTTTTGTTCGTTGACCAGACTTTTTTAATAATGCTAATGTTATTTCCTATAACTATTCTTGACTGATAAATTTATTTATTTATTGATCTACAAGGATAAAAGAAGATGGGGTTAGGGTTAGTTTAATGGGAAAATAAATAAATAATTAATCAGTCAAGAGTGGTTCCCCTTTGTTTATGTTAGACTTATATGAAATAACCATGCTAATTATTTCACATCTCTAGTTTGAAGAATTAACTATAAACCTAATTACTAGTATTTAATCAAATTATAATCATTATCTGAGTAAGACTATATTTCTTTCTTTTTTTTTTTCTTTTCTTGATGTTTGGTGTTATTTCCTATAACTCCAACATAAATAAAGGGGATCCACTCTTGACTGATAAATCATTTATTTCCCCATTAAACTAACCCTAACTTCTTTTTTCCTATTAGTCTTGAGTGGTTTCCCTTTGTTTATATTGGAGTTATAGGAAATAACCTGTTTGGTAATTTGATTTTGTTATGAGTAGTTACACCTTGCAGCAACATAGCTTCTCACAATTTAAACATTTTTTTTTTGTCCTTATGTTATTTCATTACTGGACAAGTAGTAGTAAAGCCTGCTGAGTGGCCTATTGTCAGTATCAGCTGAACAGTGAGGGAGTCTATTCCCTTTACACTTGTGCAAGACCAGGGATTTTTTTGCTGAGGTGGAGCATCACATCTAATGTCAGCTCCCATATACTTAGCAAATGCTCTACTGAGTTAACTGGCCCATTTTTAAAAAATGGGAATAATCACTGCATATTTATGGAATATCTATTTGTTTTATATCTGGCAGTGCAACACCACTCATATATTAATTTTTATCTTTTTATATAGTCATCTTAGTAATCTGATCATTAATTACATAAATGAGAGTAATCTCCCCTTGTTTGTTTCACTTTGATGAAGCCATATGTTTTGGTCGGTCATTTTCATTTCACCATAAATCTACACTGAAAATGACAACTGCATGTTTTAACACGAAAATATCATAAAATGCGTTCTTAATTGTGCATGCGCATTATTTGAAATGAACTTAATTGTTATTAAGAACAAATTTTATCATATTTTTATGTTAAAACATTCAGTTGTATTTTCAGTGTAGATTTACGGTGAAATGAAAATGACCAACCAAAACATATGGCTTCCTCAAAGTAAAACAAACAAGGGGAGATTACTCTCATTTATGTAGTTAATGTTCAGATTACCATCATCTTTAGATCAAAGAAAAATTAATAAGAAATAAACAAAATAATGAAAATGTTTCATTTAAGAAATTCAGGTTACTTTAAAGGTTTTTTTTTTAATTGTCTTAAGATTCTGAGACTAACTTGTTTTTTTTTTTGTTTTTTTTGTATCTTTTTTCATTTTTCAATATTCATTTTTTTTTTCAATTTAAAAAAAAATAATATCTCAGTATTTTAGTCAGCACATTTTTTACCACTAAACTAAATATCTTCATTTTAATTTCACACTGATTAATTCAATAAATCAAAGAGTAGTAGTAATAAAAAGCAAGATAAAGCTGAAGAAATTAGTAAAAATTATTAATCCTAAAAACTTTGTTAGACATTGATGTACTAGTGTCCTCCTCATCTTGTCACATTTCAGCCATTATACTATTCCACTTTTTTCAAGTGTCTGTTTTAATCAGTAATCAACTGAAAATTTTGAACCAAATATTGTTTTAGTCCACATGGGTAGATTATTATAATTCTAATGTCAAAGCTTAGAGGGAATCTCATCTTAACCCTTTCACAGGGAGATAATTTTTTTAATCTTTATAGAGTGGACAAATTATTTTTAGAAAATTTGCAAAATAGAGGCTATGTTCAAACATGTCAATTATATATAAAAAAACAAAAAACTAAACATGAGAATTTGGTCAGCAATTGTATGTCATAGTACAAAAGCATGAAAACAATAAAGGACTTTAAATTATATTTTGCAAAACAAACTTTATACACTTACAGACAATTCATGTTGAAAGCACTGATTCCCACTAGGTTACCAAAGTAGTAATCTGATATCAAAATGACTTAATTCAGCATTAACTAACTCGCAAAGGGTTAATATGCTGTAAAACAAAGCAACCAATGCACCAACTAAACTGGACCAAGTAACCAATAAGCACCCCAGCTGGGATCTGTTTTGAAAGGAACACCTTTCGCTTTTCACCGTAAACTTACAACAACACAAATTTTTTTTTTTTTTTTTTTTTTTTTTTGCATTAGAATTTCACTGTAAGATTTTTTAAAAGTTTCTTCATTTATATTTACCACCCAAGTGCACGTTTTTATACTAAAATAGTTTTCGATTTTAATATTAAAAAATAGTTATTTATTGGTTACTTGGTCCCAATATCCTTTTATTTAAATAAACATAAGAAATATTTTGTAAATAAAAACTATTTTCATTTGAATAAACATATCTGCATTTCTCTTATGATTAAATAAAAACTATTTTAATATAAAAACGTGTCTTTCATTTAAAGTTTTTAAAACTTAAAAATAAAATCCTACTGAATTAACAACAAAACAGGAAATAAATAATTTTTTTTATTAAAATCAAAAACTATTTTAGTATAAAAATATGCCTTTGGGTTGTAAATATACATGAACAAACTTTTAAAAAATATTACAGTGAAATTCTAATGCAAAAAAAAATCCTCTGTTGTTTGTAAACAAACAACTAGGAGTTTATGGTGAAAAGTAAAAGGTGTTCCTTTCAAAACAGCTCTCAGCTGGGGTGCTTATTGGTTACTTGGTCCACTAAACTTTACATAATTTTGCACCACAGAGCCTCCTAGCTATGTTTATATACATTAACATTGAATTGGATAACAAGCAATTAATACGAAAATGCCTTACATTGAGCTGGCACTCGACAAAAATGTTGTTTTGCCTTTGTACTGTTGGCAACAAAAATATCACTCAACCTACAAAAGGGTGAAGTTATTTCATCCTTTTTTTGTTCCCTCAGCTGAAATTTTTGGCACTACCCAACACAGGAATTGAACTCATTAACTAGATACTCTTTTATTAACTAGACCACATATCCTATGGGACCCATGACCTGCTGTGTGAGTGTTGACTAGTGGTCAAAGAGGCTCCTTCCAATCAATCAGCTGGTCACATCAAGCCTTAGCACCTATATGATTGTCCCAACCCTATTGCTCTCCAACCCTTTTTATCAAAGATGTGGCTAGAAGTTAGTGGCTGAGAGTCTTTATGTCCTAGGTATGATGTTAAACTCTATCTGATAGTGAGGTTCCAGGTCTGAGGAATGTGGAGTACCCCTTCATCACCATTGCTCTTAGATCCACTTTGTCCCAAAGTGGTATTACCTGTTAGGGTCCATCTATGGGTTGAATAGAAATTTATTTATAAAGTAAATTGAGTTTAGAAATCTTCTTCAAAACTATCACTACAAATCTTTAAAAACTTTGCTGGTATTAAATAACCCTTCGAGGTTGATATGCCATAAAAGAAAACAAAACAAACCAAAGCAAAGTATTGACTAAATGCTAATTCTTGTCAATATAAATGTGGAAAAATGTTGATTTTATTTTATACCTTGCTTTTAAATCTAAGGCATTGTATTGAATGCTTCAGTTTCACATGAGATGTTTCACTCATTCAGTTTTATACAAGATCACATGAGTTCATTACAGCATGAAAGAATAATTATCAGTTTCTGTAGCATAACTGCAACCCACTGTCTTTTAATTACTTATCATGTGATAAAGAAGCAATCTCTGTTTGGCCAATTATGATGTTATGTATTAAAACTTATTACTTCACAAAGAACAATCTATGTATTTTTAAAGAATTTTCATAAGTTTTAATGAATGCTTAGGAGGTGTAAAACCCTAAATTATAAGGATATAAAATAAAAAGAAATGTGTTATCTATAAGTTGCCACAAGCATTTTATTTTAAATCTATATCTTTCTATCTATCTATACATATATAAAGGGCAGTTGTGTGTATATGTATGTCCGGAGGAAACTTTGAAAATAAAACAATTTACGACTAAGTAAATATATATATGGTGTTCCTAAATTCCTTTTAGTCCAGTTTTGGACTAGTTACTTCTTCTAGTGTTGTGTGTATATATATATATATATATATATATATATATATATATATATATATATATGTGACCATAATCTAGCAAAAACAACATATCACTAAAAGATTTGGATTAGAGTAATACACTTAAAATGGTTTAAATTAGAGAATAAAGCAATTTCCAGTCCAATTTGCAAGAATAATTTTGTGGAATCTGCTTTCCAACTGAAAGTAATTTTTTGATTATCTAAATCTATATATCTATACATATATAAAGGGCAGTTGTGTATGTATGTATATGTTTATGTATGTCCAGAGGAAACTTTGTAAATAAAACAATTAACAACAAAGTAAATATATACACATTAAATATCACCAGGGCTTGGTTTTTGAGCAATGAAGATTTTATTTATATTATGGAAAGATATTTAAAAATCAAAATTTGTATAGTAACAGAAGGTAATTGAAATATGATGTTGATTGATTGAATTAATCGCCTTATTTATATTGTTTTTTTTGTTTTAATTGTAAATTATTGAATTAAAATTTCTTACTATATTGTTATATATTTACGTGGGGATTTATGGGGCATCCAGTGAGGATCTAACTTGCAATAAATAATAATGGATCTTCGATACTAACATTTTAAAAATCCACCCTCTACCCAGGTGATGCCTAGTACATATATAAAGGGCAGTTGTGACAGTTGTGTGAATCTGTATGTCCAGAGGAAAAATCGAAAATAAAACAATTGACGACAAAGTAAATACATATACACATTAATTATCACCAGGGCTTGGTTTTTAAGCAAAAATAATAGAGATTTGATTTATATTCGTGAAGATAATTAAAAAATAAAATTTAAAGGATAACAGCATGGATTTTTTTTTTTTTTTATTTAATATTTTAGATAGTAAACATTAACATCATTGCAAGATCTATTTTTCAACATAGGGATTTAAATGGGGCCATCCCCCGAGTGATAAAACCACATACAAATTACATATTTTGAAAGATTATTTTATTTTCTTTCTCACCAAATAGACATTTCTAAGATTAGACCGGTAATACGCAAGAAATTCCGAGCTGAAAATGATTAGGGCACAAATTTGTCTACTTATTGGTAGTGGCACCATGTGTCCATTTTGATTCACTGCTAATATAGCCAGCAGCCAGAAAATTTTTTATATCAGCAGCAGCAGCCATGCCACGATTATCACAAATCATTTTATTTTTGTTTAATTAATTATATCTCTTAATCAGTAAAATTCAATAACCAAATTTGGTTTGTTTTTCAGTTATAAGGATACCAAAATGTATGCAAGATTTCGAATCTGAATAACATCTCTTTTCTGAGTTATAAGTCGACATGTACATACCAAACTTTCTTTTATATATATAATATATATATATATATATATATGAAAATGAAGAAGACTGTTTGAAATATCAGGTTGACATGTTTTACTCATGTCTTAGCATCATCAGAATGAATTTAGTACCAAAAATAAATCTTTATGAAGTGAGACAAGTATTCTTTTTAGCACCGTCATAACAACTTGTGTTCTTTATTATTATTGTTAACAGACTTACTGACTGTTTCATGAATTCTTGCTTCTGTGAAATCTGTTTATTGTTTGTATTTTTAAATATATCTTTAATTGTTCTGGACATGTTTGTTACTAAATTTGTGTTAAGATGGGTTAGATTTCTTTTGAGGTTGTTGGTTAAGATGTTTATTGGCAATATTATATGTTTAGTGGTTCTATTCTCAATTTAGATTTTTTTTTGTTTTTTGTTTTGGCTCTGTTCATTTTATTTGCCATACTTTTAACATTTTATGTGAAGTGATTAGGATAATATAGCATTTTAGTCATGTTTTTCTTTTAGTAGTTGATTTTGTTACCTCATCAATAGATTCCAACTTTAGAGATGACTGAACTTTGATTCAGGCCATTCACCTATGAGGTTCATCCACTCGGCATCTTGTGAAGCACACTGTTGACCTGCTTTTTGGTTTACCCACCTTGCTTTCCATCCACATGCTGCTTCCAATGGTTTCTGATGCTACACACTGGTATGGTGTGTATAGTACTCTTTTCCCCCATAATCTGATATACAGTGCCAATCCAGAGCAGGATTATGGAGGCAGCTTGTTTGTTTTAACGTGCTTGCTACAAAGGTAAGGTTTTGATGATGTGAGTTTTCCTTCTTGGTAGTTTTCAATATAACTTTCGTTTTCTTGTAGGTATTTGGGTCTGTTAATCCTAATGGCTCTGAGATAATTCTAAGGTCTATTGTATGATAAAATATCCAGGTTACTTATAGCATCTGCTATTACTTGGTGGTTACCCATCTAAGTATTTAGCAAGCTCATCATTGCTTAATATTGGAAATCTGGCATGAACCAATGCTTTCAGCATGACTTGACCATAAATATTATTATTCATAATATTGTTTTTAACTTAGTTTTGCTTAGTCTTGCACACAATCATCAGGTAGCTTATAGTACCTGCTGTTTCTAAGTGGTCACCCACCTCAGAACTGAACAGGTTCATCACTGCTTAACTTCAGGGATTTGACAGGAACCAGTGCTTTCAGCATGAATTAAGCATAAATGTTATCATTTACTAATATGATTCATTCCTGAGTTTGTTGTATACCCCCTTCATTACTTATTTCTATTCTTCTTCTGTTCTTCTGATATCTTAAGTTTTTCTAGGTCTCTTCTAACGTCTGGACTTTCTTGGGGACTTCGTGTCTGGTCTTCGATTGGGGATTTCTCTTTATCAGAAGCCCTGTGTCATTGTTAGTTTTTAGATAACACAAGACTTCGATTTACTTAGATCGTATTTTATTCTCGAAATCCCCCACCAGACTACCTGCGCAGATCGCGTCGGCCGCGTGCATAACACGACTTACCACAGTCATGGTCTTGGCCGATCTGACTAAAATCTATTTCTAATCTAAAACTGAAAGAGGGTCTCCTCCACCGATTCTCATGGTATCCACCGGAAAGAAGGATCAGGACTGAGGTCAAGCCTTGTCACTCATCCCTTAAGGCTGCCGGCTGAACTTATAACCGTCATTTTGATTTCTACACTATTGCACATAAATATTAGGTATTAATAATTATGTAACAAGTTTTGGCAATAGTGAATGGCACAATTGTGGATATCAACATATCAAGCTAATAGCCAAACTTGATGCCACACTGAAGGGCATCAAACTGGCCCTGTAGTGGAAGGCTAATGTGTTGCATCTGGTCACTGATTTAGCATTCACCAGAAAGGCACAGCTGAAAACGAAGGCAGCACATGAGATGCTCATATTGATTATGTAGAATAAACATCATACTCACCTTCACAGAAAGGCTGTGATTAGCATCTAGTCACCAGACAAAAAAGACATTGTATTAAATTATACTCACCTTCCTGTGAAGGTAAGTATGATGTTTATTCTACAGAGTAGACTGCAGCCTCTTCGGGTGCTGACTGCATAGTATGGTCTGAATTTGGATATAAGGTTTATTAAATCAGACCAAAATCAATCTGTCAAGCTTATTGAGTTTAGCAGAGATGGCTGGATTTGTTGAAAAAGGATACTGAACTTTTTTATCAGCATGTAGTGCATCCATGTGTGAATTCAGTTCATGCAGAATAATAGAAATACCCCAACATGGTGGTCACGCTGGTATGAAGCACACCACTTTGTCAGACAAATTGATCTATCCATACCTAGCACAGCTGTCAAGACTCTGGTTCAGATGTGCGCCAAATGCCAGTCCATAGATCAGGCACCAGTGTACTGGCAGAATGGAAAAGTAAAGGTCCAGGCTGGAGATGGACATTACCCATTATGACCATGGAAATTACCTACCTTGATTGATGGTGAACCAACACGGTTCTTTGGCAACCCTTGCACAAAAAGATTCTGAGAGCATTATTTGACAGTTGGCGTCAATTTTTTGTGTGAGATGTCCATCATATGAGATCCTTATTGACAACAATACTGTGTTCAGCAGAAGAGCATCGAAGGCTTTTATAGAGGATTAAGGCATCCAGCTACACTTTCAGTGCATGCATGCACCATCTGGAAATGGGATAATAGAAAGATGACATAAGCATAATACTGATTGTTGTTCAAAAGCAATGTTCCATACAAGAAGCCACTTATTGGTAGAATGTAACAGTGAAGTATGTCACTTTACTCAACTGTACCCACTAACACAATTTACTCATATGACATTAGACTCAAGGGCATTAACACTGTACAAAATTGGTGTCAGAGTACAAGGCATATGAGTGTTGGAGAGTTGGAAGTAGATTTGTGTGTTGCATAATCTATGTGGTAGCATAGAATATTGACAAACACCTGTAGAGTAAGGGACCATTGGCCTTCAATTGGCGGGCAGGTTTCCGTTGGAAAAATAACAGACCATTGGTAAAGGCGGGAATCTCACACATCACATGATTTGACTAGTTAGGTAATCAGTTTCAACCTAAATGGCACACAGAACAGACATGTCCTGTTGAGGTTGGCTCAACCTCGCGGGGAATCAGAATGGGCAGTAATAAAATCTTTGATAAAAAAAAACAAAGTCTTTTAGTTGATTAATGCATGACTTAAAAAAAAGGAGCCCTTAGTTAGAGATAGCAATATAGTAAGAAGATAGAAGAGATAATAAGATGACAACCAAAACAAAAAAGTAAATGAAACAGCACTAGACGATCATGGCCAAAATAGAAAGGAGAATGAAGCCAGTAAGTCACGACTCTGACTGTCTCTCTCTATCACCCAAAGACTCTCTCAGTCACTCTTGTTTATATACCCAAAATGACTATATAACATGTGGATGTTCAATGAGTTTCCTGCAGTGATAGAGACAGATAATAATGATCCTGAGGATGATGTACCTCTTCTGCATAGCATAATCGGACTTGAATGTCCACCCCTTGCCAATTGGTGCTGTGATCAGAAGGGTAGTATAGCAGAGAAACAGGTCGGATATTGGCCAATAGTCAGCATGGGCTTAAGGTGAGGCAGCCATAAAACACTTAGATTTCATCAGTTAGTAGAAGCACCTGTTACATGTGGACAATTTGAATGTGAGGTGGATTCGAGGATTGGCAGTTTTTTTGGTAGCATTACAAATTTTGCCTCATAAGCTTTGCATAGTCTGGCACATTGTCACCAGGTAGCTTACAATACCTGCTGTTCTTAAGGGGTCACTCATTTCAGAATTGAACAGGCTCATTATTGCTTAAGTTAAATGATAAGACAGGAACCAGTGCTTTGACTATAGGCATTGTAATTTATAATGATTGTATTTATTAATATTATCTGCGTTATTTGGACTATTGTCCTCATCTTCATTGTTATCTGTACAACGTTTTGGCTGATGTGCCCTCTGGACTTCTTCAGGTATTTCTTGTCGGACTTAGGAACCTTCTTTTCGAACTCGGGAATATTTTAATATGAAATAGAGAAAACATTAATAAAACTAAAGTTGGTGGAGTAGCCAATAGTTGGTATCAGCCAGACAACAAGGAAGTCTATCCCCTTTTCACTAGCACTAGGCCAGGGAAATTATTTTGCTGAGGTGGAGCGCTACACCTACTGCTAGCTCCCCACTTTACTGCACAGATCAGATTACTCAAAGCATGCTACTCATGTGCTGAGTTATTGGAGGCTGGTATCGAAACCAGAATCTTGCAATTCCTAAGCAGGTGTTCTACTCAGTGAGTATTTTACCCACATGTATTAAACTTTGTAAAATAAGTTTGTTTAATTTGGCCATTGGATTAATTTTCTTTTTATTTATTTTATATTATACTAGCAAATATATGCACCCTCCGGGTGCAAGTATTTTAGTTAAATTTTATAATAAAGTATCATATTAAATTAGAAAGGCTAATGAAACTGAATAAGAATGTAGATAAAAATATTTTGAACAGAGGGGGTATGATTGAAAAATAGAACAACTTTGAAACTAACTCTTCCATCATTTTCCGTTATTCCCGTCTTTCATTGGTAAATTTTCCTAATTAAACTGTTTAGTTAAAATAGGAAGTAAAGAATAATATTACAGTTATTTCTTCTTGTTAGGGGATTTCTTTTAAGATTTATTGAAGAGATTTTTGCTCATATTCAATAAGATAAAACCAAACAATTAGAAATCAATAATACTAAGCATGTATTTATTAAAATATTTAAGATCAATATGCAAATTAGCCTTCCCGTTCACATTGTATTTTGTTGTATATATAAATACACTTGCATGTTATTAGTATGTAGATATGGTTAACAGTATAAATAATGTGAAACAATTTTATTAATAATTGAGGTTTAAATAAAAATAAAATCATGGAGAATATGATGTCAATAACGAAAGGAATTGTGACTTGTATAGTAATATAGTTTCGGTTACAGACAGACAAACCCACAATCTCCATTATAATAAGATTCTTAATCAGAGTTTAAATTTTTACAAAAATGCCAAATTATTTTAATAAAAATGTTATTGCCCGTGGACAGAATTGAAACTGCAACCTACAAATGATTGTCACTGTACTAACTCAACCCTTATACCTGTTTGTCCAATCAGACAATCCAGAGTAAATTTTTAGAACTTATAAACCTAATGTTCTTTTTACCTAAAATATTTACCTTTATACCTATCATTTTTTACTATCACTCATATTGCAATTTTTTTTCTTTTTCCCCAGACAAATATTATTTTTCCTGGATGTTTGAGATGAGTCTTGATGATTAGTATTATCTGCGTTATTCGGACTATTGTCCTCTTCTTCATTGTTATCTGTACAATATTTCGGCTGATGTGCCCTCCGGCCTTCTTCAGGTATTTCTTCTCAGACTCAGAAACCTTCTCGACTCAGAATCTTCTTTTCGAACTCTGAAACCTTCTTGTCGTAATTGGGAGCCATCACGGAACTTTGAACCTAACCCTTTATTCAGTCCACAGGGGTATCCTGTTCTCATTCCACTAACCATACCTGGGGTAGAGGTGTTAAGCTGTGTTAATTATTATTCTATGTTACTGCTGCCCCTGACCAGGATTGAACAGATAACAATGAAGATGAGGACAACAGTCAGAATAATGCAGATAATACTAAATACTGTTTTTTTTTCCCCAGAAACTGAAGAATTAAATTGTGATGAGAAGTTTTTGATCAGTATCTTGTAAAAAAGCTGAAGTTAAATGTCAAGTATTTGCATTTTACCAATGTTCTCAATTGGAAACAATAATGGCATTGGCCAAGAATATTGAAGAAACAACTCAATAATTCAACAAGAATTTCTGAAAAAGAATGACTATATTTCTTTCTCTTTTTTTTGCTAATCTTGTTTTTATTTCTTTCATCATTTACTTTTTCCTTATTATTTTTCAGTCTTTATCTTTTTATTTTATTCCATTTCATTCCTTTTATATATATATATTCTTTTTTTTTTCTCTTTCCTTTTATTCTTTGTTCTTTGATTTTTTTCCTTCATTTTTAAAAATATTTTTCCATCATATTTGTATTTTTAAACCTTCCACATTTTTATTTCTTTTTATACTTATATTCATTTTTTTTTTCATTTGCCAGTTTTTCTTTTTATTCTTTTATTTCTTCTAGTTTTCCTTCATTATTCTTGATTTGTTTAGTGTTTTTTTTAATTCATTATTTTTCTGGTATTTCATTCTTTATTTTTTCAACTTTTTTATCATCTCATTTATCTTTTTTTAAATCTTTTTTTCTTTTGGATTCATTATCTTTTCATTCATATTTTTCTTTTTCCATTTCTTTTCATTTTGATTTTATTTTCTGCTATGAGAAGCATTTTTTAAATCTTTTTTTCTT
Organism: Doryteuthis pealeii; assembly: GCA_023376005.1. Taxonomy (NCBI): domain Eukaryota; kingdom Metazoa; phylum Mollusca; class Cephalopoda; order Myopsida; family Loliginidae; genus Doryteuthis; species Doryteuthis pealeii. Next base: position 58,745,549 of record CM042166.1, read on the forward strand.
TTGGATTCATTATCTTTTCATTCATATTTTTTTTTTCCATTTCTTTTCATTTTGATTTTATTTTCTGCTTCTCATCTTTTATTTTATTCTTTTTCATTTTTCATTTGATCCTTTATTTTTCTTAAATTCATCTTATAATTACCTTCTTTTTTTGCTCTCTAACTATTTTTTTATTCTTTATTGCTTCTCTTTCTTTCTTTTCTCAATTTTCATTCAATCCTTTATAATTTCTTTTTTACTCCTCAACAATTTTTCTTTTTTGCTTCTCTTTCTTAATTTTCATTCAATCCTTTACTTTTCTTAAATTCATCTTATAATTTCCTTTTTTGCTTTTCAACTTTTTTTTATATATCTTCCCTTTCTTTTCTAAATTTTCATTCAATCTTTTATAATTTCTTTCTTTTTTACTCCTCAACTTGTTTATTCTTTTTTTTATCATTTTTGCTTTTATGAATTTATTCTTTATTTTAACTTTTGTCTCCCTTTACCATTCCTTTTTATATTATCAAATCTGTTAAAGAGTAACTTCATATATATGACAGAATCGGTCATCTTTGAGTAAGAAGTCAAAACCTAGATTATTTTACAATTTTTGTTGTCAATACTTTTCTCTAAACAGTTACAAACAGTAATTGTTATTATAAAAAGATAAATCCATTTCACAGAAAAAAGATTTTGCAGTTAGATTTTTTTAATACATATTTACCCCTCCCACGAGCAGGATATGACACAAAGATCAATTTCAGAGTTTTCCTTCTCTTAGACTGGTTGCCTAACCAAGGTTAAGGAGTCCAGTCTACCCTACTATTTACCGAAAGCTGGGGGGATTTGGATGCATACCATTCCCAAGAATATAAGCACTATGTGAAATACAAATAGCCTCATTCAGGATTTAAACTTGTCTTGCCATGTCTATTTCCTATAATGGTAACCATTACATTATACACCTAGATTTTTTTATATTATGTTAATATTGTTCTGGAAAAAATGTGTTGAGAAATATTTTTTAATTTGCTTGATTTATTGATTTAAATATTTTTGTTTTGAGTCCTGATTGTTCATTCTGAGCAATAATACAAGATAATAATTCAATGTTTAATTAAATGTGGATAATTATTTAAGTAAAGAATTAATTAATTAATTTCTTTTGAAGTCAGGAAATTTAAAGTTGGTATAATTAGTTACATTTCACAGCAATATAACTTTATGCTTATTAGATGTTTTTTATTGTTAGAGTCTTACTCTAGATGTAAACCCTATTTTCTCTATGAGAAACAAATTTTCTGTTTAGATTAATTCTTTCCTCTGGGTCCAGTAAGTAAGCATACCAAGTCAAACAATTTGGCTGTCTGTAAAAGACAGACAAATTCTCCCCAGTTATTCAGATTCTCTCTCCTCATCTTTCTCTTACTTGTTTTATTGCTACTGTTCTCATTACAATTAAGATATTATTGTCATTTTGCACTTGAAAGATGCAAGCAAAAATTATTAGCGTATGTATTTATTGAAGTCAGTCAGTATACTGTTGGTTTGGACAACAGCAACTGGCTAAGCACAACTGAACAGCCAGCCAGTCAGTCAGTATACTGTTGGTTTTGGACAACAGCAACTGGCTAAGCACAACTGAACCAGCCAGTCAGTCAGTATACTGTTGGTTTGGACAACAGCAACTGGCTAAGCACAACTGAAACCAGCCAGTCAGTCAGTATACTGTTGGTTTGGACAACAGCAACTGCTAAGCACAACTGAATCAGTGCCCAAGATAGCTGGTACTTATGGGACTCAAGAATAATCCATTCATGTATTTGGGTAATTCCATTCCTTGAGTCCTGATGGACTGCTTAGTTTCTATAATGTTATGAGGCTTCACAAATACTCTTTCTGCAGTAGGATTGCAACAAGGTAAGATCCATATTAAGTTCTGGCTTCCTTGTTGCTTTGTATTACCAATTCGACGGTAATTGGAACTTAGTATGATTATTCAACAGTATTTAGTAATACTTATTCATGAGCAAGATGTGATACAAGGACTATTTTCAAGCAAAGTTTAACAGGTTTGAATTCAGAATTTTCCTTCTTCTATACCTGTTGTCATACTCAGTTTAAAGAGCCCACTATTTATCCATAGCTGGAAGGAGATTAGTTGAATTCATACCTTTCCCAAGGGTATTAGCTCTATGTGAAAGGCTACCATGTGACACATGGTCTATCTTCAAGTGGAGTTTAACAGGTTTGAATTCTTCCAGACCGGTTGTCATACCCAGCTTAAAGAGCCCAATCTACCTCACTATTTATCCATAGCTGGAGTGAGAGTAGTTGGATGCATACCTTTCCCAAGGGTATTAGCAATGGGAAATTAGGGGAAATGCTAACAGACTCATCCAGGATTTGAACTCTAGTCACCATTGTAATGATAACTATTACATATTATTAAAGTATATCAAGAAGACAGACAAACCTTCTCTGTTGTTAATATAATTCTTCTCCTAGAAATAAACTAAATTATACATTTTAAATGTACAAGCAATTATCAAAATTTGAATTGAAGATTTTAGAAGATACACAGTTAAACTTAGGGAATAAAATAATGCTATCTATATTAAGCAGTAACTAATTAAGAAGAAGAGTAAAATATTCACTAGTGCAGAAAAAAAATGTCTGCTAACAAAAGCCTCGATGGTAATTATTCAGTATAATCCTAAAGCATATCATAGTAGTCTTCAATCTGAAAGTTCAATAATTTCTTGGACTCTGAGTAATTATTAAATACAAGAATTGCTGTCTGCAATACTTTGGTACCAATGAATGTCTTCTGCATAAAAATGAATGCTTAATGATAAAATGTCCACGTCTCTTTTTATTGTAGAATATAGTCATATTTGGTGCACGTATGCTTTTGATTTGCAAAGTCACTAAGTGATTTAAAAGTAATATCTGTACTGTAGAAATGTCTAACTGAAGACTTCTTATATAAAGAAAATGAAGTCCTCAAAATGAATGTCACTTCTTAGGCTTTGATTATTTTAATAACTGGAATGTTAAATAAATCAATTATTGGATATGAATTACTATCAGGCGTCAAAGCCAAAGAAGTCAATGATGAAAGAATATACTTCAAAGAAGAAATGAACATACAAGTTTAAATGAAGATCTGTGCACAGCTGAGAAACTTATAAAGTGAGGATGTCTAGACAAAAGTCTACATCAGTCACAGTGAAGTTGAAAAAAAAATATGAAGCCCATCTCAATAAATGAAACATTTTTTGGGAAATGTAGACAAGTAGTGAACATTCTATACTCACCAGACCGAGGATTTTTTTTCTTGTTTCTTGAATTCAAAATTCATCTAAGAAATAAGAGATCTGAGTTGTTGTGAGGATTAAGATACATACGATGGCATAAGTTCATACCATATCAAAAGAGAAGCTTCCAAGGTGCTATGGCTAATGAAAAACTCACTGGAATAAATATGTTGAATCCCTAAAGATCCACTGTGAAGAAAATAAATACTCTCAATTCCTTTTATACATACTGTCTTATAGAGACAGGAGTTGGCAATACTATCTTATAGAAAACAATAGTTGTATATATATAAGAAAGGATTCATCTTGGTAATACTGTCTTATAGGAAACAATAATTGTGTATATCTAAGAAAGGATTCATCTTGGCAATACTGTCTTATAGAGACAGGAGTTGGAAATACTGTCTTATAGGAAACAATAGTTGTGTATATATAAGAAAGGATTCATCTTGGATACTGTCTTATAGGAAACAATAGTTGTGTATATATAAGAAAGGATTCATCTTGCTTACTACAATCCACTACTCGGCACTTGATGACATTGAGGTCATTTCCACTCATATCACATCATTCAGCTGATACATTTCAGGTTGTTTACACTAGGTTACATCACTTTCATATTTCCACAATAATTTGCAATATCAGCACTTTAATTCAGTGTTAAAAATTAATTTAATTTCTTATATCATTCCTGTAAAATTTCCCATACAGATCTCTAACATAGAAGAATGTTTATTTATACATCTTATAGTTCAATTCAAAGTTCTCATAAAGGCGTATGAATTTGAAAAAGTGAATTAATGCACATATAGAATTGTATGAATTTTGTGCTGTCAAAATTGCAATAAGTGCTTTTCTGCTAAAGAAGATTCATTTTTAGCAATTATTTTTTTCAACTTTTCGATTTGAATAATTTCTCTTTTGACCAAATTGTGATAGAATATATATGTGTGTTTTCACAGAGAAGCCATCTTGTTTACCTCTGAGACAGATTTCTTTCTACAAGATTGTTTATAAAGATAGGTGTAAATAGATGCAATGTCAAAGCTTACCTGGATATGTAACAAAGTTTTCTCCTTTTTTTAAAGAGTAAAACAAGGGAGTTAATTCATACATTCTAAAATCATGAGATTTCTCAATAACTGGGGCACAACAATGAAAAATAAGTAAATTGAAATTCTTATGCACAAACCAAATTAAGGTATATGTCTTATCCTATTTGAACTTTGAAATGGAATTCATGTGTTTTATACAGTATGGAAGGATCTCCTCACTTGATGGTAAGCCTCTGAAATTTGTAGACCAGTTCATATACTAGCTAGTAATATCTCATCCATTTTACTATGCTATGGGATTTATACACATCACTGTATGTAGGGAAATGTTGTTGTTGGTATCCGTCTACTAAAGACGATGGCGTAGTGTCCACTTTTTTTCTTTTTTATTATCTGCAACTGCGTGAGTGGCTGAACAGACCAATTTTTGAATGGCAATCTCTGGTGCTGTAATTGCAAACAAACAGTGATGCTTGCTGGAGTTGCTGTTGTCTCTCCTTCCTTTTGGCTCTCTTTTCTGTAGCAGCTTCTTTCCTCTCTTTTTCACTTCTTTTCGTTCCTTGTTTGACGAGGAAGCGCCAGGTCGCACGGTCTTCTGCACAAGCCTCCCTTGTGTTGGTGTTGATGTGGCATGTCTTCATGTCCCTCTTGCAGACATCTTTGAAGTGCAGGTGTGGTCTCCCTACCAGTCATTTGCCTTCTACTAATTTATCATCTCCCTTACCAATGAAAAGTTATGATGGTTATTTACTATGCTAATCATTGTCAAATGTTCATTTTGCATCTGGGTAGCATTTGTATTTTATGGTCCCTTAAATTTCTTATATAATATTGGAAGGCTTAGAGTAACCTTCCAACATGGGTACATGTGTGTAATATTCCGACAAAGTTATAAAATAATATAAACTTTATTTCGTGAGCACACAGAAATACATTTAGGACAAATGTATGAACATGCATAAAGAAAGTACGTGTAGGACTTGCATCATAAGGAATGTCACTTACTGGTAGCTGGTGGGAGGCAAACTCAATGGATATAGACAACACATGTTTTGCCATGCGTGGTTGTTGCTGGCCCTGAGAGAAAAGATAAAGAATTCAGAATTTCTAGGTTGCTGGCTAAATACTCTCGCCACCTATCAGCAAACAAATGCAGCAAGGGAAGATAACCTTATTGGACTTATGTCCACCCAGAATTACCATTTTACTGGCCCAACAGTTGTGTTAAGTGTTGAGCGTGTTGGATTTCTCTGGTCTGAGGTGTTGTTTGTGTTGTTGTGAATCTAGAATTGGCAATGACTCATCTAGATGTCTTGGCACCAACCTAAACATCAAGAAATCACCATTTTGTTAAACAAGTTACTCAGCACATGGTGTAATGTTTACCATTGTTGGAAATGGATGAATTCAAATCCTGGACACAACTGTTTGCATTTCACATAGTGGTAATACCCTTGGGAAAGGTATGAATCCAATTATTCTCTATCTAGCTATGGGTAAACAGTAGGGTAGATGGGGATTTTTAACCTTGATATAGTGACAGGTCTAGGAGAAGGAAAACCCTGAATTCAAACCAAAGGGCTCTGTTCAAAGAAGTCAAAACTACTTTGAGTGCTCCTCCTATTATTTTTATTTAACTGTGCACACATCTTAATCTATTTCTTTTTTTACATTTAAAGATTTTGTCTTGATACTTTTTAATCAAGCCTTGTATAGTTGTTTTGGTTTAAATATGAATAACAACTTCCCTGTTATTTCTCTGAATGTTTGAGATGAGGCTTCATGATTAGTATTATCTGTGTTATTTGGACTATTGTCCTCATCTTCATTGTTATCTGTACATTCGGCTGATGTGCCCTCCTGCCTTCTTCAGGTATTTCTTGTCGGACTCTGGAACCTTCTCAGACTCAGAAGGTTCCCAAGTCCAAAAAGGAAGTTCCTGAATCTGACAAGAAATACCTGAAGAAGGCCGGAGGGCACATCGGCCAAAACATTGTACAGATAACAATGAAGATGAGGACAATAGTCCAAATAACACAGATAACTTCCCTGTTGATTCCTTGTTTGAAATATAATTAGTTTCCAACTTTGAATTGCCTGACATTTCAGTCCTGATAATAATTCACATGCAATAGATATTTCTATGTTACAGAAAATTTCAAAGATTGTAAAACTGAGCATACTAACTGATCTGAAAGAAAATTGTTTCTGGAAATAAGTCACAACTTAGCTCTTGATGAGCAAGTTAAAGTAAAATACATGAATATAATTGTAGAGGTGTTGAAATAAAATAAAAAAATGTGTTCTAAAAGCTGCCGTCTCCTATCTCAAGAAGATTGTATGCTTAACTGCAAAAGAAGCAAAGTGTGAATAAAATGAAGAGTTGATTTGAGTGTTTGTGTCATTTCTTCTATTGTTGCCACAAAGATCAGTGCATAACAAGAACAAGTCAGCATTGCTCTTCTATTCAAGCACATACTTGATTCACAAACTTCTCAAAGCAGATAGGTGCTATATGTATGTATGTATGTATATATATATATATATATATATATATATATATAATGTGTGTGTGTGTATGTGTTTGCATTGTTAGCAGAGTAAGAAATCAGTCATAGTGAAAGAATAGACTGACCAAAAGTGTAAGGATGCCTTCAGGGGCAAATGTTCCAAGTGATATATTGATTCTGTTCTGATGCCTAAAAAGAAGTGCAAAGTTGATCATGATGAGAGTCTGGGATCCGAGACACTTAAGATCCAGGTGCCTAATATGCCATGCAAAGATACTTGATATTACTCTGAAGCGATTGTTTACTTTATGTTGGGGATCTTTAACTCGTGTTCATGTAGGCATGTAATACACAAGATGCCATGGACAAATACAAGTCAACCACGTCGGGGTTTTTTTTGTTGTTTTTTTTTTTTCAGAATTCAGTGAAGAGTGAATAATCAATTTTCTGATATGATATTTGATGCGCTTCGAATCTTCTGTTCATTATATTATAGTTGTATGTGTAGATAGATCAATAGATTGATAGATTTAAACATAGACGAATAGATAGATATGACCAGAGATAGATATATAGATATGAAAATAGTTTTGTTTGTTTTACGGCATATCAACTGCAGTGGGTCATTTAATGTTGATAAAGTTTTGGTATAAATTCATTTTTGATGGATACTCAATGTTTTTAATAAACTCATGTTTTTCTATCTAACCCATAGATGGGACCCTAACAAGTACTACCACTCCGGGTCAAAGTGGACCAGGGAGCAATGGGGATTAAGGGGTACTCCACATTCCCCATATGAAAATAGAGACAGACAGACAGATAGATAGATAAAGAGATAGATTGATAGTAGAGGAGTCAAAAGTTTTGCAATATTTTGGTAATGTGAGGCAAAATTTAAAGTGAGATGTTGAATCTCACTGGACTGTGAGATACCGAGCCTGCATGATACTCTCTGAGTGTTACTCGACAGATTTGCTTCTATGATTTGGAGCATGGCCTCAGAATCCACAGTTTTAGGCTTATCTGACCTTTCCTGATTAACATTTTGCAACCTGAGAAAATATCTTCAACCATCTGGTTTCTGTACTGTGATCCACTGTACATTCACTTTTTGCACAACAAATGATTATAGTTACTTCCACTGAATTAGGGCTCAGTTTGAAATTTTAAAATATAAGTTTCCAAATTAGACAACATTGGACATTCATTTGTGCAGCTTTTAAATCACATGAAGCAATGCACAATATGTTAGCACACCAACTACCACAATACTACTAACCACAGCAGGTACCTTCCACAGATTGAACTGATTATCAAGTGATATACATGCCACAAACTACAATGTACTAATATTGCAAAACTCATGACTAAACCCAGTATTATCATATTGGCATTTCAGTCTTGGAAGACTATAATATATTTTTGTGCCCCTGAAGTTACAGCGCCTCCTGTGACTGTGAAGTCCAATGGGAGGTGCTGTAACTTCAGGGGCACAAAAACTAATTTATAGTCTTCCGAAACTGAAATGCCAATATAATAATATTGGGTTTAGTCATAAGTTTTGCAATATTAGTACATTGTAAAGTAAAAAAGTAAAGTCGATGGGGCGGCCTAAAGTTGGTATCAGTCAGTCAGCGAGGGAGTCTATCCTTTTCAATAGCGCTAGACCAAGGAGATTGTTTTTTAGCATCTGAGGTGGAGCGCCACACCTACCATCAGCTCCTTACTTTACCGCACAGATCCCTTTGCTACTCATACGCTGAGTTGGCGAGGACCGGTATCGAACTAGGAACCTTGTGGTCTCTGCCGACTGAGCTAACCCGGCCCGTTGTAGTTTGTGGCATGTATATCATCCCAGTAATACCCATTATTATGGATATTTTTTTAAAAACCTCAGTGTAACTATGTATTTACCCAAACCCCTTCACATGATCAGGTTGAGACACATGGTCAATTTTGGTGTCTAACAGGTTTGAATTCAGTTTCCCTTTTCCTAGATCAATTGCCATACCAACGTTAAAGAGCCAAGTCTGCTCTTTTATTTACCCATAGCTGGAAGGAAAATAGTTGGATGCATACCTTTCCCAAGGGTGCTAGTGCTATGTGAAATGCAAACAGCCTTGTTCAGGATTTGAACTCAATTTGCCATGTTCATTTCCTATGAGAATAACCATTACACTACAAGCACCTCTGAAAAATGCGGCCTATAGAGTTTTGATCATCAACAATAAGAATGTGTGGCTAATAGTGATGACTATGTTGGAAAATAATGTTTTGTATATATATATATATATATATATATATGTGTGTTTGTATGTTTTATTTTTCTTTACATGTATAAAGATTGTTGTAGATTCCAACCATTTTGCAAACTTTTTATAATAAATTTATATATATATATATATATATATATATAAGGTCTGCTTTAGCTCAGTCATTAGAGTGTCTGACCAGGAATCCCAAGGTTCTTGGTTCGATACCGGCCCTCGCCAACTCAGTGTATGAGTAGCACAGGGATCTGTGCAGTAAAGGAAGAGCTGATGCTAGGTGTGGCGCTCCACCTCAGATACTAAAATAATCTCTTTGGTCTAGTGCTAGTGAAAAGGGGATAGACTCCCTTGCTGTCTGGCTGATACTGACAATAGGCCACCCCAACGACGATGATATATATATATTAACATTGATAATATAGTTTGCTATATTTATAAATAAAGAGTGACAATATCATAGATTGAGCATGTTTATATAAGTGGGTGTAGTGAATACATAAAGTCATCATTGCTTGGTAACTGACAGTTTCTTGCCTATGCGATTTTCAATCAAAATGATGAGAAACTGTCAGTAACCAAGCACTGTTGACTTCATCTTTGTGCTACACTAATTTAGATATATATTATTTTTTTCTTTTATATATAGTAATATCTCATCCACAGAGAGCGATGTTAATACACGAATAGGAAAGGCATCGTCGGCCACAAACAGATTATCAGTCATATGGAGGTTCGATCTCACTGACAAGTTAAAGAAACAATTCTTCCAGGCCGTGGTTGTGTCTGTACTGCTGTATAGCTGCACCACTTGGACCCTAACGGCACCTTGAGAATAAGCTGGATGGGAGCTGCACAAGAATACTGCGTGCAGTCTTGAACAAGTTGTGGAAACAGCACCCCACAAGAAGCAGCTGTATGGCCACCTGCCACCATCTCACAAACCATCCTAGTGAGATGGACTAGGCATGCAGGACACTGCTGGAGAAGCAAGGATGAGCTCATAAGCGACGTTCTCCTGTGGAAGCCAACACATGGACATGCTAGTGTGGGTCACCCACCAAGGACCTAAATTGACCAATTATACGAGGATGCTGGTTGCTGCATAGAAGACCTCCCAGGGGCAATGAGTGATAGCGAAGGTTGGCGATTGATTGTCATGGATATCCGTGCTGCTTGCATGAAATGATGATGATGATATATATTTTATATATAGTACATATATCTTTTTTATTTTTTTATAGTATATATATTTTATATATAGTACATATATCTTTTTTTCTTTTATATATAGTATATATATCTTATATATAGTACATATATATTTTTATTTTTTATAGTATATATATTCTATATATAGTACATATATATTTTTATTTTTTCTAATATATATCTTGAAATATATTTTCTCTATTTTGTAAGTAAAGACCTTGAATGAATTCTTTTCAGCCATCGGGTAACAGCATCCCCTGATAAATTAGGGCATGGTTGGAAGGTCATGAACACTGACTGTTTATTGGTTTGAATAGAAATTGCCACAGGCTTGAAACTTTGGCCTTTTGTGGCCATCTTGAATAAACAATACTGATTCTTGCAAATGGGCAATAATAAGAGAATTCACTGGTTTAGAAAGCTGGCTTAAAGAACCTGACACTTGGACACACTGCTATAGCTGTTTGTCAGTCCGTGAAACAAATATTGAAAAATTGGTCAATTACTTGGAACAGTGAACCATCACTTTAGTTTCCTTCTCATCCTCTCATAATCCATCTTTCTGCTTTTTATATCTCTTCTAATTCCTTCTCTCTTTCTCTCTTTCCATACATCATTTTCTAAGAGTTCCAGTGGCGCTGTGGATAATGTAATGGACTGTGACATTGTAGTGCGTTCAAACTACAGTCACACTATTACATTCACTGTCAGACTAGTACACTTAGGAAAGGTATCAAGGTTATTTCCTATAACTCCAACCTAAAAAAAGGGGAACAACTCTGATTGACTGATAAATTATTTATTCATTTATTGATCTACTAGGAAAAAAGATGGGGTTAGAATTAGAGTTAAGGGTTAGAGTTTATGGTTAGTTTAATTGAAAATAATGGTTAGTTTAATTAACAGATAAAATTCATTCAGAGTAGTTTTCAGACTAGTACCTTTAGGAAAGGTATCAAGGTTATTTCCTATAACTCCAACCTAAAAAAAGGGGAACAACTCTGATTGATTGATAAATTATTTATTTATTTATTGATCTACTAGGAAAAAAGAAGATGGGGTTAGAGTTAGAGTTGGTTAGTTTAATTGAAAATAATGGTTATGTAATTGACAGATAAAATTCATTCAGAGTAGTTTTCAGACTGATACCTTTAGGAAAGGTATCAAGGTTATTTCCTATAACTCCAACCTAAAAAAAGGGGAACAACTCTGATTGACTGATAAATTATTTATTTATTTATTTATTTATTTATTGATCTACTAGGAAAAAAGAAGATGGGTTAGAGTTAAGGGTTAGGGTTTAGGGTTAGTTTAATAGAAAATAATGGTTAGTTTAATTAACAGATAAAATTCATTCAGAGTGGGTCCCCTTTTTTTAGGTTGGAGTTATAGTAAACAACCAGTATCAATCACTCATCACCCTAGCTATGGGTTTAATAGAATCACAACTGTTCTTCTGCAAGGACGGTTTTGGCATTAAATAACCCATGAAGGTTGATATGCCATTAAACAAAGAAACTAAGAGTTTCTCCCTATCATTGATCTTATCTCTCTCCCTTTTTCCTTGCTCTCTTTTACATTTTCTCTCTCTCTCTCACTTCCTCTTCACACCCTCCCTCTCTACTCCCTTCCCTCCTTCCACTCTCTTCCCTCCAGCTCCCCCTCTCCCCACTCTTTTTCTTCTCTCTTACCTCACTCTCTTTCCTTTTCACTACACCACTTCTACTCTGACCTGTCGGCTGGGGTGTTAGAATACACAGACTGCACCTCTTTTCTTTTGTTCCTTTAATTTTCTACCATTCAATCTTTTACTTCCTTCATTCTTACCCACACCTTTCCCGCTGTCTACCTTTTCCTCGTTTGTCTTTTTATTTTAAAACTTGAAACTTCTTTCATTCTCATACTCTTTTTTCAGTTTTCATATTTTCTTTTTCTTTTCCTCTGGCTTGCTTTTATTTCCTTAATTCTCTTTCCTTTCATTTTTTCTTTTCATACATTTTCCTTTTTCTTTTTTTTATTTCCCCCTTCTCCTTTTCTTTCTTAGGCTTCTGTGTTTTTTCTTTTCTAAATATTTCCTCTTCTTTCCTTATTTTTTCCTTTTCTCCTCTTCCTTCTTTCTCTCCTCTTTTTTTCTGCATACCTTCCATTTATCTATTTCCTATCTTCAATTCCTCCTCTTTCTTTCTATCTCTTCACCAATTTTCTCCCACCTTACAATCTCCTTAATCTCATCCTCTCACCTATTGACACTTAAAGCTTTTTTTTTTTTCATCTTTCATCTTCATCTTCTTTGAATTGTTCATTCATATTAATCATACTTCACCAAATGACTCTCAACATTTAACCGCAGTTAAACAATAACTTGTAGTTTTCATTCAGTTTTTCATTATTCATGTTGTTTTTTTTTGCTTTTTTCCTCTTTGGTTTTATTTGTTTACTATTGTTCAAACCTAACAGAATGGAATCTCATGAGTCTGAAAATGCTTTAACATGAATCGCCTAGAGTCAAGGAACTTACAATGTTGTCCTTGTCAAGACAGCCTCATCTTCTGCTCTCCCCCCTTCTCTCTCCCCCCCTCTCTCTCTCATCAACATATTAACAGATGTAATGAATATGCATATATCTGCTCCCCCTCACAGTAATATGATTGGCTGGTGTCACCATAAATACCGAGCAATGTAAAGATACAATGCCTACTACTACTACGCCTAAGAATGTCGCACCAGTACTATTACTTACCTGCTCAATTGTACCACGCTGTTACCATGGCCCCTCCACTCTACTACTTCTACTAATATATCCCTTCATGGGACATATCTCATGCTAAAAGCACAAATTCCCACGACTCTCTCTCCTCACCAGTCCCTCTCGGTTATTGCTTCTAGCAAGTTTTCCTCACAACATTCAGTATCTGCACAGAGGTGATCAATGTAAGTTTTGCTGGTGTGTCAATGTGTTGGAGTCCACCAATAATGTCACTTATGAGTTTGTCCTTACTTCTCAGTGTCCAGTGTATCTTGTTTGGATTGCTTGTGTGATACAAGGTAATTGGCTGTAGTGCTGGTTTTTACGATGCACTACTTCCAGGATCTGTCCAGAACAGCATGCAACATCCTTGGATAGTTCCCATCGAATTTTTTTCCCAATTGTTTCAGTATTCAAAGTGGTGCAGCCATACACTTGCCCTGACACAGCTACAGCTTGAAAGAATTCTTACTTTATTTATCAGAAACATTAGATTTCCATATCAATAATCTGTCTATAGCAGGCCATGCCTTTCCTATACATATATTGAGAACACTTTTTGTGGATGAGATATTTCTACATAGGTATGTGGACTGGTCTACTAATTTCAGAGTCTCTTGCATTACCAGACAAGTTCTTCAAAAAACTTCAGAAAGAAGGATTCTAATATAATTGAAACTGAAAGAGATATTAATATTCTTGCACACACCCACAGTCACACTCACGCACAAACAACATAAAAACAAAGTGAGAAATCTACTTCTGATGCGCCATACAAGTATTTGTGAGAAACCTCACTCAGTAAAGAAAGTCTTGTATTTCTATTGAGAAGACGTATGATTGACTTATATCTAATGATAATTACAAATTCAATGAACATAAATATACCTTTATTTTTATGTCATAATCCAATCAAGCAAATAAGTTAGTAATACATCGAGCAGAAAATTGTTTGGGTTTGAGACAAGATCTGTTTATTTGAACTACTTAATAATCGGTGTATTGTTTCCCATCCAAGAAATTCTGTTAAGATCTGAAAAAGTGATAATCCTGATCGAGCAAGATCAGCCAAGTAGGATAAATGAGGTAAAAACCAGAACCCAAATCTTTTCCTAAATGATATTGCACAGTCTGCAATAATGTTCTTTCTGATTGCTAAGTGAAGTTTTCTTGGTTCAATACCGGCCCTCACCAACTCAGCATACAAGGGGATAGACTCCCTCTCTGTATATCTGATACCGACTTTAGGCCTCCCCGATGACTAAAGTTGACAACAGTATTTCTCAAAATTGACTGTTTTGTTTCAAGTCAACACACCATATTAGAGGACACACTTCATAATCCAACAAATATACACTATTAGCTTCTCACAATGTAATGCTAATAATGTGTATTTATCTAACCCCTCCACCATGAGCAGGATGTGATGCAAGGCCAGTCTTTAAGCAAAGTTTAACAAATTTGAATTCTGTTTTCCTACTCCTAGACCATTTGGCATACCAAGGGTAAAGAACCGAGACTGCCCTACTATTTACCTATAGCTGGAGGGAGAATAAGTGGATTTATATTTATCCGAATAGCATTAGTGTCATGTGAAATGCAAGCTGCCTTGTCTAATATTTGAACTGCAATATCCATTTCCTATTATAATAACAATTACACGTACCTCCATATATATATATATATATATATATATATATATATATGAAAAATAAAGGAAAGAAAATGTTGAATGGATAAAATAGGATTTATTTTATTTTATTTTTACTGACACATGATTTGGCCAGGAGTTTATCCATGCATACATGTATTCTATCTATTATTATTTTGAATACAAAATAAAATAAATAACAATAATAGAAAAACTGCAAAATTTTTTTTTAGTATACAAAGAAATAACGGCCTACGTTAGAGTAAATCAAACATCTCAGAAATTCTCCGGATTTCAACCGATTTGATTTAAAACACATAGGATTTACTCTGATGAAGGCCGTTATTTCTTTGTATACTAAAAAAAAAAATTTGTAGTTTTCTATTATTGTTATTTTATTTTATTTTGTAATTAAAATAATAATAGATAGAATACATGTATGCATGGATAAACTCCTGGCCGAAATATGTGTCAGTAAAATAAAATGAAATAAATCCTATTTTATCCATTCAACATTTTCTTTCCTTTATTTTTCATTTCAACATACCGTTGGATTCGCTTCCATTTTCAACTTATATATAAGTTGTCAGGGTGGCCTAAAGTCAGTATCAGCCAATCAGCGAGGGAGTCTATCACCTTTTCACTAGTGCTAACCAAGGAAATTGTTTTGGTGTCTGAGATGGAGCACCACACCTACACCTTACTTTACCACACAGATCCCTATGCTGGTATTGAACTAGGAACCTTTTGTTTCTAGCCGAATGCTCTACTGACTGAGCTAATTCTATATTCTTGTATCATCAAGAAGAAATATTCTGGAGTATTCAACCAAACCTGTTTAAATAATTTATATATATTTATATAGATTATATATCAAATTATTGATATATGCAGCTTATGAGCAGGATGCAACACAGGATAAGTTTTTAAATAAAGTTTAACAAGTTTGAATTTATAGTTTACCTTCTCCTAGACTAATTGCCATACCAAGGATGAAGAACCAGGTCTGCCCTACTATTTATCCATAACTGGAGGGAGAATAGTTGAATACATAGCTTTCTCAAAGGTGTTAGTGCTATATGAAATACAAATAGTCTTGTCCAGGATTTGAGCTCAGGTCACCTTGTCCATTTCCTATGATGACTGTTAAACCATAAATGGTTCTATAAATCCTGATTGTGGGTCAGACAGCTTTTTTCTTGGGTTGTAATCATTGTATCTTTTACTGAATACAATCATTTCTCATGCTGTCAGCTTTGTATTTTCCTTGGTTATGGATCAGAGAGTTTGATTGACAACTGAAGCTGTTTGTCCATTATGCAAGGAATCTTTAAGGGTAAGATTCCCTGACAGAAACTGAGTAAACCTCGGCTGGCATTCCTTCATACTTATAGACTTTATTCTCATAGATGGTGTAAATATTACTTGGCACTTTTGATGCTGATAAACCTTTTTGGAACTTGTAAATCATGCTGTGTCTCAAATGGATTCAAATATACACACATCAGTCATGAGTCACAATAATCCAAAAATACTTCAACTTGGCAATAAATGTTCTTGAAATGAAAGAAAGAAAAAAGCAAAATTCTTTGTGGCATAACAGTTATTGTTATAGGAAATGGACTTGGTGAGCCAAGTTCAAATCCTAAACAAGGCTGTTTGCATTTTATTTCATGCTAATGTCCTTATGAAAGGCATGAATCCATCTATTCTCACCCTAGCTATGGTTAAATAATAGGGAAGACAGGACTCTTTAGCCTTGGTATGGCAACTAGTTTAAAAGAAGGAAAATTCTGAGTATAAACCAGCTGTATTCTACTTAAAAATTGACCATCTGTTACAACCTGACCATGTTGTAGGGTCTGGATAGATACATACAGTGCTACTTGAAAGTTTGTGCCCCCCCACCAGACATGCTTATTGTGTAGTAAAAAAACTTGACCATATTACCTTTAGGCACACCTTTTTGATTTCAATTAAGAAAGGACATGTTTTTCATTTACACCATCAATATCCGGTTGTTGGTTAGGTTAGGGTTGGTTAGGGGTTAGTTTTATAATTAAAAAAAAAATCTAAAAATCGTCTGTTAAAACAACTGGATATTGATGGTGTAAATGAAAAACATGTCTTTTCTTAATTGAGATAAAAAGGGGTGTCTAAAGGTCATAAAGAATAAGGGATTTATTTGACCAAAAATTTAAAAAAGTAAAAATTTAACATGTGCAAAAGTATGTGAACCCTTTTTGTTTGTACTTTGGGGAACCTCCTTTTGCAGCAATAAGTTGAAACAGACATCTTCTGTAGCCATTAACCTGTCTCTTGCATCTTCTGTTAGGGAGTTTTCCCAATTCTTGCAAAAACCTGTTAAACTCTGCTTAAGAAGCATCTATCCCAGGGGGCTATCCCTGGGTTTATTGCCCAGTGCCTGAGGCGTCCCCCACCCTTGAGGGGGAATGCCAACAGGATCAATGCAATTTTTTGTGCTTACCACCCATGAGATTCGGCTTATGGGTGGGCCTACGTTAAAACAAGACCTTGTGTCAGCACTCATAAGTGGTATGAGAGGCAAATATCTTCTGCTTAAGAAATTTACCATGTGTTGCATCCTGCTTGTGTGGAGGAGTTGGTAAATGCATACAATGATGGCTTTGGCATTAAATAATCCACAAAGGTTGATATGCCATTAAACAAAAAACCAAACCAAATCTATCAACACAATATACCACAGGTTATTGATGATACACTGACATTTTAGGGCTAGACGATCAATCGGCTGGTCACGTCAAGCCCTAGCACCTATATGATTTTCCCAACCCTATTGCCCTTATGGCAAGTCCCAACCCCTTTTTATCATATGGGTGCTAGAAGGCGGTGGCTGCGGGTCTACATGTCCTGGGAATGACGTTAAACTCTATCTGATGGTGAGGTTCCAGTTTTGGAGGTTTGGGGAATGTGGAGCACCCCTTCATCACCATTGCTGCCTGGTCCACTCTGACCCAGAGTGGTAGTACCTGTTAGGGTCCCATCTATGGGTTAAATAGAAAAATGTATTTATAAAAAAATTGTATTATCCATTAAGAGTTGATTTATTTCAAAACTTTATCGGCATTAAATGGCCCATTGAGGTTGATATGCCAAAACAAACCAAACCAAAACTGACATTTTAGTTTCTTTGTTGGACTCTGTTAAATCAACTACTTCCTAATTTATGCGCTAGATTGAAACATGACAAAGTTTTATATATTCAACTTTTTAATAGCTTGTCTTCAATTCTGTTTAAGTACAATAGACTCAGTGGATCAACACTGATCCATTGGACTCAGAATTGATTCTTCTCAAAAGAATACATTTTCACAATACACTATCTGATCTAAATGTTATGTCACAATGACTTTTTTTTTTTTTCTTTCCTTTACACAAAATAAATACATAGTTTTCTTTTTTTGTTCTTTTTCTTTTTCAGTATAGATTTTTTTTTCAACACAAAAGAAAATTTATAAAGTCTGTTCATTTATTTTGAATAAAAGGAAAAAATGTTGATAAGTCACAATGATGCAACATTTTACATATTTCATATTTTACATATTTTACATATTTTATCATACTACTTAATAATTTTATCAGACGGTATATTGTAAAAAGTGTGTTCTTTTTAGATGAATCAATTCAAAGTCCAACAGATCCAAGTTAACCCAATCCTGTAACTGTATGTTGAGTATTTTTTTGCATTTACCGTATTTGACGGCATATAAGACACCCCCATTTCAGCAGGTCAGATACAGGAAAAAAGTTTTTAGTGTATTTAAGAATATATTGTTGAAAACAGTCTAGCTATGCATTACACAAGCAGAAACATAGCTGTATAAAAGCAATTTAGTAGTTTAGGGTAGGTAAAAGTACTGAGCATAAGCTGGGTTAGCGAGCAGCATAGAAAAGATTAGCCTAGGCTTATGGGAGGTCTCAAACTTCATCTATGATGTATAAGACGTAGGTCAAATTTTCTTTCCCTTTGAAGAGACATAATGTATCACATTTCAGTACTGAGCAAATAGTACATTTTATCTCAGCTCTGTTCACTGAATAGAATAGAAACAATTAGTCTCCAACTTTGACATGGCATTTATTGCACCACACAGAATATTCATGGAAGACCTTTAAGTATTTATTAACTCTTTCTTTATTATACTCAGTTTTTTCATGGAATATATTGTGCATTTTACTTGTTTCAGACATGTGTATCCTGTATATGTTATTACATGTTATGTTAAACATTCTTATATACATTATTAATGTGAGTAAATTTTATGTCTTTTCCTTATCAAATGTTCAGTCTTATGCTATCTATGGATGCCCTAATGTATTATAAAGACTTGGTGTTTGTTTTAGAATAATACACACTAATTCTTATACCTATATTCAATCTTTGGGGGAGGGGGTAAATTATTCTCATGTTGCTGGGCACTCGCATAATAATACTATGAGAGTCACCTGAAGAAGGCTGGAGGGTATATAGGCCAAAAAATTAGGACTATAAAATCAAACAAAATAAGTACACTTATCTGAGTACTATAGTGAATAATAACAATAATTCATCACAGAATTTCAGACAAAAATGACTCCTCATTTCTTTTTTTTTCTTTTTATCACACATTTATTTTTGGTTTCTAATGTTTTTATACCTTTCTGTAATGGAGTCCCATTAGAATAATTGTTTATAAATCCAATCTAAAAAAAATAATTTTAATAGGCTGTCCCTATTAAAATTTCTAATTGGCTGTTTGTGCTTTCATTTTCTCCATTGTTCTTTAAATATCATTTTATTCCCTTTTACTTCTTCCTATTTTTACAATTAATTGCTTGTGTCATTGCAGATTTCTTAATTGCCTTCATCTGTGACAAATGCAATAAATACACCACAAATGATAATCCTTTCAGAACAACCTTTACTTACAACACTTATTACAATTGCTTGTTTATTATTATTATTATTATTATTATTATTATTATAAATCAATTATTCCCAATCTACCTAACTACTTAAGGTGATCATTATACTTTTCAAATGGAAAAAATTTCTGCATAGAAAATGCTGCATTATACTAGTTAAATTACAATCCAATTAAAACATTAACTCTACTGCCATAAATCATCTTGCTGCTCATGGATCTATCGATGATTTTCTAGCCGTGGAAAGATGCTTTGGTTTAATTTATCAATATTTAAACAATCTTTTGATAAAATAAGAATATGCAAAAGAACCTGTGAACCCATTGGGTTCCCATGGTAACGGGAGTCCATAATTGTGATGGTTTTATTTATGGAGGAGTGAAGGATTCTTGATGACTTGATTTTCATCGTTATCTCCACTGTATCAAAACATTAAGTATCCACCATCTTTTTGCTCATCCTTTTGCCTTTAAATAATTCTTAAAAATTAATTACATCTTTTTCTTAGGGCCAGGTTGGCTCAGTCAGTAGAGCGTTTAGCTAGAAACCACAAGGTTCCTAGTTCAATACCGGCCCTCGCTAACTCAGCATATGAGTAGCACAGGTATCTGTGCGGATAAAGTAAGGAGCTGGTGGTAGGAGTGGCGCTCCACCTCAGATGCAAAAACGATCTCCTTGGTCTAGTGCACATGAATAGCACAGAGATCTGTAAGTAAAGAGGTGATGGTATGCGTGGCGATCCACCTCAGACACAAAAACAATCTCCATGGTCTAGCGCTAGTGAAAAGGGGATAGACTCCCTCGATGATTGGCTGATACTGATTTTAGGCCACCCCAACGACTTTAATTACTTTACTAATTTCATGTAAATAACATCTGAGATAATTGTCATAGATTTCTATTTGTATTAAACAATTTCTGACTCTTTTCAAGTAAATGTTTATGATGTAGTTGACATTTTCTCACTATTACTTAATTTTTTCCCTCTTTTCTTCTATTCCTTTTACCCTTTCTTTTTTTCCCATTATTTATCCGAGGTGATGACAGGTCATGACACACAGAGATGAAAGCATATTAAAGTATAAATAGCAGATATTATTTGAATAATTAAACCTTCTCTTTACATTTTGTTTTGGATAAATCCTTTCTCTTTTTTTTTCTATTCAATTATACACCTAATGAGGACTAAAGAATGGATCTACTGAAATATTTTATGAACATCAAAAACATGAACTATTGTATACTATGTATACCATTGTAGGTATATAAATAAGAGAGATGACTCAGTGATAGAGATATATATATATATATATATAGATAGACAGATAGTTAAGACTGTGACTTACTTGTTTCTTTGTCTAGTGGTTGTTTCATCTTCTTTCTTTTGGCCGGTTGTCATCTTGTCTTTTCTTTTTCTAAGTTCTTGTCTGGTTGTTTCGAAATAAGGGCTTCTTTTTAATTAATTAATTAACTACAAGACTTTGTTTTTCTTTGATTAAAGATTTTATTACTACATTGCTCTGATTCACAGTGCAGTTTGAGTTACAACCTCTCTGCCTGACATCTGGTTGAAAACTGATTACCTAACTAATTCTATCATGTGACTTGCGAGATTCTCGCCTCTGGGGTCAGTTGGGGCCATAACCGTTTACTGGTATTTTCCATCCCCTGATCTGAAAAACGATGGCCCTTAGAATTCTCACTACAGGGCTTGTCAAAAACTCACGCCACCACACAATTGTGCAACATTATTTAGTTGTCCAAACAATTACTGATAAGAATGATAATCCTGCTACAAAAACTACAAAGTAAATTTACTGCTACTATGATTATTTTCATCATCAGATAGCATTGACTACAGTGTTTTCAGGGAATATTTCTGGTAATACTCATACAGCCTTCTTCTGTAATGTTTATCAACATAGGAAATAAACTTGGCAACACAAGATCAAATACTGAATGAGCCTATTCACATTTCAGAAATCACTTGATACCCTTGGAAAAGGTATGCATCCAACTATTCTCCCTCCAGCTATAGGTAAAAAGTAGGGTGGATTAAGCTCTTTAACCTAGGTTAGGTAACCAGTCTAGGAGAAGGAAAACTCTGAATTCAAACCGGTTAAACTCTGCTTAAGAAATTGATCATGTGTTGGATCCTGCTCATAAATACAAGAGAGATTGAACATATCGCACTGTTGTTTTATGGAAGCTGAGCTCATCATTGATTGGCAGACAAGCTTACTGATTGGTAGACCTACCTCAAAGATGATAACTTGCTAGTTTGCCATTACCATCTGTCGAGTTTCTTGAATCATCTCATCAGTGATGGAGGATGATGGGCATTCTGTTCCCTCTTTGTGTATCATGCTTGTCCGGCCACTTATACACATTTCTATCTTTGGCCCTATCTTGGACTAGACGGGCGGTCGGAGAGGCCCCCTGCAATCAATTGGCTGGTCAAGTCAAGCCCTAGCACCTATATGATTTTCCCAACCCTATTACCCTTATGGCAAGCCCCAAGCCCTTTTTATCATATGGGTGCTAGAAGGCGGTGGCTACGGGTCTACATGTCCTGGGAATGACGTTAAACTCTATCTGATGGTGAGGTTCCAGTTTTGGAGGTTTGGAGAATGTGGAGCACCCCTTCATCACCATTGCTCCCTGGTCCACTCTGACCCGGAGTGGTAGTACCTGTTAGGGTCCCATCTCTATGGGTTAAATAGAAAAATGTATTTATAAAAAAATTGTATTATCCATTAAGAATTGATTTATTTCAAAACTTTATCGGCATTAAATGGCCCACTGAGGTTGATATGCCGTAAAACAAAATAAACCAAACCAAACTAATTTCTATGTAGTAGTGCACTGTCCCGGTATTGTACTAAAAGCCCTCAATGAATTTCTGCTCTGGATATTCTTTCTGACCAGAGAAATCTGGTTACTTCCTTGGTGTACACTGCTTGTAGACAGACTACACCATAAACTACTTTACAGTGAACTCACAGATGGCACGCGGAGGTCAAGAGCCCCCCACCCCCCAAAGTGGTTCAAAGACAACACTGAAGAAATGTAACATCACACCTTCAAGCTTGGAAGATCAGGCCTCCAACAGACAGGATTGGTGAGACGCCTGCTGCACAGGAGCTAAGCCGCTCAATAATTAGATAAACAGGATTGCAGAGCGGCAACATGAAGACATGGAGTGACGTCATCGTCGTCTGCAACAGACTTTGAAAAAAAAAGAACTGCTTGTAGGTTGGTCATGTTTACACTGTAAAGACAGCCAGCAAAATGGTATGATTAGGCTCAAACTTTGATTGCATGACCACAATAGTGCCAACTACATACACACTCGAGCAAAATACAGTTTGATAATAATAAAGATATGTTATGGCAAAAGTGTGGATAATTTTTGACTTTTACATGATGTTATCAAGGAAAAAATGCACTTGAACTACCTAATATCCTGTAGTTAAATGTCTTGTAGTTAGTGTTGATAGCTTTATCAAGAGAAATACCAATTTTGTACTTAATCATAGTTACATCATCATCATTAGTGCTGCTGCTGCTGTTGCAATAGAAATTAATCATCGCATAGCTCATTAATTTGAAGATTGGATATCTTTCAGGACCAGCCTTCATATTCTTGACTTCTATTATCCAACTGGACATTCAGAAAAAGATATTGATTAATTTGTTGCATTTTAGTGCCATTTGCATAAGAGATTTCAGGAAAAAAGTTAATGACTCGGTTTATTATTGAATGAGATTCCGGAAAAAATTACAAATTAGAGAGAAAAATGTTCAAATGAGAAAAAGAAGTTAATCACTCATCATAAATCTATCCTCTTTTAAATGGAGATTTTAGATTTATAGAAAGAGGGGCAAGTATTTTTATGTGTACATGTATGCATACATGTGTGTGATATTTCTAATGTATATCAAAAAATAAAAATAGACATAATAATAATAATATCTTTTCAGCTAGTATATTAGGTCTGATACCTGTCGGCTGTTCATTATAAACATTCATCTTAATTCCACAGAATATTTATACTCTTTCCACAGATTATCTAACATTACCTTAAAGGAGTTTAGAGATGGGGCATTCACTATTGATGATGGTAGTTTATTCCATGTATTCAACACTCTGTTACTAAAATAATATTGTCTTGCATTTGCTTTACAAAATTATTTTAAGAGTTTTAATTTATGACCCCTGGTATTGATATTTTGAGCAATGTTTAGTAGATCAAAGTTCATTGAATAAAATCTGTGTATATTTGTAGACTTCAATCATATCCCCTCTTTTACGTCGATAAACCAAACTTGGTAAGTCAATGTTCTTAAATCTTTCTTTATACAAAATGTTTTTTAAATCATTTATTACTTTAGTAGATCTCCTTTGAACTCCCTCAATGAATTTTATATAGCTTAAACTGTTTTTTACTATAGATTTCAATATCTGGGAGAGACCTACTACAAAGTTGAATATAAACTTTGGTTAAGATCGTTTTATCAAAAATGTCTAAAACTGAACAGTAGGTTCAAGTTTTTATGAACTATTGTCAGCTTTAATCATAAGACTTTTTCCAAATATATATATATATCCATATATATTGTCATCCACAGATACTGTGTTTTTATGTATTATGTCTCCTCAGTGTGGTTAGACTTAGAAGGCTACCTCCGTCCGGGATAGAAACTCGACTGATTTTTTATCAGCCCGGCGTCTTAACCTCTTGGCCATCAGCCACTTGCAGAGAAGGGGTAGATTTTAACTGATAAATGCATACATAGGTATATATGTTACAGCCACTAGAGATCTCACATCCAGTTTATAGGAGAGCCTTATATATATATATATATATATAAAAAGTAATTAAGATCTCTCCTTCTTTCTATAATTTCATTACTATAAGTTTAATTTATCAACTATGGAATAGAAGACACAATCATCAGATGAAATTGAAAACTTTTTTTGTACATATGACAACAATTTTAATTCAGTTCTTAATTGCTTGTTGAGTTAAAGCAATAAATATGTATTCATTTAATTTTTCCTTTTACCACTAAAAATGTAACAATAAAAAGAATTGAATGTGTCCTTATTTGTTGGTGGAAAATTGTGTTGAATTATTTATGATATAAGGCATGGGGCAAATGGTTACTCCTAGATATAGACTCGTTGACTACCACGTGACCTGTGGTAGATTTCTATTGTCCAATCACTGGCACTGCTGCTGCTGCTTCTGCTGTATTAATAGAGCCACAAATCTGAGTTATTTCATTGACATTTGGATTCTCTCGGACGAAGGACTTACAAGGAATACGTTAACACTGGATTCGTATTGGCTTGCTTGCTTATTCATTACATCTGGAACGAAGTATGGCTGCCAGATACTTAACAAATTGTTCATATTAATCAAGATGAAAATCATTCATTTATTCTATGAATGATTTATTTATTTTTAAAGAATTTTTGAGTTACACAGATTAGATATTAATATAATTTCTTCTAAGAAATATGAAAAGAATTCATTTTAAAAAAATGCTAAAAAACGCTTTTTAATTTTTTTTCTATATGTAATTATTATTATTTTTTTTGTATTTGAATTTCTTTTTTGGTTTGCATTTAAAATAGTATTTTAAAAGAGGACCCCTGTTGCTGGGTCAATGATGATGTTGAGCCCTGAAACATTTGAAAGAAATTGCAACAGCTAAGGCAAGGAGAAGAAAATGCTTAGGTTAAAAATGTCTATTTTATTTGGCAATAACAAATTAAACATAGTTGGATTCTTGTCCTGAAAAGGACAGTTTGCATGTAGTCATTGGCTGGGCTATTCCTTTGGAAGGTGTATTTCAGTCGTTTGCATGTAGCTGGATTTTTTTCCTGAAAAGGACAGTTTTTATGCATTGTTGGAATTTTTGTCCTGAGTTGACCTGAACAGATCCTCTTCAATTGGCTGGAACAGGTACATAACTTTGGTCCTCTTCATCTGGGCTCGCAGCTGCCATTGAAATCTAAATTTAGATGCTGGATATATGCTAGTTTTTAGAGCACCTGATTTTTTTAGTACTTCTGGTAGCTACTATTTGCGACCGGTTACAACACCCCTTAGTTTGAAACATTTTTTTTTACTATTATCTGTGTTATTCAGACTATTGTCCTCATCTTCATTGTTATCTGTTCCTGATTATGACAAGAAGGTTCCCGAGTCCAAAAAGATGGTTCCCAAGTCAGAGAAGGTTCCCAAATCCGACAAGAAATACCTGAAGAAGGCCGGGGTGTATATCGGCCGAAATGTTGTACAGATAACAATGAAGATAAGGACAATAGTCCGAATAATGCAGATAATAGTAATCATCAAGCCTCATCTCAAACATTAAAATAAACAATTTTTTTTAATTCTCCAAAAGTGAAGATTTATTTTTTACAATTAGTATGAAATTACAAAACACTAATTTTTTTAAAAAGCAATAAATTCAAATTTTGCCTATAGAATCTGTATGATATCTAAACATAGTGTGCCTTGTATCCTTTTTGTACTTAGCTATGAATTACTATAGTGACAAATGCTTGTGCAACATAATTTCCTCTATCCAAATATCTGCAAGCATTATTCACTTCCAACCAACAGAAACAAGGCAGCCAGAGGTTACAAATACTGCAGATTTAATTTCTAGAGGGTTGTCTACTTAAAGACTATGGTGACCATCTATTCACATCAACGATGGAGCTCACTCACCCAGTTTAATGTCACAGTTTCCCTTTTTAGTTACTTGTTCTAATCTATATTAGAGGATATCTCACTCCTGGCTAGTAACACCCTGGGGTGTTGCGGAAATTAACAGGTGCTAAATCTTGCTCAAGGCAAGGATATTCATTTCCCTGAAGTAGTTTTACATACCCTAATTGGGTATGTAAAATACATAAAATACAGACATAAATATGTATACAGTGATACCTTGACTTACGGGTTTAAATTGTTTCATTCATAACTCAAATTTCTTTGTATATCAAATTAATTTTTCCTGGCAAAATAAACTGAAATGCCATTAATCCATCTGAATCACCCTATTTTTTTTTGTCAAATTTTTTTTTCTTTTTGTTTTTTTTTACTTTTGATAAGAAAAAGAACAATGTATTGTATAAAAACATAATAGAATGTAATGAATTATGTGCTGTAATATGTTTCAATGTTTATTTTTTTTATAAATAATATTTTACTTTGGCATAATAATTTTGGAAACTAAATGTTTTTAGTGAACTTATAAACATAAGCGTATCTGAAGCTCACTTGTACCTCAAATTTTACAAAACAAAAGAATCAACCAAGTGAGAGCTTTTAATTAAAAAAACTTATGAGTCAAGGTATCACTGTATATACTTTTGTATTTAGATATATAAGTAATGATCAAAAATTATTTTGATATAAGATGTAAATTCTTTAAATCAAAAAATGTAAAACTTAAATTTTGAACAGTGGATATAACAAAGCAATGACATCTAGATATATCTACCAATTTGAAAAAAGAATGAAGCCAGTCTTTTTTAATGAAATGATTTTTGGTGAAACAGGATTGTACAAATGAGACCTAGCTATGAATGATTTTTCCTTGTATTCTGAACTTAATATTTATCCCAAGGATAAGAGATTTGAGTATGTGTAGAGGACATTGAAAATATTTTATACTATTGCTTCATATCATATCAAAATGGTGAATTTCAGATGTGCTTTTATCAATGAAAACTTTTATCAATGAAAAAAAGTGTTGAATGCCAAGGGGACTATTAATGTTTCATTCATTGTTCCTTTCTGTCTTTGTAAATACAACTTTAGATTTCATATATTTTGAACATACTTTGTTTATTAAAAGATATATATATATATATATATATATATATATATATATATATATATATTTAGTAAATGAAGAAAAACTCTAAACTTGCTTCATTACAATAATTTATTTCAACCGTATTAATACGGCATCTTCAGGTAATCACGGCATCTTCAGGTAATCAAATCTCTTACTGAGAATTTCCCAAAGTAACATCTGTTTTATATCTATCAATTTAGGGGAGGGAGGGTTGGTGTCTTATTTTTGAATGGGTAGGGTTAGTTTCTTTGGATGAGGCGGGTAGGTCTATGTTTTGGTTGAGGTGTGGCTTAGCTTGAGGCAGATTCCTTGGGGAAATAGTTGTAAGAGTGTATATATAAAATGAGCAGAATTTAAAGGCTAAAAATAATAAAAAGAAAAAAAAGAAGAAAAGAAGAAAGAGAAAAATAAAGATAACAAAATAATATAGAAATAAAAGTATAAAAATAAAAAAAACATAAAAATAAAAATAAAAATAAAAAATAAAACATAAAAAATTAAAAATTAAAATTAAAATAACAAATAATAATAATAATAATAATAATAATAATAATAATAACAATAAGGTAAAACATAATAATTAAAATTAATAAAATATCATAAAATTAAATAAAATAAATTAAATTAAAATAAGAAAAATAAAAATTAAAATCTAATAAAATAAAATAAAATTAAAATGAAAAATAAAGATAATATAAAATTAAAATTAAACAAAGAAGCAAATAAGGGGTGGGAGGTAGCTTGTGAAGGTATTGTAAGAGTGTATATACAAAATGAACAGAATTTAAAGGCTAAAAATGAATATAGATATATTTAAGTCTATATATAAAAAGTATATTCTTGCCTTCTATGCCTAAAAGGAAATTGTGTTCATTGTACCTTCATATCAATATTTTTGTATAGTTATTTCATAAAAGATTTCTTTTTGCACACGATCCTTTCAAATATGAATAATTTTCAAACATATCTATTTGACACAAACAGGTACAACCACTCTGGGTCAGAGTGGTCCTAGGAGAAATTGCAATGGAGGGGTGCTCTACAATTCCTAGATCTCCAGAACTGGAGCCTTATCATTAGGAATTTGAGGAATTTAAATGTGTACACACACACACACACATATATATATATATATATATATATATATATATATATATATACCTGTCTGTGAAAGAATTTGAGTCCAACCGAATTAAACATCAAAAATTGAAACGGGCTATTAGAAAGGGTAATTTTCAGCCCAGCAACATTCAAAGTGGAGAAGTTCCAACATGTAGTTTATGTGGAAGAGGATGTCTCTCCAGGGCTGGCCTGGTGAGTCATCTGAGAAAACACAAGGATAGTGTCAAATGCTACTGGCACCCAACTATGATAAAAAAAAGAAATGGTCTTACTCAAACGCAAGTTGACAGCCAAGAATATATATATATATATATATATATATATATATATATAATATGTTCATTATTTTCACAAGGTATGCATTGTACTACTTCTCTGGCAATTCTCAAAAATAGGTAAAAATTCTTAGCATCCAAATAATTTATAGGATTTTTATAAAAATGAAATAAATTGGATATTGGAGAGTTGCTTGACTTTAAAAAATACTTAGACAATTTTTTTCTTCTGAAATATATTTTTCATTAATTAATCCCTTCAGTCAGTGTATTCATACATACAACTCCATATCATGAAATAAATATAGGATATGTGCTTATCCTTTATTTTTGTCACTCTTCTATTATCCTGCCATCTACTCTATACCATGTGATAAGATTAGCTGTGGGTATTGTGCTGTGCTATGTCAGAATAACTGTCAAAATATTTAATAATAGGGGACACTTCCCTAATATGAACCATGATTATATATGTTTGGGTGAACTAAATGATTATCATGAGATGACTATATTACGATCTTCGGTGCGTGGGTAACATTGCACTAGCATATTCAGAATATATGATCTCCACCTCTCACTTTCTCCATTACACACACATACACACACACGTGTGTGTATGTGTGTGCGTGTGTCAATGTTTCATTTTAATATATTATATCTTGCATATCACAGCATTATATCATATTTCCCAAGATGCTTCATTCAATATTACATAACAAACTATTCAAATAATAGATTTGTATTTTTTAAAACCTTATGGGAATACATTAATCCTGACATATTTTATGAGCTGATTTTACTGAAATATGTGGTGATCCACATTTTGAAACTGCCTGTATTTATCCAACCCCTCCACCATGGACAGGATGTGACACATGCTCAGTTTTTAAGTAGTGGGAAGCTGATTTAAATTCAGAGTTATCCAAGATTGGTATCCAATTATAGTGGATAAAACATAATAAAAATTAAATAAAAGAAAAAATACACACAAGAACAATTTAAAAAAAACAACTTAAAGACAAGAATATATAGAAAATAAAAGATAATCGAACAAATGTATAGAAAAAGAATATTTATTAATCTATATATAAATATAGATAATAAATTTATATTTAACTTTTTAAACTTGGTAACATCAGGTAACTCTGCTAGTAAAGTATAAAATAAAATATCTGAATTTAATTTATGGAAAAGACCAGGTACAGAATGCCAAATTTTTCATATTACAAAATATAGTTGATTTATATCATTTTAATCTTTGCAAGTTTTTTATTTTTTTATTACACCAGCTGTAACTGGTGGTTTTCACTGAAGTCTGAGTGGTAACAAGTCTCCTCAGGTCTCCAGGACTATTCTAAGTATTCTTGCTGATTTTAGCAGTGCTGTAATTTGGATGGTCTCAATTTTCCTCTAATCTTTACTTCAACCAGCCTCTTTTCCATATTCCAAGGACTCACATTATGATTGATATCACTGTCATTTTAATGTTTAACAAACTTTTTAGCATTCTGGCAAGATCCTAGTATTTATTCAGTTTTACTCTTTCTTTCATTTTTATTCTATGATCTACTGAAATGGAAAAGTCCATTGACAAGTTCTTTTATTTCTGTTAATTGAAACTAGGTCTGGTATGCTTGTATCTCAAAATCCAAGAAAATTTTATACATCTCATTTTCTAGAAAAGATTCTGGTTCATGCATTTACCATTTTTCGGTATGGTCAAACTTCAGTTCATTGCACAATTTCCAGTGAATCACTTTTCCCTTCCAGTCATGCTTGCTCTTGTTTTTTTTTTTGTTTGGGTTTTTTTGTACTAGTTTGCTGTATTCACTTATGTGATTAACTGTTTTCTCCTCTCCATATAGCCTACACATAGAAATTGGTCTTGTGTCTTATTTATTCTAACTTTGACATAATTGGTTTTTATATTGGGCTACTATTAATAGCAAGGTGCCAGTTTAGCATAGTCGGTAGAGCACCCAACAACGAATCGCAAGGTTCCTGGTTCGATACCAGTCCTACCAATTCAGCATATAAGTAGCACAGATTTAGTAATCTGATCTGTGCAGTAAAGTGGGGAGCTAACAGTAGGTGTGGCGCTCCACCTCAACTGGTCTATCGATAACAAAAAGGTATTAAACTCCCTAACTGCCGGCTGATACTGACAGTAGGCTACTCCGCCAACTTTTACTATTAATGTCAATTCATTTTCTATTTTTATGTTTCTTCTACATAGCCATGTCCATCGTGGTGTAATGGTTAGCAAACAAGTCTCACAGATCTATTACTACTGAATAGTGAGTTTGATCCTCTCTTGATACCTCATACTTAAAACCACATCCTACTCTTGTGGCAAACAGGTTGGTGAAATACCTACATAGCCATGTCCAGGTCATCTCGTGTAATTTCTTTAGTTTAAATGAGATCCTCTCTTGTCAAGTTTAAGAAGGGTCCAGAGTATCTTATCAGGAAAACAGCCCGGCTATTTTTCTCTGGACGTCTTGATGCTTTCTTGATTAGGTAGTTCTATTTCTTCTTGTGTTTATTTTCTTTCTTTATTCATCATAAGCAATGTATATATCTCAATTCAAAATTCAATTCTTATATCTTGGCTGAAGATTTTATTTGTACAGCTTGATATCATTTTTATTCAATGCAAGTTTTTCACACCAGTACAAACTTTTTTTTTTCTGAAGTCTGAATAACATCAAGTCTCCCAGATTTTTCTAAGTTTCTTTTCCAGATCTTTGGAGACCATTCCAATGACACCAACCATAATATGTGTGCTACATTTGGTCTAAGGTCAATGTATTTATATTCTATGAAGGAAATCTTTTTGTAAACAAGATTTTCCTAAAACTTGGACATCTAATTAAAAATCATTTTTTTTCTATTTTATTTTTATTCACATTAAACATTTGTTACTAGTTCACCTACAGCAAGGAACATTTATTTTGCTAATCAAAGGATCTCCCAAATTGCTTATTAGTTTGTATTACTATTTAATATTATAAAGTAAAAAAAGTAGAGTCTTTAGGGTGGTCTCATGTCAGTATCAGCCATTCAGCGAGGGAGTCTATCCCCTTTTCACTAGTGCTAGACCTAGGAGATTGTTTCTGCATCTGAGGTGGAGCGCCACACCTACCATCAGCTCCTTACTTTACTGCACAGATCCCTGTGCTACTCATACGTTGAGTTGGCGAGGGCTAGTATCGAACCTGGAACCTTGTAGTTCCTAGGCCGATGCTCTACCTACTGAGCTAAGCCAGCCCTTTAATATTATAACTGGTGGAAATTATAGACCATTCTCTCTTTACTTATGTTGGATTTTCTTATTATCTCTAACTTCTAACAGGTTTCTGTTCTGTCTTTTAATATCTTCTAATCTTTGTCACTAGTTGTGCAGTTTTCTAGATTCTTCATCATATCAGGTCGTATCTGGTATTGGATCTCTCTCTGCTTCCATCTTAGTTTTATTAAAATCAAGAACATGGATACATATTCTTTTGGTGCACATATCTTTATTTACCAAAACACAACTTTAACTTTAGCATAGTGGATAAAAAGCACAGACGGCCATTTTGCATCTGAACATGATGACAGTTTAGTCAAATCTCAGTCTGACTAAAACCATTTTCCCATGAATAATTCTGCCACTTGATTTGATCAACCGATCAGTGTTCTGGTCAGCTCAGCATTAAATCCTATCAATTATATTGTTTGAATCTTTATCCAGTATGGTGCGCTTTTCCATATGTTACAGCTAACCATTAAATTTGAATTCTACACTACATTATAAAAATGATAGGCTATACCTATTCATTATGTAACTCTTATTGGTCCATTTGCACTTTTTCCCTTTGTGCCTTTAAGTTTGAAACGCTTGTTCTAAGAATCAGTGTTTGCATTGAGAGTTGAAATACAACTCATTAAAGAAGGAATAGTATTTAAAAAACTATATGAATAAATGGAAAATATAAACTTGAAAGAAAGAAACCTTTTCTTTTTCCCTGTACATCAAACACCAAAGTTGTCATAATTTACTTCTTTTTTAAATTTCTCATCACCAGTTGTATTTCTGTTCATGGCAAATTCTAATTCAGCCAATCATAAAAAGAAAACTCTTCTTGACACCAATTACTATGACAATAACAAGAAACAAACGAGCAAAGAAATAAAATCTGATAACAAGAAAGCTTTGATCAAAAGAAAATTCCATCAGGGACTTTAAAATTCCCTTTTCCTGTTGATAATCAATACACAATGAGGAATTGTTTTCTTTTCTGGTTTTTGACAAAACCTAATTAATTTTCATATTTTCAGTTTGTCCCAAAGGTAGATTATTAAATATGCTGTTTATTAGTAAACTCTACACTATTTCCCCAGGTATTTTTTTCTATTGATACAATGAAACATATGTAAGGAATCTTATACCCTCAACTCTTATATAAAATTTCTATATAAGACAGATCTAAATAACAGTAACATATGAGTAGCACAGATTTGGTAATCTGATTTGTGCAGTAAAGTGGGGAGCTAACAGTAGGTGTGGTGCTCCACCTTAGCAAAAATAATCTCCCTGGTTTATCACTAGCAAAAAGGGGATAGACTCCCTAATTTCCGGTTGATATGCCATACTGCCAATTTTTACTATTAATAGCAATTCAGTTTATATTTTTATGTTTCCTCTCCATAGCCATATCCATTGTAGTGTAATGGCAAGCAAACTAGATCTATACTACTAAATAACAGTGGTTGTTTGTTTTTTTTAAAAAAAAAATCAGATATTTTGGTTTTTGCATTGTTTAATGGCATATCAACCTTTGTGGGTTATTTGATGCCAAAGCCATCCTTTTATATATTTACAAACTCTTCCACACAAGCAGGATGTGACACATAGTAAATTTCTTAAGCAAAGTTTAACAGTTTTGAATTCAGTTTTCCTTCTCCAGGATTGGTTGTCTAAACCAAGTTTAAAGAGCCCAGTCTATCCTACTATTTAACCATAGCTGAAAATAAAATAGTTGGATGCATACCTTTCCCAATTATCCTATAGCTGAATGGATGAGGGGTTTCATACCTTTCCCAAGTGTATTTGTCTGAAAGTGAACATAATAGCATTACTAGAGATCAATCTCATTTACTACAATGTTGCAGTCCAGCATTTTAGCCACTCAACCATGGAGACTCCCCACAAAAACACTGAACATATATTCAACAACACTATTGCTGGATATACAAGTTCTGTTCAAAAAATATCAAGACAGAAGCTTCATTTACCAAGACACAAATGAACAATGAATGAAACATTACTTATCTTTAGAATACTCTTTTATTAACTCATTGAAGAACCTCTGAAATTGTTATGATATGGTATGAAGCTGTGACATGATATTTTTTTCTAATGACCACCATGTCATCAAATCTTACCAGACCATATGACCTTTAGGCACCCCTTTTTGATCTCAATTAAGAAAGGACATGTTTTTCATTTACACCGTCAATATCCAGTTATTTTAACAGACGATTTTTATATATTCTTATTTAAATTATAAAACTAATGCCTAACCCCAACTCCTAACCCTAACTTCTAACAAATAACCGGATATTGACAGTGTAAATAAAAAAACATGTCCTTTCTTAATCTAGATCAAAAAGTGGTGCCTAAAGGTAATAAGGTCCATCTTACCTTTTGAGATTAATTTTCAGTTTAGAAAAGAAGAAAAAATTGCACGGTTTGATGAATATGGAAGGAGCCGCACTCACACAAACCTGTGTCTTGCCAAATACACTTCATTAAAAAAGTATTGAGACTGGCCTCATCATTTTTGTAAATTTGTTCCTAATGTGTCCATACTATTGAAGTCAGCGAGTCTGCTGTTGGTTTGAACAACAGCAACTGGCTAAGCACAACTGAAGCAGTGTCCAAGACAGTTGGTATTTATGGAAATCAAGAATAGTCCATTCATGTATTTGGGTGATTCCATTCCTAGAGTTCTTATTGGCTGCTTGGTTTCTATGATGTTGTGGAGTTTCATAAATACCCTGTCATTCTGCAGTAGTGTTGCAGCAAGTTAGGTTCATACTCAGTTACGACTACTTGTTGCTGTGTCTTACCAATTCGATGGTAATTGGGACTTAGTTTGGTTATTCTACATCTCCCCTTCCTCCTCCCCCATTGTGCGGGCGTAGTGGCCTTTGAGGGGGAATTAGTTCCTTTTGACTTGGTTGATTACAGGGGAGGAACCTGAACAATGCACGGGGTATTTTCGACAGCATTGGGTTAGGGGGTGAAGTGACATTGGGTGGGCCAGGTCCCTAGTTGATGTTATCATTCTTTTGCCACATCTTACCAATTCAACGGTAATTGGGACTTGATTTGGTTATTCTACACATACATCATCACTCTATTATGTAAGCTACCTTACTGAGCATATTTATTCATTTAAACCAATAAAAATTTAAATTTTAAAGGTTCAGTCTTGATACTTTTAAATCACATTTCATATATTCAATAGAATGTGTATATTTACACAGACACAAACACACTTGTGTACACACATGAGTGAGTAAAGGTTTTATGTGTCTATGCATCTGCATTAGTCAGAAACATTCTTTCAATCAAGAAATACACTATATAGAAAATTGAATTAATGCAAACATGTTGTGTATAAAATTACATCAGAAACACATTTATAACACAGTAAATGTATGCTTCTTTGTTGATCGATTTAAAAGTAATTTACTGTTGGATTCAAAATCAAGTGTAAAATTCAAATGTATATTGCTCCAAACTGGAAATTCTCATTCTGTAATGGTTATTGTCATAGGAAATGGACATAGTGACCAGATTCAAATACTAGATGAGGCTGTTTCTAGTTCATATAGTACTAATACCCTTGGAAAGGTATGAATCCAGCTATTCTCCCTCCAGCTATGAATAAATTGCAGGACAGCTTGGCTCTTTAACCTTGGTATGACAACCAGTCTAGGAAAAGGAAAACTGAATTCAGACCTGCTAAACTAAATAAGTTGATCTTGTGTCACATTTCAGCCATATGGAGGGGTTGGTCAATACATATATATGTACATAAAACTACAGTATGACCATATATATATATATATATATATATATATATATATATATATATATATATATGTAATATTATAAAAAATTGAAAGAACACAAGTTCATAAAATGAGTAATGTTTATTTCGCCTATGCTGCCGTGTTTTGATCTGTTTCAATAGATCTGCATCAGGGCTTTCATTAGTTTGAGGAAAAATAAATTTATCACAGAAAATAAGAAATTTGCAAAACTCTTTTGCTTTGTCGGTGAGTCTATTTAAAATTTGTTGAATGAAAAGTGAGCGTTTATCAAACTAACAAAAGTCCTGATGAAGATCTATTGAAACAGATCGAAATACTGCAGCATAGACGAAATAAACATTACTCATTTTATGAACTTGTGTTTTTTCAATTTTTCATAATATTACATACTGTCGGATTCACTTCCACTTTTTCTTCACACACACACACACAAACACATATATACATATATATATATATATATATATATATAGATAGATAGATAGAAAATAAAATTGTAACATCCCTGAAGGTCAATGCTGATTTTGATCTGGGTGCGTCATGTGCATGCTAAGAGGTAGTTGACATTCTGATAAAATTTTCAGTCTTCAACCATCTTCAGACAAAGTAGCACTTAAACCAGTGCACTGTCTCTGTTTGCATGCAAGAGTCCAGGCATATGTTAATGTCCAAGGAGGATATATAGTATATTAATATGCAGTCTGAATATTGTTGATGGACCCTTTAAGTGTTCTTTTATTGTAATGCATTTGTATTACTTGTATGTTTAATCATTAGACAATTGAAACATATATTCAGTATGTGGCAATTTTATCTTTCATCTTCATATCTCTCTCTCTCTCTATATATATATATATATATATATATATATATGTAAAACAAAAAGAATTCTCTCTCTCTCTATCTATCTATCTATCTATATATCTATATATATATATTATATGTATATATATATACATGTAAAACAAAAAGAATTAAAAATTTTCTGAGAACAAAATACATTTTGCAGACCTTCCTTTTTTATAAAATATTGAACTTTCTCCCGTTGGAACCAGAACAACATTTTTTTATATATATATATATATATATATATATATATATATATATACTTTCAAAGAAAGAAAAACTTAACTAACCATCATTTGACTATGATAGATTTATTGATCAGAATCATCTCTTACTTACAGTCAATTGGATTATTTTACATATATATAGTTAGTATTTTTTCTAGTATTGGAGAATTGAAAATAAAGTGCACAATTACAGGTGTAAGAACTGTATTTATTTATTCATTATAGTATACAATACATTTAAGGTGCAATTGTTATAATTGTTTTCAAAATAGCATGTTAGCCACTTTTCATCAAGACTATGCACCTGTTAATGTCAGTTCATTTATATATGTGTGTACTTGTGGAGCTGAATTTTTATATTTTTCCACTTAAGTGTAAATATATATGCACTACTTTCACCCCCAAAAATAGGTTTCAATTCATTTGGCTCTGCACAGGAAGATTGAAGCATAAATTAGAATCTTGTAGGCCAGATATGGATAATTATTCATAAAATTTTGTTCTTAGAATAGGCTATAGTATATCAAATTTGACAAAAAATACAAATTTTTCTTTTCTTATTTAACAATTAGCATCAACTTGGTTTTCTTTAGTCATAATGTGAGGGTAAGTACCCATAGTGTAGGGGCTAATCTACTGATCTATGATATCATAGTGAGTTCAAATATCTGTTGTGCTGTTATGTTCACTTTCAAACTAATTGTTATATACCCATTTTGCTAGCACTAGACCAAAGAGGTTGTTTTTGCGTCTGAGGTGGAGTTCCACACCTACCATCAGCTGCTCACTTTACTGCACAGATCCCCTGTGCTACTCATATGCAGATTTGGTGGTATCAAACCAGAAACCTTGCGATTCCTAGTCAAGTCTCTACCGACTGAGCTTAACCAGAAGACCCCCTCCCCCAAATGGGGTGTCCTGGGTATAATATTAAACTGCATCCAATGCCAAAAGTCTTCAGTTGTTGTTCTGGAAAGTGTGGAGTACCCATCCATTGCCATTAGTCCCAGGTTCACTCTGACCCGGAGTGGTAGTACCTGTTAGGGTCTCATCTATAGGTAAAATACATCAGTTTAAAAATTATTCATATTCGATAAGACCATGTGCAAAAAAAATGGCGTAGTGGATATAAAGAAAAGTGTGCATTCACCCTCTGTTGACAATCAAAACTCGGGAGTTAAGAGAAGCTCTGCTTTAAATCATTTGCTTCTCGTTGTCTGTGAGAAGATAGAAAATGCGCAAATCCCGGGACGATAAAAGCAACGATTTGAGCTAGTGTGGTGGCAGTCATAGGATGATGTTATTACGAGAGGATTGAAGAAGGTGAAGAGGAGCGAGCTGCAGTTTTGGAAAGTTAAAAGTGGTGTAAGATTTGAACGCGTCCCGAGGTGAAGAATAGAAGATTCTACAGAGGACGAGCGGACTGAATCCCTGAGTTCAGTTGATTTTCATAAACAATGAGTTCTTTTGTGTCAGAGAGAGAGGTAGACAGATATTTAAACAGATGCATATAACTTACTTGACCATTCTCGTCTGGTCATCATGTTGAATTTTACCCTACCTAGTTTTCCCTCCGGCCATTAGTGATCTTCTAAGTTCTTGCTTTTAGTCTTCCCTTGTGTCTTCGTTTTCTAACTAAGGCATGCTTTATTAATCAACAATACCTATTGCTTTTCAAAGTTTTTATTTGCCTTTTCTAACTAACACATTGCGCAGAGTTGAGTCCAGCCAAAGCAGGAGACGTCTCTCCTACTTCACATTCCAGCTACAACTGACTAATTCAAAATCACGGGACATGCCAGATTTCCAGTTTTACTGCTGTCCCATGATATGTAATAACTATCTCCACAGAATTCTACAGGTGTTGCCAATAATCTATGCTACCACATAGATTATGCAACATAATATCTTTGGGAAAGGTATCATTCCCTTCCATCCCACCTAGTCATAGATTAAATAGTACCACTACTGTACTTCTACAAGGATGACTTTGACATTATATAACCCATGAAGGTTGATCTGCCATTAAACAAAGAAACCAATCATAATGAGGTTAGGTAGATTAAAAAGATAATAAATTAATTTGTAAAACTAGAATTACCTTTAGTGAAAGCAATACATTATGATTCTTCATAAGCTTCTGCCTTTCTTTTTTTTTTTTTCATTAAAAAAGATTTAATATATCTGATATGTGTGAAAAATCAGTTATGTTTATAATCCTTTTATCTACATTTATATGTTCTACAAGAAAGATATTTGTTTTAAGGTCTGACAATAGTCATCGGGGTGGCCTAAAGTCAGTATCAGCTAATCAGTGAGGGAGTCTATACCCTTTTCACTAGTGCTAGACCAAGGAGATTGTTTTTGCATCTGAGGTGGAGCCAGCATCAGCTCCTACTTTACCATACACATCCCGTGCTACTCATATGCTGAGTATGTGAGGGCCGGTATCAAACTAGGAACCTTGTGGTTTCTAGCTGAACGCTCTACCAACTGAGCTAACCTGGCCCTTAATTTAGTTGAATATACAGTATCACCCATGAATTAGTAAACTCCAAACCATTTTTATAAAAAGTTTTCAACTGAACCAAAGAAATCAGGATTTTATTATTCTTAGTACATTATACAATCAAAACTGATATCATTGGGTATTGTTGTTAGTTCATATGCTTCTATGTGATGGATGCTGGGAAAATTTTTTTAGTTGTATTGGAAGCATGGAAATAAGATAAAAAATAATAACCAGAATTCAAAGTGATGGATATTTGTAGAATAATCATACTAAGTTCCAATTACAGTCAAATTGGTAAGACAAGGCAACAAGTAGCTGTAACTCAATACATATCTAACCTTGTTGCAATTATATTGCAGAATGCCAGAGTATTTATGAAGCCTCATAACATCATAGAAACCAAGTAGCCAATCAGGACTCAAGGAATGGAATCACCCAAATACATGAATTGACTATTCTTGAGTCCTGTAAATACCAGTTATCTTGGGCATTGGTTCAGTTGTGCTTAGCTAGTTGCTGTTTGGACAACCAACAGTATACTGACTGACTTCAATAATATTATGTTATTTCTAATCTGATATTTTAGAGACCTCTACCTTTTGTCCAAGAGTTTTGCTGAATGAATATTTTTTCTTTTATTCTAATTTTAAATGTTCCCTTCTTTGAGGTAATGTGTCACTTGGATGGTCTCTTGGCTAGGTGTGTTGTTTTTATTGGCCTGTGTCTGGGATTGTGGAGTGAACTTTTTAGCTGCTATGACCTGCAGTTGATAAAAGAGAGAGTTGCCCTTGTTATACATTGTGTTCCTATCCATTAGGACTGCTATGTTTGAAGTGCGGCTCCGAGCCTTAAGGGTTGAGGATCATGGTTGTTGAAATGTTTGTACACATTCAACATGCCTAAGTGTGTGTTTAGGTATTCTAAGTATTGTTATGATAGATGACGGTTATGTTGGTGTCATTGACTGCTGATGGCTTTCCTGATGATGAACCTGAGAATACAAAGAAAAAGTCATGCAATCTGGACAGGAAATCAGTTTTAGCTTTATCAGGAGCCAGACCTATACAACTAATTTCCTGTCCAGGTGCATTCAGATCACATGATAGGGATGGAGGAGAAGAGACACAGACACTTGTGACTGATGGAGTCCATGTGATAAGTATTAGACAGAGAGAGAATCAGTTAAGGTTTAACAACTGAGGAGGCAACTTAATGTGGTTAGCTCAGAGCAAACCTGGAGGCTTGAGAATATAATTTCTAAAAAGACTTAGAATATGGTGTTAA
The DNA here is from genome assembly GCA_023376005.1 of Doryteuthis pealeii. Taxonomy (NCBI): domain Eukaryota; kingdom Metazoa; phylum Mollusca; class Cephalopoda; order Myopsida; family Loliginidae; genus Doryteuthis; species Doryteuthis pealeii. Next base: position 58,786,502 of record CM042166.1, read on the forward strand.
TAAAAATGTTCTAATCAACTCCTAGTAGACCCACATATAGCAAATGCTGGCTTGAAAATATGAAAAAAGTGAGATGATAATTATTAAAAGGTGTTAGTATCCTTTCTAGTAGGAGCTAAAATTGACAGTGTATTAAGGGGATTCCCAACTTTGGGGCCTTGGTTGGAAAGAAGTGATGATGACAGTCACCTGCTGACCCAACTAGGCAATGTAGCAGTATTATTTATTACCAAATACTTTAGAACTAAAATTCTGTAACCAAAAATAAAATTGTAAATATTATATAAACTAGCAAGAATATGCGTCCTTAACTATTCAAGTTTTAATGAAATTTGAAAGACTAACGAGATTGAATAAGAGTACATATAAAAAGATTACATTTATTTAAATTATATTTGAATTTGTTTCTTTATAAAATCATTCATAGGATTGTTTTTAATATTTTAGAGAATAAAACTATATTATTAGAGATCGATAACACCAATTAATTATTTATTAAACCCGCCTTTGTTTAAACCAGTATATAAACTAGCCCTTAAGTATTCAAGTTTTAATGAAATGAAATATATTAAATTTGAAAGACTAAAAAAATTAAATAAGAGTGCATACAAAAGATTACACTTATTTTAATTATATTTTAATTTGTTTCTTTATAAAAACATTCATAAGATTGTTTTTAATATGTTGGAGAATAAAACAATAATATTATTAGAGATCAATAACATCAAGGAATTATTTATTAAACCCAGTTTTGTTAAAACCAGTATGCAAATTAACCACACCATATATTATGCAAGCCTTTATTCCTTAGTGATATATAACACACATTGAACGATTTTAAACACTCTTATAACATGGGCTGTTTTGAGGCAAATCTAACTCAGGTTTTTATAGAGACCTCATTAAAAGATAAGATTTATTCTATGTATTAATGATTTTGACTATAAATTAAATAACCATTGATAAACTTATGCAATTTCTAAGGTTATTGTGACATAAGCAGTGATGTAGTTTTGGTTACAGACAGACACTGGATTTTGATTATAATCAGATGGTATAATTATTTTTGGATGGCTACTTATTCATATTTTTGGCTACTGAGTTTCAATGCAGTAAATTTTGGTAATAAATAACACTTAATAATATTCATTTTTATTGTATAATGTTATTAAATTCAACAGCATTGAAACTCTGTAACCAAAAATATAAATATTTAGCAGTCTAAAACTAACTGTACCTCTTATATAATTATCCATTTTTATTTTTGGCTACAATAGTGTGGCAATTTTATTTTTGCTAAACAGAAATATTGATATGTAGGAGTTCAAAACTAACAACACTTCTTATATATATATATATATATATATATATATATATATATATATGAGAAGTAAACAAACAAACAATGTGTTTGATATGGCTTTTTTTAGCCAACAATTTTTGGGAGAATATGTGCTTAATTGAAGTCGTACCTAATTTTGAAAATTCAAACGGAAAATCTGGGGAAAACCAGCTGGTGTAATGGTTAGAATCCCGGCCTGTCAGCTTGACAGTCAGGGTTCGAATCACACCAAAGCAGTCTTCCTGTCTATAGCTCTGCTGATGAGGCCTAATAGGCTGAAATGTACATACAGAGATTGATTTTTCTCGATTTGTTTAGCCTTATATTTGAATAGGTATGCCCGCCTAATTCATTAATTATCAATTAATTAATTTTCAAAAATTAGGTACAACTTCAATTAAGCACATATTCTCCCTCCCTTGCTAGCCAAAAATATTGATATGTAGCAGTTCAAAACTAACAACACTTCTTTTATATATCTATATATATATAATATGAATTCATAAATTTTTTATTTTTGGCTATAATGGTGTTGGTAACCAAAAAATATTAATATGAAGCAGTCCAAAAATAAGTTTACACCTACACAAAATTCTATATATTAAGTATATTTTGAAACCAAACTTGATTTTTGTCTTGGTAACAGAGTATTGTACAGTTTTGTAATAAATAATAGCTAATAATATCTGGTTTGATTTTATAATGTTCTACTATAAATAATAAATTCCTGATATTATTGGTTTGTATTAAATTGGTAAAATGTACTTATTTATGGCAATATTATATATATACTACTGACCAAAATTTGGAGACCACACTGAATTGTTTCTCTAAGTTCATAAAAAAACATTAATTTTGCATGTTTGGATGAATAAATCAGCTACATTTAAAATTTTTTAAAAAATTCAAACACTTTTTTCTTCAAGCATTATAACTTTATTTTGATAAGCTCTGGAAATTTTATTACAACCTGATACCCTTCTGAACTGCTCTACAGTTCAGAAAAGTTTAGAGGAAAAAAATAATTATGGTCCCTAACTTTTGGTCAGTAGTATATATATCATCATGTTGCACAAGTAGCATGGATATCCATATCAATCTCTCACCAACCTTCCCTATCATTCATTGCCTCTGGGAGTTCTTCTGCACAGCATCCAGCATCCTCACATAGTTGGTCAATGTAGGTCCTGGCTGGGCGGCCCACATTAGCATGCCCATGTGTTGTCTTCTATAGGAGTATGTCGCTTATGAGCTCGTCCTTGTTTCTCCAGCAGTGTCCTACATGCCTAGTCTGTCTTACTCATATGGTCTGGGAGATGGGGGGGGGCATGTGGCCATACAGCTGCCTCATTGTGGGGGTGCTGTTTCCACGACTTGTTCAAGACTGCATGCAGCATTCTTGTGCAGGTCCCATCTAGCTTATTCTCAAGGTGCTTCATTAGGGTCCAGGTGGTGCAGCCATACAGCAATACGGATATAACCATAGCCTGGAAGAATTGTCGCTTTAGCTTGTCAATGAGATTGGATTTCCATATGACTGATAATTTGTTTGTGACCAACCATGCCTTTCCTATTCGTGTATTAATATTGCTCTCTGTGGATGAGATATATGGGAAGTCAGAGGGGGTCAAAGTTTACCCAGTACTATTAATATTTTTGTAATTTAACAACTGTAGTTCTTTCTAGACAATAACAAATAAATAAAATTATTCTAATTAATCATTATTATTCTAACTCCATTGCAATCTATTAGATTTCATTATGCTACAGTTTAATGAGCTATCTTTATTAAATTCTAAAATTACTTGATTAGTTGAGTTAAAAGTTTAACATAATGAAAAAAATGACATGGAAATTTTTACAAGATCTAGATAATTTATTATGAATTTTTAATTTATTATCTTGATATATAAATAGATTATTTATATTATATCTACATCTAGATAATCAGTGTTATGCTTCCATAATAGGTACCAGGTACTTTTTACAATATAACAATTTTTCCTTAAGGATCCCTTCCATTTCAGCATACATGTCCAGTACTTAAACTTTGACCCCACTTGGGGCAGTATTATATGTTCCTTAACTGATGAATTTCAACCCAATGTGTTAAAAAAACAAAAAATGCAACAGCTACAATTAATCTTAATGAAAAAATAAAAAAAATTGATTAATAAAAACGTTTCTACTGAAAAAACTGGACCATATGACCTTAAGGCACCCCGTCCACGATCTCGACTCGTGGGGACACTTTTCTCATTTACACAGTAAAAATCCATTGTTTGTTAGGGGTTAGGGTTAGAGGTTAGTTTTATAATTAAAAAAAAAATCGTCTGTAAACAATTAACCGGATTTTGATGGTGTAAATGGAAAAAAATATCCCCAAGAATTGAAATCGCAAAAAGGGTGCCTTAAGGTCATATGGTCCGAAAAACTTATTGCTACTATCTAAAATAGCTACTCATTTAAGATATATATTCCCTAGGGAATAATTTACCAGAGAATCTCTCTCATAGAATCACATGAGAGAATATATACTTTTTTATACATTTATTTCTCCAGAAAGAATTCCATACATACATCCAGCAGAACTATCAATATCTTTACAACCTGTTTGATGTCCTGACCCCATGCCCTTATCGCAAGCTCCAACCCTTTTTATCATATGGGTGCTCTTAAAATCTAACTGATGGTGAGGTTTCAGTTTTGGAGGTCTGGAGAATGTGGAGCACCATTGTTTCTAGGTCTACTCTTACCTGGAGTGGTAGTACCTGTTAGGGTCCTATCTATGGGTTAAATAGAAAATTTGTTTACAAAAAATGAGTTTAAGAAATTTTCTTCTAAACTATCACTACAAATCTTTCAAAACTTTGCTAGTATTAAATGACCCACCGTGGTTGATATGCCGCAAAACAAAACGAAAAAAAAGTTCAATCAAATGTGTTAAATAAAAAACAAAAAAATAAAATGCAACAGCTACAAGTAATTTTGATTAAACATTTTCCACCAGAAAAAAACCTATTATTCCTCTCTAAAACAGTTAATCCTTTAAGATTATATACTCTCTAGAGAATAATTGACCTGAGAATATCCACTTTTCAACATTTACTACTCTAGAGGGAATTCCATACTATCATATCTTTATTACAGTTAACCCCCTAACAGAACCATCAATATCTTTACAACCTGTTTGATTCTAATCAAAACTGTTATTACTAAGCTCCTTTGTAACATGGCTTTATTCTATTTTTTTCTTGAAAATTATTGCTTTCTGGGACTTCTTAAACCGGTTCAAGACTTATGTGATTAAATCATCTCCTATTATTTTTTTTATTTTGTCTCTTATTCTGAAGCCAAGAAAGTTAACATCTGCTAATTTCTCCATTTCCAAAATTAATCATTCAACTAACAGCAAGGAAATTGAATTTTTTCCTCTTCAAAATTGCTTCTTTCATTGCAAGTGCACAGAAAATGAAAAAAAAAATCCAATATGGCTTCTCTCTTCCGACGTCCTCTTTTTATTTATTTCACTTGAGTTTATAGGACTCACACAATATTAAAAATACAATAGTCAATAAACACAGCTTTTTCTCATTCACTGTTGCTAGAAAGCCAAGAGTATTGCTATGATTTTATAGTGAAAGATTTTAGTCATTGGTTTTTATTCATATTTTTTTTTATTTCTTACAAATATTCACCCAAAGTAAAGCCAAATTGACCACTACTTAGCAAAGGGCTAGAAAAACATGACAAGATGTGGTAAATAATGGTTAGTGGGGAATGAGGCAAAATGGGAATATAAAGATAGATGGAGAGTGTTTCAAGCATAAAAGGACCAATGAGATATTCATTGACCTTAAATTTAGAGTTCAAGGAAATATGCTATTGGAGAACATTGACAGGAGAATTTGTTCCACATTTCAGGTGTTCTTAAGAAGTCATTAGTGTAGAATTTGTATTAAGAATAAGAGATATAAAAAACCATGAATAAGAGTCACAAGATTTGGCAAAGTGAGTTTTAGTTGAAAAAAGCATGGATAATATAATAAAAAAGTTTTTCAACTGGAGTCTGTTCAATTAACAACAGTAATCCCTTTCGTTCAGCAAACTGCACTCTCAGTAACAACGTTCCTCTGACCTTCTTTACCCAAAACACAGTAGTCTGCCGAATTTCACCTCTCTCGCAGTCACTTGTTTCATCCCTGTTGTACGTCATTGCTCTCGTCAGCAAGACTCGAACACAACTGAACCATGTGTTAAGGCAGGGCTTAAATAATCACACTCACATCCCACATCCGGGTCAATTGCACAGTGTAGTAATTTACATGTGTGTCAATGAGGTAGTCTAATGTCAAGCCACGACTCACAATCAGGAGGATGTGAATTCAATCTCCCTAAACACTCGTTAAATATAAGAGTCACAAGACTAGGCAAATTGAGTTTTAGTTGAAAACTTGGTGGTACTGGGTTATTCAATAAATTAGGGGAATTTCTTTTTAAAGCTATATATATATATATATATATATATATATATATATATATATATATATTCCATAAATGTAAACTCTGTATTAATTTGAATTGGTTTATAGCAAAAATTATTCAAATCTCACAAAAATATTTGTTTTGAGGCTATTCAAAATAGCAGCAAATTAGAGTGGAAACAGAGGTCTGTCATCAAATTATTGGTGGTTGGGAAGTGAAAACTGTGAAATCTACAGAAGAATGTATGATGTGTACAGAGAATCATGTTTTAGTAAAAAAAAAAGTTTACAAATGGGCTAAACAAGAAAATGTTCCAGGTTTAACAGTAAATAAGGTCATGCTGACAGTCTTCTAGGACATGAAAAGAGTCATCACTATTTATTTCCTCAAAAAAGGTACAACTGTAATTAGTACATTCTATTTGCTAATTCATTAGGCAAAATTCACCATATTTATTGAATGACCCTCATATGTAGTTATGAGATTTGATAAGCATATAATTTTGCTGGTTTGAGTTGAAAGATTGTATGGCAATATAAGTAGTGCTTCCTCAAAAAAACTTATGATGATTACTAGAATAGAGCATAAATTAAATATTGATTAAAATGGATGACATGCAGTAAGCTATGACATAAACTGTAGATATAAACTTATAGATATATGGGAACCATTTGAAGCAGGCATCATAGATACGTAATTGTTAAAAAAGAATATGTATTCTCTTTCTCATGGGTAAGAATAACTAGGATGTCTAGAATGATAAATCATTTATATAAGTTATAAGGTAAAAATCCATCGATCAAAACAGATTGTATGATCCTGATCTGCTGAGTATTGAAAGAGAAGAAACTGGAGAAAAATATAAAAGATTTTAAGCACATTAAAAACCAATGTATCAGTAAAAGTTAGGAAGGGGTAATTCTTAACAGTCATGGTGAGCTATAATTTGTTAATTAAAAGATTAATGAGTTCGATTTGTTAACTTTTGAGAAAGTTAAAAAGATGGATTTCATCAAACCAGATGTTTGAAAAAATGTTATACACTCCTCTTCTTAAATCAGCCTCTATCATGTTTCTTCTATCTTTGATTGGGTCGTATAGGGGTTTCTTCTTCATATATGGTTGAACATCATCCATTGAATTGTCTGCTTCTCTGTGTATCCCATCTTTCTTAATTTTTAGACATGGAAACAAGAAAGAGGCATAATTTGGTGTACATTTTTATTACCCAAATTCCCAATTCATTCTTTACCTCATGCATGTAGGTAAAAAAGGTGGCACAGACGGAAAGACATGTCTGCCCACCAGGTTCTACTTTCCCATTCTTCCCTTGTCACATGACTCTCTAAACCAATGAGTACCCTTTCCAAAGGAACCTGAGGTGACACTTTGCCAGTCAATGAACTTTCAGTGATTTTTCACAGTTTACTAATATTTTCAAACTAGCCTTCACTACTTTCTAAAGAATGATAGGTTCTACCTATTCATTATGTAGCACAAAGGCACACTTTTGATGCTTTCCATAGGTGCTATCTTTTTTAGATAAAACCTTGAATCAAAAGGATATTTATTGAATCAGATACGTCTAATTCAGGAAGAATCAAGTGAAGACCAAATTCACTAACAATAGTCTACATAACTAACATGCTAACTTTTATTCAGTGTCAGGTAATCTCATATAAATCAGTTAAATATCAATTGGACAAAAATGTGTAAAATACTATGATAGACTGGGTTTTCCTGTCGGAGAGAATTCAATCTTGGAGAAAGAAGTCTGAATTCAAAACCAGAAGTTTGAACTCCATAGACAGTCTGACATTGTCTCCAACCTCGTTCTGACAACACTAGTACCAAGTCATAGCAGTCCTTACTCTGCTCTCAGACAACATTAGCAGAGTGGAAATCATAGTCTTTCAGTATGAGTAATTGCTGGTCTTTCATACAGCTTTGCCAAGATCTGCATTTATGGATGCCACCACTACAATCAACTGAAAAAAAAGAACAAATTATGGAGGTCTTCGCTTGAAAAATTTAACACATTTTCAGCAGAAATTTCTTGTTTGCAACTTTGAAGGAGAGCAGCAAATTGAAGGCATCACTGCCAAAATTGTTATTGGATTTATTTGGATTATTTGCCCTTGAACAGATCTTTTGCCACTAGGTGTTTTTAATAGTAGAAATTGTTTTATTTGACAATCAAATTATCAACAAGTTAAAATATGTATTATTTAGATTTTTCGAATTGGTGTTTTCGTCTTTATTATTATATACACAATGTTTCAGCTGATTTGCCCTCCAGACTTCTTCAGATGTTTCTTGTCAAACTCAGGGCCCATCTTGTTGAACTCAGGAGTCTTCAAATCAAAATTGGGAGCCCTCCCAGAACTTTGAATCAAACCCATTTATTTAATATATTGGGATATATTGTTCTCATTCTGTTAACCATATCAAGGTACAAATGTTAAGTATTCTGTTATTTTCATCTGTAGTTAGGATTGAACCTGTAACCTCCAGATGATTGTCACTTAGAACTGTATTAAGTCAATGCCTATATCTGTTACACAATGAAGACTCCCAATCTCAATAAGAAGGTTCCAGAGTTTGACAAGAAACACTGGACTATATGACCTTTAGGCACCCCTTTTGCGACCACGATTCATAAGGACATTTTTTCATTTACACCGTCAAAATCCGGATGTTTGTTAACTAATGATTTTTAGTTTTTTTTTAATTATAAAACTAACCCCTAACCCTAACAAACAACCGGATTTTGATGGTGTAAATGAAAAAAATGTCCTTATGAATTGAGATCTCAAAAGGGGTGCCTAAATGTCATATGATCCAAAACACTTAAAGAAGACTGGATGGCACATTAAAACTTGTGTATATAACAATAAAGATGAGGACAACAGTCTTAAATGATAAAATTATCAAGTCTCATCTAAAAATTCAGATAAATAGGTTAAAATATAAATGAAAATTAACATGGAGATCCAATCTCTTTTATCTTTTATGATATAGACATAACAAAGGAAATTTGTATTAACTAGCAAAATAAAAAACGCCCTCTGGTCGATGTAAAATAATTATTGCCTGAGGGGATGGGAGTTGAAAATTTAATATCAGAGAGTTTGTATCATAAGTAAAGTAAAATCATCAAATTTATTAAAGGAGTAAAAAATTTAAAAAATTTGAAATGGAAACATAGTTCTGATAACTTTAAATATTTATTAAAATAAAAATAAAAACTATATATTGATAGATAATACCAGGTATGTATTTCTTAAAACTTGTTTAAAAAACCAATGAGGACTGTCTAACATTGCATGCTCAAATTTTGAGTGTATTCTATTTATGACGATTTTAGGTAGTGTGACGTAAGCAGTGACATAGTTTTTGTTACGGACAAAAACCGGAAGCGAATCTCCATTATTAATAGATGTCGTAAAAATAAACTGTCAGCCACATAATAAAAATCACAAGCAATTTATAAAGAAGCTCAATATTAAAGAAATATGTCATAAGTAATAACACTTTTTGTATTCATATGAACTGAACATCTGTCCTTTATGGACAAATGTTTTAGCCAGCAAATACCAACATCCATAAACATGTCTCTTGTCCCACCAAGATAGACTCATCACCTAATTCTTTCTGACTTAACTTATCCCAATGCTTTCTTCAGAAGATACATTCACTTTAGTAAATTACTATTTTTCTTTGTTAGATTTGAATATTTTGTACATTCTTTTATGGTCAATCTTTCAGTTACATATATTTTATTCTCATGGAATGGAGGCGTGTGGTCTAATGGTTAGAGTCATAGGAAATGGACTTGTCGACTCGAGTTCAATTCCTTGACGAAGCTGTTTGAACTTCACATAGCGCTAATACCCTTGGGAAAGGTATGAATCAAATTCTCCCTACAGCTATGGGTAAATAGCAGGGCAGACTGGGCTCTTTAACCTTGGCTAGGTAACCAGTCTAGGAGAAGGAAAACTATGAATTCAAACCTGTTAAACTCACTTAAGAAATTGACCTTGTGTCACATCCTGCTCATGCAGGGGGGTTGGTAAATATATATATTTTATTCTCATGATAAAACCTGACAATGAACCTAACATTCAATAATCTAGTAAAAACAAACATGCCACAATTATTTGTACATAATTATTTCACTCCTTATGAGTTTTTCAATCATCATGAGCTGATGGTCTTTCACTTGAGTCTGAATGACAAGTTTCCTCAGAACTCTTCTGAGTATTTTAGCTGATCTCAACAATTCTGTTGTCTGGATGGCCTCAATTCTTCCTCTAATTTCCAATTTGAAAATGTTGGAGACTGTTCTAAGTGTACTAATTACAATTGGTATCACTCATATTTCAGTTTTTTTCAATTATCTAGCAAAGTCCATGTATTTGTCTGTCTTTTCATTTTCTTTCATCTTCACCCTGTAATCTGTTGGGACTGCAAAATATACCAGTTGAGTTCTCTTTTTTTTTTTTTTGTTAATCAATGCTAGGTCTGGCTGAAATAAAGTGACCTGTATTTATCTCAAAGTCCAGATTAAATCGGTACAACCTTTTTCCTTCATGTTCCACAGTTTTTTCCGTTCTTTTGTCAGGTGCAAGTATCTGTCGATCTTTTCATTTTCATTTTGTGATCTACTAGGACAGCAAAATTCATAAGATTACCAGTTTTTTTTTTCTCTTAATTAACAGTAGGTCTGGTCTTCTATATTATAAACTATAATATTATCATTATTATTGTTGTTATTATTAGTTCTCTTTTTGCATGTTTTCCCCATTATTTTTAACTGGTGGTTTTTGACTGGAGTTTGAGTGACAGCAAATATTCTCAGGTCTCCAGGAATCTTCAAATATTCTAGCTTATCTTAATAGTACTGTGCTTTGGATGGTTTTGATTTTTTTCTCTGCTCTCAAATACTTCCAGTCTTAGTATTATCTGCGTTATTCAGACTATTGTCCTCATCTTCATTGTTATCTGTACAAAGTTTCGGCCGATGTGCTCTCCGGCCTTCTTCAGATATTTCTTGTCTGACTTGGGAACCTTCTTTTCATAATCAGGAGCTATCACGGAACTTGAATTTTATTTAATCCATGGGGGTATCCTGTTCTCATTCCGCTAACCATAACTGGGGTACAGGCGTTAAGCTATGTTAATTATTATTCTATGTTACTGCTGCCCTTGACCAGGATTGAACCTGCAGTCTAGAGATAACTGTCACTTAGAACTGTCTTAACCTAACTCCTTTATCCAATAAGCCATGATCATCAAGCCTCATCTCAATCTTCCAGTCTTTTTTCTAATATTCATAGTACCAGTGAAAATTTTACTTTTTATAAGTTTTCTTTTTCTTTTTATACATAAATTTACAAAGAAAATGAAAAAAAAACTAAACTTAAAAAAGTTTACCCTTTAAATTACAGATGATTGTTTCATAATTTTTGTGCAAATGATTTTATAGATCATCATTATTTATCTACTATTATTCACTCCACCCCCTAAGCCAATGCCGTTGCATTGTCCAGGTTTCCCCCTGTAATCAGCCAGGTCGAAAAGAACTAATTCCCCCTCAAAGGCCACTACGCCCATACAATGGGGGGGGGATGTAGAATAATCACACTAAGTTCCAATTACCATGAATTGGTAAGACAAGGAAACAAATAGTCGTAAGTGAATATGAATCTAATCTTGTTGCAATACTACTGCAAAATGACAAGGTATTTATGAAGTCTCATAACATCATAGAAACTAAGCAGCCAATCAGGACTCAAGGAATGGAATCACCCAAATACATGAATGGACTATTCTTGACTTCCATAAATATCAACTATCTTGGGGCACTGGTAGTTGTGCTAAGCCAGTTGTTGTTCAAAAACAACAGTATACTGACTGACTTCAATAATTACTTTCTTCATTGCTATTACTAGCAGCGGCTACCCGGCATCGCCTGGGTAGAGGGGGATTTTTTAAAATTAGTCCCACAGATCCATTATTACTGGATCGTGAGTTGAATCCTCATGATATGCCCCATTTAAATCCCTATGTAAAAAAATAGACTTTGCATTGATCCAGCTACTCTGAAAAGAAATGTTAATGTCTACTATCTAAAATATTAAATGAAAAAAAAATTCTATGCTGTTATCATTTAAATTTTATTTTTTAATTATCTTCCCGAATGTAAATCAAATCTTCACTATTTTTGCTCGAAAACCAAGCCCTGGTGATATTTAATGTGTATATATATTTACTTTATTGTTAATTGTTTTATTTTCAAAGTTTCCTCCGTACATACATATACACACAACTGCCCTTTATATATGTATAGATTATTCATTACTTTCTTCATTACAAATGAAAAAAATAATAAATAAGAGTAATCAAAACTGTTTGGATTTAATATTCTGTTTATTTTCAGCTGTGAATGAATAATTACCAAACATTTTATCAAAATTGAATAATTTGATGATTTTCAGAAAACTTGAATCCATGAAACATAGTGTCATATTTTTATTTTGTTTAAAAATAAACTTCCAAAATAAGCTTTTTAGATTTCATTTTTTTACTATCTCTGTTACCCACTCTCTCCCCTTTCTCTATATTTTCCCTTTCTTTCTCTCTCTACCTTCACTTTCTTTTGTCTTTCCTCTTTTCTTTATCTCATTAAAGCAGATAATAAGCATCTGATGTATAGCAAAATTATTTCCTCTCTCTTCCTTTTCTTTCTCATCATATTTACTATTTCTCTTATATTTATCATGTTCTTTTTCTTCCCATTCTTTCCTCACAACCAAAACAGAATGCTCCATTATCTATTTGTTGTGATGATAGGGCATACTATTCAAACATACTTTTGTGCCATATTATATTAATACCATAGATTATCATCATTATTATTATTATTATTTTTGATAAACATAATATTATAGATTATCGTTATTACATTATGAAATACAAATATTTTTTGAAATTTGTATCTACTTTTGAATATTTTTTGTTATCAGTTTATTTCCCCTTTTGATTATATCAATTACTGATATCATTTGCAGAAATTTCTAGAAAAAAATCCAAGCCTTCTTGAATTAATTGCTGTCAATTCTTATTAATTTGCAGGGATACCCAGCATTGTTCAGAAAAATAGATAAGAAATAAAATATCTTAATGGAATAATTCTGATGCATATTTTTTCTTTTTAGAGATACAGAAATGGGAATACACACTGCATAGCAAATTATTATGCAAATACGTGCTTTCCTTCTTATTTCTGCTACAATGGAAGAATTTAAATAATTTTTTTACACAAATATTTGCATAGCTGAAAACATAACTACTCTGACGTATTAGTCATAGAAAATGCTGCTTTTTCTTTACAACCCATCCCACCACCCCTACTCTAGCCATCTGGCCCGTCAAAGAGAACTTGGCATTCATCAGTAAGAGGAACAACATTGAAATCATTTTTCAAATACTTTCTAGCCAATTCCAGATGTTTCATCTTGTCTCTAAGCTTCAAAGGCCGTCAAGGTTTGACACAATTTGCAGCATGGTACAGACAATTAGGATTTGTGAATGTTACCTTGATCAATGGTCTCAAAAAATAGTTTTGTTGCTTAGTGCTATTTTTTCTGACAATAGTAGAATGTATTAACCAAACCCTCCACATGAGTACGATGTGACACAAGATATATTTCTAAGCAGAGTTTAAGAGGTTTTAATTCAGTTTTCCTTCTCCTAGACTAGTTGCCAAACTAAGATTAAAGAGCCCATTCTGCCCTATTATTTACTCATAGCTGGAGAGGATTGTTGGATTCAGTCTTTTCTCAAGAGTATTAGCACTATGTAAAATGCAAAGAACCTTATCCAGTATTTAAGACATGGTAACTGAGTTTATTTCCTATGATGATAACATTACACTAATATATATATATATATATATATATATATATATATATTTACCAACTCCTCCACACAAGCAGGATGTGACACAAGGTAAAATTCTTAATCAGAGTTTATCAGGTTTTAATTCAGTTTTTCTTCTCCTAGATTAGGTGCCTAACAAAAATTAAAGAGCCCAGTCTGCTCTACTATTTGCCCATAGCTGGAGGGAGAGCAGCTTGGTTCATACTTTTCCCAAGTGTATTAGCGCTATCTGAAATGCAAACAACCTCATCCAGGAATTGAACTCGTATCAACTTGTCCATTTCCTACAACTCTAACCATTACATCACACCTCTCTCTCTCTCTCTCTCTCTCTCTATATATATATATATATATATATATATATATATAGTGAATTGTTTGTCCTTTATAGATGAGCAAATGATTTATAAATGTCAAACTATGCATACTTATTGGGCCAGCTATGTGTAAATAGTAGGGAAGACCGAGTTCTTTAGCTTTGGTTAGGCAACCAGTCTAAAAGAAGGAAAACCCAGGTTTACTCAACTTAAAAATTAACCTTGTGCCACATCCTGCCCATTATGAAGGGGGGTTGAGTAAATACATGCTTACTGGACTTAAGGGAAGGTTAACAATTTTTATGTTCAAATTTACCCATAGTAGGAGGGAGAACTGGATTCATACCTTTCCCAAGGGTAGATACACTTCATCATGGTGTAATGGTTAGCAAACTAGCCTCACAGATCCATTACTACTGAAAAGTAAGTTTGATCCTTGCTGGATTTCTCATCTTACCTATAGTGAAAAGATTGGGTAATTAATGATATTAATGCTATGTAAAATGCTACCCTGTCTTGGATTTGAAACCATGTCCATTTCCTACAACTATGACCATTACACCACCGGTTCTTCTGACAATCGTAGTAGTAGTAGTAGCTCTTCCATTGTGAACAACATATGATATCGCAACAGTTTTAATACCTTTCACCATTGAATGTAAATCAGATCTTGTCACATTTTTCCCAGCTCATCAACTGAATGAGTTTTATATTCCACAATCTCTAAGCCATCCAAAAATGCCTTGTGCCTCATGACTGGGATGAAACTTGATCTACAGGAGCCTGTGTTAATTTGTTAAATGTCTGTTAAATTGTCCTCAAGTTTGACATAGAATCTTATCCTCTGTTTTATTTTTTGTGATCTGCTTAAACAAAATCACTTGTAATAATCCAATGTTGAAGAATTGATAGTTGATTGAATATATCATTTCCTTGTAAGATATATAAATATAAGACCAATTCACAATGATGTTATAATGTAGAGTAATTATTATGGTCTACGAGGAATTTAGGGATTGAAAATAAAATGGTATTTGGATTTCTGGAGAAAGAGAAGAAAAAGAAATAAAAACAAAGGTTAAAGTTTAGAAGGGTAAACAGTCAACGAAGTGCCATCAATTGACCGACAAATAACCCCGAAATTAGATTTAGAAATAAAAACGGAAGTTGGGTGACCCTCCCACCCCGGGACAAGAAATGTAAGAAGAGGAAAATTGGTCCTTTTTTCGGCTAGGCTTTGTGGGAGGCAGACAGGGACTTTCCAGGTTCCCTAGTATGGGTTTTGCATAGTAGTACTGAACATGATTTACGATAGAATAATTTGACCTTACCCCCCTCCCTCTCTCCTTCTCTATGAAAAGAACCCATGAGCCTAAAAATAAATAAACAGCCCCCTTGTGACTATATGCATATATTCTTCTTGAACTAACAACAACTACTACTACTAATGACTTATACTACAACTTGAGATTGGCCCTATGCAATTGTCCAAAAAAGCTAAATAGAAGAAATGCAGACATGATGGAAAAATGCTTAAACATAGTTGTATAATATTCTAATAGGCAAATAGTCTTTTATAGGTAAAGTCTTGAGGCTGCTGGTAAAAGATACAACTTTAAACAATTACTTTTAATCATTTTCTTGTGTGTTATGCACATGGAATGCTGGGGGCTCAATGTCCCCCTGTCCTTTGGACAGGAGATGCTACCTGTGTGTTACCTCTGCAATGGCTAGAAGGTGTGTTACAATCTTATGGGCCATCTTATAGGCTTTAAGCAAGAGTGCTTGTCCAGTGGAATTGGATCCTTGGTAATCCTCTGGTAAAGAATCCTGAGTATTGTAAGTCCCTCCTCAATGATTGCAAGTGTACTGTGGCAAGTATCAGTGTTTAAGTAGTGAATCAGCCATGCATTATGGCTGTTGATAGGCTGGAGGAATAAACCATGTGACCTTGGCTAGTCTATAAATTCAGGTGGGGAATTGGAGCAAACCATATATATATATATATATATGTGTTGTGTAATGGTTAGCAAGCTATGTTTGCAGACCATTGTTAGTGAGTTCGATTCTCACTGGGTGCCCCATAACCTGGCCTTGTGCCACATCTAAGCTAAGCTTAGTAAATAACTATATTACAAAAAATTCCAACAAGGTGAAACTTTGGTGCTTCTGGTTTTATAAAGCTGCTCACTATACCACCTAGTACTTATTGGTAGACACAAATAGGGGAACAGTGGTAAGTAAGAAATATATATATAAAATTAAGATTTTCACATATGTTCCAGGCTCATATTAACCAGCTGAATTTCAATTAGGGTAGCTAACCTGAAAAATAAAATAAAAATTAGTTTCATGACTGACCTCAAATAAATTAAAACAAGAATAGATATACTGGAGATCTTCAAATTAAACTGAACCATTTATCAGCTGAGCAAGATTTCTCTTGGTATTAAAAAACATTTATTTTGTTAACAGTTGAGCATTGAAAACTGATATTTGCTTTCTGCTTTTGTTAAATCAAATAGATAATTACATCATGGTAGTTGGACTATTTATTTTTAAAACAGTACTTAGTCGTGACTAGCAGCTAAAATAGTCTGTTAGAAGTCTTGAAGTTCTAGAAAAAGCTGCAATACTTTAAACTGATATCATGCTCTCAAGGTCCAGTCAATTCTTATTGATTTTTCTCAATATCTTATACATTTAAATATAAAATCAGCTGGTACAAAATATGGACTTACAATTTAACAGTAAAAATCATCAATTTTATATTGGCAATTATAATCTATAGGAATGGTAAAATCTTAAAACACATTTTTCAAGTGTTTTAAGATATTGCCATCCTTACAGATTATAATTGCTGATATAAGATTGATGAGTTTTACACATAATGTATCAACTATTTTGGGACAGATGTAGTATTTACTTTTAATTTAAAAACACCTGAGAACTTATTTTTAAATTAAAAGTAGATACTACCTCTGTCCCAAAATAGTCAGTAGATCTTAATCTTAATCAAACTTTTTCTCTGAATTTTAATGAAGTTAAAAAGGCTAGATTAGATTTTTTTTTAAAATACAAAAAAACACCCAATATGAGTCTAGGTAAAAAATCATACATAAGTGAATAGGTTGATATTCTAGCCAAAACAAGACATTAGGTCTATAAGTTCCCAAAATTCACACTGAATTGTCCAATTGGACACATGGCCTAGTGGACAAAGGGGTTAGGTTATGACAGTTCTAAGTGATAGTTATCTCTAGACAGGGTCTAATTGTTTTTGGGTGTTTTACAGGTTTAGAGTAGCTGGAATATTCTGGTTGCATGTTTCTCGAGTTTTCTTTTAACCCCATATCTTTTTGGTGGCCGCGCTGAAAAGAAGGCATTCAAAGAACGAGAAAGGAAAGAGACAAAGGCAGGAGGTAGTTTTATGACTTAGGTTTTATTGACCAGGTCATAGTCGCCTGTAGCAAGGAAATATCTCTCTGGCTCGTAGGAGCGACTACACTCAGTTAAGGCCTGACTCAACATGGCTAAGAGATTATTTTGGGTGTTGGGGGACAGTCCTTTTTGTCGGACATGTGCAGAGGGTTCTTCTGGTGAAGGCCCATGGGAGTTTGTTGTTTTGTTTTTTTTTCTAATTTTATTTTTGTTTTATTTTCATCCCCACAGAGGTAGTATATATTTTTAATTCAAAAATGTGTAAATAATTTCAAGTGTTCAAGTGTAGTATTTACTTTTAATTTAAAAACACTTGAACTTATTTTTACATTTTTAAATTAAAAGTAGATGTTACCTCTGTCCCAAACTAGTCTGTAGATTAAGTATGTAAGTATGTAAGATTAACTTATATGCAGATATAACAACCATTATCTGACAGATGTTGTATTACATTATTATTCTTGTTTAATTAATCAATTCAATTTTATACTCTGTTCCATAATAGTTGATATATTTATTATATACAATTCATGTGAAAATGTAAACACCATGGGACATAAGTAGTATTTCATTGCCCTTCTTGTTAATTTAATCTATTCAATTTTATCAATTCTGTCCCATAATAGCTGATACATTTGCATATAAATTTTATATACTAAATGCAAAGAGATGTCTGCAGGAGAGCTATGAGAATATGCCATATTGACGCAAACATGTGGCAGGTAGATGCAAAAAATAGAGCAGCCTGACGCCTGAACATTAAGCAAGGTACGGAGAGGGATGAGGCAGAGAGGAGAGCCAGAAAGAGAGAGAAAAGCCAGCAGACCCAGAAAGCCTCACAATTTGTGTGCATTCAGTGCACCAAAGACTGTCACTCAAGAATTGGCCTGCAGAGTCACTTGCGCAGATGCAGATAAAAAAATTTATTTTTATTTTGGACACTACGCCATCGTCTTTAGTGGACAGAAAGGATTTTTTTTAAATGCAACAGCCATTATGGGACAGGCAGTATTTTATTATTGGTTTTATTTATTTAATATATTCAGCTTTGTCCCACAATAATTGATACATTTAGTGTATAAGACCTTTATGCAAATGTAACTGATATTACATGACAATGGAAGCTACCTGTGAGAACAAAGCAGTCCATGGTACTAAGTAGTTCCATGACATGCAACACTCTACTTTGGCCCTTACATGGGCTGGTCATGCCTGTAGAATAATCATACTAGTTCCAATTACCGTCAAATTGATAAGACAAGGCAGCAAGCAGTCATAACCGAATATGTAATACTACTGCAAAATGCCAGCTTATTTATGAAGCCTCCTAACATCATAGAAACCAAGCAGCCAATCAGGACTCTAAGAATGGAATCACCCAAATGCATGAGTGGAGTATTCTGGATTCCCATAAGTACCAGTTGTCTTGGCTTATTACTCAAACCAACAGTATGCTAACTCACTTCAACAATACCAAGCCCTATTACCTATGTGTTGTCCTGACTGTATTCTTCAAATTTCTTTATGGTAAACACACAATCCTTTTTCATCATATGGATGCTTGAAGGTGGTGGCTGAGGGTCAATCACCAGTTTATTAATTCTATCAATTTATTAATACACTTGAAGTTAATGAAAATTATTTCTACCAGTTTATAAAACCAAACCAATATTTACCTGCAAACTATTTGCTTAAAGAGAGGCCGGTTTAGCTCAGTTGGTAGAGTGTACGGTGAAGAATCACAAGGTTCTTGGTTCGATACTGGCCCTCACCAACTCAGCATATGAGTAGCACAGGGATCTGTGCGGTAAAGTGAGGAGCTGATGGTAGGTGTGGTGCTCCACCTCAGATGCTAAAATAGTCTCCTTAGTCTAGCGCTAGTGAAAAGGGGATAGACTCCATTGTTGTCTGGCTGATACTGACATTAGGCCGCCCTGACGACTTTACTTATTTGCTTAAAAATCATATATACAAAAAATAAAAACAAGATTTTGCATTAATAACCAACAAAGGTTGATATGCCATTAAACAAAATAACCACCAACTAAAAGGATATAGCTGGGATGTATTGTAAGCCCTACCAACTGAGCAATATTTCATTTTGGATGACAATGACAGTTGAATTATTTTCTATTCAAATTAATTGATTGAATATATAATAATTAAATAAATAACTTTAATAGTTTGTTCTCATAAAGGCGCTGCTTGTAGATGTTGAGTTCCCCACCTCTATTATTTAAATGCTCCCTTTTATATTGACCTAGCACACATAACATTTGTTGATACATTTCAGTTTTCAGTTAACCTAACACTTTTTTTTTCTTTGATCTTTAGTCCTTTTTATTATGTGGAGTAAATCCAAATCTTTTATTTTCAGAAGTCAACACTCATAAGCCACCAACACAAAGTGAATCTTGTTATTCTGAAGGTAAATCTAAATGCACTTACCTCATCTGTAGTCTTTTAAATATGACCCCTGTGCCCTCAAAACATCTTTCTTTCCTTGCAATATTCGGACCATATGATTTACGCACCCCTTTTGTAATCTTGTTTCATAAGGACATTTTTTTCATTTACACCAACAAAATCCGGTTCTTTGTTAACATGATTTTTAGAGTTGTTTTTTTTTTTAATTATAAAACTAACCCCTAACCCTAACAACCAGATTTTGGCGATCATGATTCGTAGGGAAATTTTTTTCATTTACACCGTCAAAATCTGGTTGTTGGTTAACAGATGATTTTTAGTTTTTTTTTAATTATAAAACTAACCCCTAACCCTAACAAACAACCAGATTTTGGCAGTGTAAATGAAAAAAATGTCCTTATGAAACGAGATCGCAAAAGGAGTGCTTAAAGGTCATATGGTCCCAATATTCTAATTTCCTTGTAGTGTTTAAGTCCCAGTTTCACCTAAAAACCTTTTATAAATTGATGCCTCTAAGAAGTAACATTCTTTAATGAATGTAATCAAAATTTAATTTGGATTTAAAGAAATATTTTAGATAAGTAGATGTCATTTTTTTTAAAGCTCCAAGAAACAACAGGTTTAATTGATATAACCAAAATAAGATTTGAAGTCACAGAAACAACATAAATGGACATACTGTGTATACTTGCGAAAAGATCATGCTTTTTTAAAACAAAAATTCAGACAAAATCACTGCTGCAAACTATTCATTTGACATAAATGTAAAACAGAACTATTTTTATTTATCCTTAAATTGCAACAATCGGTAATTGCAATGACATAGATAATAATGACAACATATTACCTAATGAACAAATGAAAAGAATGCATGAAAGTGATGACAATGCAAAAGAATTTTAGGATTCAGCCCTAATGAAGTTAAATAACTATGCTTATGCCTAAATGATTAAACATTTTTATAAAGTCTTCTATACTGTTTTTAACTGAGTAGATAATTAATGATTTTTTTATTATTGAGTTGACAGTTATGCTTTTTTACCCAAGTTCATTTAGGATCATAATACTAAAAAGCACAACATTTATTTCTATATGTTTGCATAAGGCATCACAGTCTATGGCAAAGTGTCCTAGATCTAATATTTGTAAGTAAAGTCTTGAAATAAAGGTGAATATTTGATAATTTTTATGTTAGAATAGGTTGTGTAAGTAGCCAGATTATAATGCGACCTATCCGCAGGTCAACCACAAATTAGGGATGCAACCTTTCTGCAAGTATATACAGTAATTTTCTTCATGCTCTAAGAAACAATGTTTGACACTCAAACATTTAATAGATTATAGGAAAAATTAATCCCTTCAATACAACTTATTCTATAATTTACATGCAGAATGTTTTTAATTCCTTTACTGAAAACTTTTCATTCCATAATTAACTAAGAATATATTGTCATTTAAATTAGTAAATAAAATGCTCCAGTACAAATGATAATTGGGTTATTTTCTATAACTCCAACATAAACAAAGGGGGAACCACTCGTGACTGATAAATTATTTACTTATTTTCCCATTAAACTAGCCTTAAACCCTAACCCTAACTTCTTTTTTCTTAGTAGATCAATAAATAAATAAATAATTTATCAGTCAATAGTGGTTCCCCTTTGTTTATGTTGGAGTTATAGGAAATAACCAATAATTGCATCCGTCCAAAACTTTTTAAAAATTATATTTCTTTTTAAGATGATTACACTTAGTAACAAAAATAGAAGATAATTATAAAAAATAAATTTCTTGGATAATATAAAAAGATTTGTTGAAACTATCAGTTATTCTCGTGAATACATTTGAAAATAAAATAATTTGACTATTGTTATTGTCAGCAATGATTTTGCCACTGTCATCTAAAATTAATATATTTAAGGAAATCACTATAAACTAATGCGAGTATAATATACCATTTAATCAAAGCAAGGACTAACGATGGCTATGCATTTGTTGAGAAATTCGTACTCACTGACAAAAAATCAATTCATAAAGAATAGTTTAATCAGTTTTCTTGAAATTTATAAAATTAGAAAGAAAACAAATAAGTTTTCTCATATTTTATTAATTAGTTGATTTTTAGTAGCTTTTTAAAAATTATTCTTTTAAAAATTTATACACAAATTAAAAAAAACAATAACTCTAGTTCTATTTGATGCAAACAGATGGAGGCAGTTGTCGTGTAATGGTTATCATCATTGGAAATAGACATGATGATCCGAGTTCAAATTCTGGACAAAGCTGTTTGCATTTCACATCACGCTAATACCCTGGGAAAAGTTATACATCTAATTATTTTCTATCAAGCTATGGGTAAATAGTTGAGCAGACTGGGCTCTTTAATCTTGGTTATGTAACCAGTTAAGGAGATGGAAATATCTGAATTCAAACCTGTTGAACTCTGCTTAATAAATTGTCACATCCTACTCAAACTGAGGGGATGGTATATATATATATATATATATATATATATATATATATGAAACTGCAGTTACAGAAAATTAGCACCGTGATATTTCATCTCAGATTTAAATCTGCTCTGCTATTTTAGCATTTAGCACCTTCATATGCAAAAACATTTCACATTCATTCTCCATTATATTATATTATATTATATATATATATATATATATATATATATATATATAAGTTAGGGTAGAATGGACATGAAGTCAACAGTGCTTGATTACTGGTTGTTTCTCACCTATGTGATTTTCAAACCAAGCACTTGGTTTGAAAATTGAACTGGCGAAAACTGGCACTGTTGATTTCATGACCAAGCAACAATAACTTAGATATACATGCTATAGCCAAATATTGAGCACTATTTACTTATGAATATAGCACACCATATTTTCTATATGTATATCATGTAAAAAAATATCATTTTATATATGATTTTCCTCCAATTCTTTTTTCTTTTATCAGATAAGAAATTTACAAAAATTGATTAAAGTGTTTCAATTGATTTTGTCATCCAGTAGTGTCAAAAAATAGGTATGACCACACATTTTGATAAATATGTGGCCATATTTAAAATAGATTGCTTGTCTCTCTAGATATTCACTGTTTTCTCATTCTTTTTCCTGTCACATATATCCCACTGTATCATTTTCTTTTCACCCATAATTCTTCATTTTCCATCACTCCAAATCATCTTTTGTATTTTCTGTAAAACTAGTGGCTCTCACCTTCACCCTATGTTATACATCTTTTCCCAGAATTCCATAGTATTTCTTTCGCTTTTCTTTCCTTCTGGCTGACTTGTCTTTGTGCTGCTCTCGTAAAAACCATGCCAGTTTTCCTGATCTTTCTCTCCCTTCCTTCCTTTGCACTAATGTATATCTTATCTATCCTCATTGCTAGTTGATCTGCTAAATAAATAAAAAATGTACCCTTTTACATTGACCTAGTGTCTGACAATCTTAGATTCCATGTATCGACAGACAAAAGTCTTTTGATCTACAATGTTGATTTTGCTTTGATTTTTCAGGTTTGTTTTTTGTCTTTTCTCTGTTCTGTAAATTGAGTTTGATATTGTGTTCTTTTGTTATTATCACCTGACCTGATATTTCTTTAAAACCTGAATAGCTTTACAGTACATATTTTGCATGTAATATAATTTATATGCAACTCCTGCAAGTTTAATGTTGCAAATATTATATGTGTAACTAGATATTCTTTTACACTATCTGTTTCCTACTGTAGTTCATCAGAAATAAAGTGAATAGCTCTTTGGTTCTTTCTTGAGTATACACAAACTTCCAGCAGTATGAGTATATCACCCATAAATAAGTAAGTAAAGTAAAGTCATCGGGGTGGCTTAAAGTCGGTATCAGCCAATCAGCGAGGGAGTCCATCCCCTTTTCACTAGCACTAGACCAAGGAGATTGTGTTTTGCATCTGAGGTGGAGCGCCACACCTACCATCAGCTCCTTACTTTACTGCACAGATCCCTGCACTACTCATATGTAATTAAAATTACATAATTATCTCTTGTGAGAATTGATAATGATTGGGGTGAGTGCAAATGCAGACTGGATTGAAAATTGTTTTATTCTCTAAAATAGAACATACTACGATATTGGGCTAACAAAATCTTGATACAATGTTTCATTTTTGCTGTGTTATGTGTGTAAAAGATTTGAATTATTATATACTTTTTCTAATGTTACTTATGTTTACATATTATTCTGTATTGAATGTTTTGAAAAATATTCTTGCTTAGTGCTTAGAAATTGTTTGTTTTACATCAAAATAAATCACCTGTGTAGATTTAAAGCAAATATAGACAATGGAAGTATATTAAATAAATATTTTGGAAGTTTCCAAATACTTCTTTTTCTTCCACTCTATATGTATACACTTTACCGCACAGATTCTTGTGTTACTCATATGCTGAGTTGGCGAGGGCAGGTTTCGAACTAGAAACCTTGTGGTTTCTAGCCAAATGCTCTACCAACTGAGCTAACCCGGCCCTACTGTAGTTCATCAGAAATAAAGTGAATAGCTCTTTGGTTCTTTTTTGAGTATACACGAACTACCAGCAGTATGAGTATATCACTCATAAATAAGTACACCCACAGAATCATTTTGTATGTATTTCAAACCTGTTAAACTCCACTTAAAAATTGACCTGGTGTCACATCCTGCTCATGTTGAGTGGTTGGGTAAATACATATAGTGGCCAACTGGGTGAGTTTGGTTATAATACTTTTTTTTTTAATTTTTAAATTATCTTAGTTGCTACAGAAAGCCAAAAGTAATCGGTTCCCAATGAGAATTGAACTTGCTGGTAATACTTTGCTGAGCTCACTAACCATTACACCATAGAAGGTGCCCCTTGAATATTCTATCAAATCTACAATGTATGGACTCTTTCATTTATAAATTACTAGGGACACAGTAAAGGAGAATTAGCTATGTCGATAGATTCATTCATGAAAATAATCACAGTATATAATTCACTCAAATTGCTACAAATTTATCTTTTTATTTTTATGTATTTCTTGCTTCTACTAATTCTATTTCTAAATGAAAAGGTGCACAAAATTATGAGCTGTTATAAGTGTCAGTTCAAAAAAGAAAATGGCCTCTCTAGCTTAACAGAAAGCAGATTGATGGGAAAGGATTTTTTTTAATGGCTGACAAAATGACAAAATACAGAGCCATATTTCCTGCTGATTCCATGGTTACTTAGAAGTGCTCTGCATTTTCAAACCTTCTTGTTGCATATACTACCTTGCTCTCTTATTATTATTATTATTATTATTATTATTATTATCTGTTCAATATCAACACATTTAAGAGGAAAATCAAGACTTGAGTTAGAGATATCTAACAAGGTCAAATTTAAAGTGGGATCCTCTCGCATATGTGTGGGCAGAAAGGAAAATTTATTTGGAATATCTCAGACATCAAGGATTACCACTGACCTGTCTGGGTTGAAGATGAGATATATATAATAGGACCTTGAGGTAACAAGGCTGCAAAAACTCCTAGTATGGTGAAATCTATAGACAATTAAGAACTATACAGAAAAAAACACCTTTATTTAATACTAGCTTAAAAGCTGCCCCATCAGGCAGCAATTAAGCTAGTTACTCATAAATTTATTTCCAAGTTATAAAAAATGTTATCGTACAAAAAATTTGTTGCAAAAAAATCATGTAAAAAAGTCACTGAAAATAATCACAGTAATCAAAACTTGGGAATCCAATATTTTGGGATTACGGGTCCGGATTCAACCTGGAATGTTTTAATTTGCTCATAGAGTCAGCCTAATTCCAGAATAATATGTTACAAGTTAGTGTATGAGTACGTCACATTTTTAAACTAACACACTGGCATATACATTTATTATCAGAGATGTAAAAATTATATAGGTGCTTGTAAAATAAGCTTGAAACTTTTAAGAAAAATGAATTTACTTCATTTTGATACAAATTTAAAAAAGTTTAAAACTTGTGTTTATAGGGTTGGAGACCTTATTTATTAATCCACTCTATGGCCTTCTATATTTAGCATAGAATGCCCACTCTACCATTTAATTTTATTACCAGTTTCATTATTCTATTTGGTCTAAAACTTGTTTTAAGAGATAGAGACCTTATTTATCAATCAACCCTTCTACTTTCTTTTAATACCAGTTTCATTATTCTATTTGGTCTAAAACTTGTTTTATAAGATAGAGACCTTAATTATCAATCAACCTTTATGCTTTATTTTGATACCAGTTTCATTATTGTCTCTAGTCCAAAGTTGTTTTAAAGAAAAGAAAACCTTATTCACCACACATCCTTCATAAATTTTATGAAAACTCTCTTTGCTTTTAAGCTTTGATTATAACAACAACACATAAAGTTAGAAGAAAGTAGAATTTTACTTATCAAACAAGAGAAAATCATAATTATTTTGTTTGAAAAGGCATAAATAATTAATTAGTTTAAAAAAAACATTTTGAAACTGATTAGGTGAGTGAGGAACTGTCAGTTTGCATTTGAAAGAAGAGAAGTGGAATTGGCAAATGGTCTGTTGCGTTTTAAGTGGCAGATAAGATGGGCATGTCTATTCCCAGGACAATAGACCATTCTACTTTATCAGGGAAACTGCTTTAGGAATTAGACAAAAACTTGTCAAAGACTTTGCTATGGAAAAAATGTTTACTCCTCTGTAGCACTTCTTATACACAATTACTTATGTGGATATGTATGTCTGTAGAGAAATGAGTAAATATATTAACATACATGTATGTATGCACATATGTACGCATGTGTGTATGTATCTATGAATGAATTTATTATATATATATATATATATATATATATATATATATATACATACACACATCCACACACATATGTATATGTGTGTGTGTGTAATTTGTTAAGTAGATGATAGGTATTCAAGTCTATCTGTAGGTATGAACAAAAAAAGGCACCTTTTTTTCAGTGGAAACTTCCTATATTTAAGCCTAAATTTAAAGCATGAAAATTTTTTTTTTAATTTTCTTCTTTTTTTTGTTAGAAACAATCAGAAATTTCTGTCTAAAAAAAAAAAAAAAAAAAAAAAATCTATTTCTCTGAATGTTTGAGATGAGGCTTGATGATAAGTATTATCTGTGTTATTTGGACTATTGTCCTCATCTTCTATATTATCTGTTCAATGTTTCAGCCGATGTGCCCTCTAGCCTTCTTCAGGTATTTCTTGTCAGACTTAGGGCCCTTCTTGGACTCGGGAACCTGATTACGACAAGAAGGTTCCCGAATTCGACAAAAAATACCTGGAGAAGTCTGAAGGGTACATAAATGTTGTACAGATAACAATGAAGATGAGAACAATAATCTGAATAACACAGATAATACTAAAATAAATCTACTTTCATTATTATAACTGAAACTGGTTTGTGAATTGGTTAGTTTTCTGTGTTTTTACATTACTTTGGCAATTCATTGGATGACAATTTATACCTCTTTTTCTCTATCCCACTCTCTTTTGGGGGAATACAGAAATTGAAGAAGGGTAATATAATTGCATTTTAAGTCTCATGTTTAAGGATTATGCCTCCTAAATAGTAAATCTTCTGAATTGAATTTTTTAAAAATTAAATTGAAAAAATTTATAAAGAATTATACAGAGACAATTTTTTTCAAAGCAAATGCTAAACACATCTTGTCAATCAGCTAATTAATTATATAAACAGGCTTATTAACCTGTTAAATGTGTTTATGATACCAGAATAATTTAATGTGGAAAATATCATCAAATATATACATATAGTAAAAATGGGGGGATAGGCCTATCATCAGTATCAGTCAGATAGTGATGAAGTACATCCCCCTTTTCACTTGCACTAGACCAGGGAGATTATTTTTGCATCTGACGTGGAGTATTACACTATCATCAGCTCCCTACTTTTCACATATCAAAGCTATGCTACTTATGTGCTGAGTTGGCGTGGGCTTGTATCAAACCAGGAACCTTGTGTTCTTTGACAGATGCTTAACCAACATATATATATATATATTATGGTTGGGAATAGAGGAAATTGTGACATAACAACACAAACAGTTCAATTCAATTGATATTTTTCCTCATTATTGGCT
Source organism: Doryteuthis pealeii (assembly GCA_023376005.1). NCBI lineage: Eukaryota > Metazoa > Mollusca > Cephalopoda > Myopsida > Loliginidae > Doryteuthis > Doryteuthis pealeii. The sequence continues at coordinate 58,814,605 of CM042166.1, forward strand.
GAAGCTTTTTGAGAAAGCTTCAGCCAATAATGAGATGAAATATCAATTGAATTTAGTTGTTTGTGTTGTAATATCCACAAATTTCCTCTATTCTCAACTACATGTTGGCAGATTTATTCAAATCCTTCACTCCTTATATATATATATATATATATATATATATATATATTTATATTGTATTGTCATAAAAAATCTTAAGGTCCACAAAATGGTTTGAATTTTTTTTTTAATTTATAAAGTGCCCAACGTGTTTCAGATGTTTGAAATCCTTTTCAAGCTTTATCTATGCATTTATGTGTTCTGGTGGTTAGTTTGTATCTGTGTGTATACTCATACAAGTATGTGATGCTATAATCTCCAAACAGTACTCAATACAAACATGGAAAGAAAGACAGATAGAACTTAGCACGTTTTAGTCGTTAGCATTCTATTTCAAAAGTGCGTGATGTTAGTTCATTAGCATCCTATTTCAAAATTGTGATGTCAGCTAGCCAGCCAGTGTTCTATTTCAAAACTGTTTGACATAGAAAAAAGAAAGGAAGAAAAAATTGTATATATTTATTATGGTTTTTCATCAAATAGTGTATGTATTGTAAATATTTATTATTCACTCATTGGACAAGACCTATAATCTCATATATATATATATATATATATAGTGTTAATACCATTGGGAAAAGTATGAATCAAATTATATCCCTCCAGCTATAGGTAACTAGTAGGGCAGATTGAGCTCTTTAATCTTGGTATGCCAACCAGTCTAGGAGAAAGAAAACAGTGAATTCAAACCTGTTAAACTCCACTAAAAAATTAACCTTGTGTATGTGGGGATTATATATATATATATATATATAATATATATATATATATATATATGCTCTGTTAAAAAAACAGTTGTACAGACTACAAAGCCTTCATCTGATGATGCACAAGCATAGTTTAAAGACCAGCAATATTTTACAATACCACAAGAATTTGTTGGTTTTCCATCACATCAGGAAAATGTCAGATCACAATGCAGCATCTTTGTATACTCCCTTGTATTAACTTTTCAGCAATAAAGCATTAATTCAATAGAGTAAGATTGGAATTATCTGACTAGATGACATGCCAGTACACTGAACAAGAAAAGGAATTTTTTTATTAAAATCCCATGTGCAAAGTCAATGTATGACATCTCAATAACAAATCCTGAATTCAATGATATAAAATTGGAATTATTTTATAAGGTGAAATCTATCCACTTTTCATTTGAAAATCAAGCCAAGATTCTACAATATTGTTTTGTTTTTAAAAAACAGGTGAAATTATATGGAGGATAGGAATGATAATCTAAGACCAGGTTTGTTATGAAATTAACAAGGATTTATTAAAACACAGAGTAGAAAATACTTCTAACTCTCAAGTGAACATAACCAGGATCTCCGAACGCTGGCATTTTCAAAACATTCAAAAGTTAACCAAAAACGCTTTGACAAAACAAAGGGAATCAACTCTATTTTTTTTGTTTTAAGTCAATTTTGTAAGGTATTTCTATCAATCATTCAATTCCATTTTTTTTTAAATGGTAACCCAGACTTACAAAGGAATCCTGTGTATTGAGGAGAACTCTGAACTCTGAGTCCCTTCAAAGATTTTAAATACTGATGCAAGATTTATACCATTATCGATATAGGTGCACAATTTTATACAAATGATTCTGCACTGTTTCTGTTTGCAATGATTCTGCACATGATGTTATTCTACCCCCCCTCCACTATTCATGGGAGCGCATTCCATTTTTTGTGACATTGTAGCAATTGGACTTTTTTTTCCCCAGCAGTCACTAGTCTACCCTAGAGTCACTGACCTTTTCTGGAAGTATATTGTAAATAATATCATAGACACATGCTGTTGCAAAAAAAAAAAAAATATATACAACAGCTGTCCTGACAACAAAGCCTTCATCAAATGATGACTTTAGGATCAAGCAGGAAAAAAACTTCTTTGTATGCATGTGGGAGGGTGCTAAAAAAAGTTCTCATTCAAATAAGATGTGATTGGCTTAAAAGTATGTTGTTCTACATATTCTTATTGTTATGTAAGTGTCTGTGGGTAATGGTTATCATTGTTGAAAATGGACATGGCAATTTAAGTTCAAATCCTGGACAAGGCTATTTGCATTTCAGATAACATTAATACCCTCGATAAAGGTACAGATCTGACTAATCTCTCTCCACATGTAAATAGTTGGGCAGACATGGCTCTTTAAGCTTGATATAGCAACAAGTTGGGGAGAAGGAAAACTATGAATTGAAACCTGTTAAACTTTGCTTACAAATTGATCACATATCATATTCTGTTTGTCAGAAGGGTTGGTAAATACACACATACTCATTGTAGTTCAGCACACTTGGCACATGATTTCTCAAGTTTCTTTATCTCTTCAAAAAAATTCAATGGAATTTATAAAAATGTCATTTCTTTTCTGATTAGGCCAAGAACTTTTCAACCACTATATATACTATATATATATATATATATATATATATATATATATAAGATAAATGGAAAATTATAAATATATTTGTATGAATGAAACTTATTATATGCTAACACATGTTTCAATGGGAATCTGTTTGCATATACAGCATTCTAATTAGAAATTATTTCAAAAGTAAAATAAAATAATAGAAAACCAATGTAAACATATCATATTCTTCAGAGCATGATTTTTTAAAAATTTTCATCCATACAAATATATTCATGTTGATTTTAGTTCTTCAAATTGGGGGGGGGGTTCGAAATATGACAATATTTTGTAACTTATTTTTGTCTGTAAAATGAGTTCTAGAGCTTCTGTATTCCTAAAAATTGGTTTATAAAAACATTTTGCCCAAGAAATCCAAAAATGCTATAAAAAAAGTCTTAAAGTCAACCAGTTTTAAGTTATTGATGATTTCTGATTTTTTTAATAACAAGATTAATACCATGACGATTGGCTAACTTTATTGTAATCCACACTTGGACAAAATTTCAGAAAAATTGAAGGGGTTGGATGACAGGGCCTAGATGACATGGAATTATCCAGGTACTCACATTCTCAGAGCACCAGAATTATTGTTTATTTTCATTGAGCTGTTGACATCCCTTTTTTTGGTAAAAAAAAAAAAAAAAAAAAAAGTCAGCAATCTTTTGAGATGTAGCCACCTAGGTTGCACCATTTATTTCTATTTTGTCATTGCCACATCCAATCACAACCTTTTATCTTCTATATTTTCAGAAGACAATGCCTTCATGAGACTTTTATTGTCCACTATACAATTTATTTTTAACTCAGTTGGAGGTGTGGTATGTAAGGGTTAGAGTTGTAGGAAATGAACTCATTGACCCGAGTTCAAATCCTGAACAAAGCTACAGTTCACATAGCACTAATACCCTTGGGAAAGGTATGAATCAACTACTCTCCCACCAGCTATGGGTAAATAGTAGGGCAGACTGGTCTCTTTAACCTTGGTTAGGCCACCAGTCTAGGAGAAGGAAAACTCAGAATTCAGACCTGTTAAATCGACTTGGGGTGGTCACTACTAGAATAGGCTCATTACTAATTAGTGATCTATTTTACTAATTTTTTTTTTCTAATCTAAATATTGTATTTGACAGCATATAGGATGCACTTTCTCAAATTTCAACTCAAAAAATTGCCTGCGTCTTATATATTGTAGGTGAAGTTTGAGACCTCCTGTAGGCCTCAACTAATCTTCTCTATGATGCTCACTAACCCAGCTTATGCTCAGTACTTTCACTACCATAAACTGCTTATTGCTTGCCTGTATTGTCAAATTGCTTTTATACAGCTATGATTCTGCTTGTGAGCTGTTTTAAACAATATTATAATTAAATACACTAAAAACTTTTTTGCTGAAATAGGTGTGCATCATATATGCCGTCAAATATTGTAAAACCAATTCAGTATATCGTAATACTTCCTTTTATTATACTTGTAAGATAAACAGCAATTCTCAGTAAAGTCTAGTGATGATGCTATTGTCTCTGCGGACAAAGTTAACTTTACAAAAAACTGTCAATAGATTGGACAATGATTTTTCCAAATCCCTCAAAAAAAGATTATAAAATCCCTAATGACAGCTTCTGTCAGGAAGGTTTGCAAAGCCCCTTCAGAGAATAAGATCTTTTTTGTTTTGCTTTTTCATAAACAAAACAATTGGGTCACTCTATTGATTTTAGAGAATCATCCCCATCTGTTGTAGGAGACATTTAAATCAGAGTTATCAAAGGTAATATCAAATCTGGTATTTGTAAATAACCAGTTCATCTAACCCATAAAGACCCTGTAGCATTTCTTCACAAATTTGTGACATGCTTATTGACAACTGATACTAGGGTGAGTCAAAAGTTTTGCTTTATTTTGGTATGTGCTAATTTGCAGCACATATATCATTGAACTATGTGTGGTGTAATGGTTACCATCATAGGAAATGGACACGGTGAGACAAGTTCAAATTATGGACGAGGCTGTTTGCATTTCACATAGCTTTGGAATGGTATGAATCAAAAAATTCTCCCTCCAGCTAAGGGTAAATTGTAGTGCAAACTGGGCTCTTAAACCTTATTATGGTAACAAAGAAATGACGACTTGAGTTCAAATCCTGGACAAGGCTGGTTGAATTTCACATAGCACTAATTCCACGGTGGAAGGTATGTATCAAACTATTCTTCCTCCAGTTATGGTTAAATGGTAGGGCAGACTGGGCTCTTAAACCTTGGTATGGGAACCAGTCTAAAGGAAGGAAAACTGAATTCAAATCTGTAAAACTCCATTTAAGAAATTGACCATGAGCCATATCCTACTTGTGTGGAGGGGTTGGTAAATGTATATCACATGACCAAAGAAGTTCAAGCCATCGAAAGTACCTGCTGTGGTTGGTAGTATTGTAGTAGTTGGTGCACTGACATGTACATTGCTTCATTCTGTCTGGGATAAGAAAGCCCCATAGACAAAAATTGAACAATAGTCTAATTTGTGAACTTATGATTTATAAGTTCAAACTGGGCCATAATGCTATGGAAGCAACCAAAAACCTTTTTGTTGTATAAAAGGTGAAGGTACAGTTTATCATAAGTATAGTAACCAGATGGTTCAAAAGTTTTGCTCAGGTTACAAAAACCTTAACAATCAGGCAAGGACAGGTAAGCCTAAAACAGAATTCCAAGGTTATGCACCTGTCGGGGCCAAAACAGCCTTGACACCTTTTTCTCTCGCACGTAGGCCAACGCGCGTGTGCATTAAGGCATGTACGCAACCCTTTCCAGACAATCCAGTTTTTTTCAGAGCTAACCAGTCAGCCCTTTTCACCTCAGTCTTTCCTTAACAACCATGAATGCAATTCTAGGGCGAAATCCTAGAAGATCTGGATCTTTACGATCAGATAGGCGTTCCCTCGCCGACAGTACGCTAAGTCCTAGCTTGGTAGATTCCGACTCGATCTCCGCCGAGCAAAACACCTAGCTACTCGAGGCATTTTGCACACACGTACCAGCTGGTCTGAAATCCCACATAAACCGCGGCCAGTCAGACCAAGCAACGCATGTGCTAAGCGAACGGTCCGTCGCTGTTACGTTTCATGCTCGTACCTGAACAGTCCTCGACGGGACTACGACCGGGGGCTCACAGCCGATACAACCGCAAGCCGAGACTTTACTGACCGACCACGACATCAACCGAAACCCATAGACGCACTGGTATTCCGATTCCGGATTCCAGCTGCCTATCCGACAACGATGACCTATCCACCCAGATTGACGAAAGACTGACCAAAACGTTGAGCGACCAACTCAAACGACGAAAACTCTCTAACTTGCCCGATTTACCCTTTGTCAATTCTCGATAATAAATTGACACACCTGGTTACTTCCTGCCATCTAAATCCTCTGCCTTTGTCTCTTTCATTGCCTCCAGTCGTTTCACTTATTCAAAAGTCTGTGGGTCGATATCCTTATTGGCCCGCAAACACACCAAATAATAGAGGCAAATGAGAGAGAATCAGATGAGCTCTGCATTTCACAGTCCAGCTGGTTTTGCCACCTTCATGACCAAGGCAGAATCATCTGGAGATGAATTATTACCTCATGTTACCAAATAATTCAAAACATTTGACTCACTGAAGTAGAAATAGATAATAATGAGGATATATATATATATAATATATTATATTATATGAAGTTTGATTCACTATCAAATTCATCATTTGCAGAGAGGTAATGCTAAACAATGTATCTAAAATATGTTGATTTTCAGCAACACTGGCATATCCTCTTCATTGTGTATCACTCTCAATTTGCTAAATTTTACTGAAATCAATCCGACCAGTACTGCTATCAGAATCCTATTCTAACAATGTTTATATTTTGCAGTGGCTTTCACAGCTCAACTAAGTATCTTAACAGCAATATACTCACCAGTATTAGAAAATATTCTTGTCAAACTGTCACTTTATTTTCATTCATTGTCTTCAAACTTTGTCATTATCATTATCATTTGTGTTTTTCCATTTGATGAATAGCAATGTGCTACTGATTTGTTTTACTGTTTGTTAAAGTTCAATAAACCACTTGAGTCAGATTAGTTGATTTACTATCAAATCATCATTTGCAGAGGCAATGCTAAACAATGTATCTAAAAGATCTTGATTTGCTTCTAATCAAAAGCATGTTTCTCAACTTATCGATAATTGACTTTTCAAACAATCTTGTACTACAAAAAAATACAATCCACATAAATACAAATTATTCCTTCAGAGTTTCTAATTGGGGAAAATGAAAATAGGGAATTATCCAGAGAACACATTTTCATGGAAAAGAACATAAATTGATTCCTGATGCTTGTGTACTACTAGCAGAGATAACCAGCATTGCCTAGGATTTAAATTGTTAGAAATAAATCTTCATATATGGATTAATAGAAATTCTTTATTTTTCATTTATTATTTTATATTTCTTTACATATTCTTGTCTTGAGGTTTATTGTTCGCATTTTCTTTTATTTCATCTTTTATTGCTTTTTTATCTATTTTTTTAATCACTTTTTGATTAGTTTTTTATATCTGTAGGAATAGCTATGCAGACACACAAATCAAGGTAACAAAGTAAAAAATACACGTACCTTTAACCAATTTATTAACATGTAAAAAAACACAACTAGACACTACAATATAACGAGTACTTAAAGGCAGTACTTACAGTTATTAATCTCCCACACTGTGTGGGGTACTCAGGTGGTGTAGTTGGCTATGCTCCCTCCCTGAGAGGTTTTCTTCTGTTAGGGTTCACTGAGTGGCGAGAGCTCAATTCTACGAGGCTTACTCGTCGGGCCCAAAACAATTAAGAGGACGTTCTTCTCCACCTGACAAGAGACATTACTTTCCCTACTTCCTGTCTTCTGGACACAGGAGAGTTCTAGCCCCTACATCTCCTAAATTTTTATTCAACTTTTCAGACCATATGACCTTTAGGCACCCCTTTTCCGATTTCGATTCATAAGGACATTTTTTTCCATTTACACCATCAAAATCTGGTTGTTTGTTAGGGGTTAGGATTAGGGGTTAGTTTTATAATAAAAAAAAAACTTTAAAAATCGTCTGTTAACAAACAACCGGATTTTGACGGTGTAAATGGAAAACATGTCCTTATGAATCGAGATCGGAAAAGGGGTGCCTAAAGGTCATATGGTCCAACTTTTCTAACCCACTCTTAGATAAGAATAGTGTGTGGATTTTATTCAACTTAACTCTTTGCTGCTCTTCATCAATTAGTCTTTATAAAAGGATTTGGACTCGTTCATTGTACAAACAAACATGAAGACACATATGGTATCTTTCTTTAATATATATAGTTGATCTAGCTAAATTAATGGCCCATACACAGTTTTCATTTGTTTTCACAAGTTACCATAAAAAATCCTAATAGCATTTTAAGGTAAATTTCTCATTGAATTTTGTTACCTTGCAAATATATGCAGTCTTCATAGCTACAATATGATATCTTATTATAATAGAGATTGTATGGCTATCTGTAACCGAAACTATATCAGTACCCAAGTCACAATTCCCTTAGTTATTTACGTCATATTTTCTCAAGATTTTTTTCTTTATTTAAACCTCAATTATAATAAAATTGTCTTGCATTATCAATACTGTTGGCATTATCTACAACTAATAAAATGCAAGTGTATTTACATGTACAACAAAATAGTAGTTTTATAATGTTAACGGCAACGCTAATTTGCATATTGATCATAAAAATTTGATTGTGCTTAATATTATGATTTCTAATTGTTTTTGTTTTATTTGAATAAATATAAACAAAAGTCTCAGAGATAAATCTTTAAAAGAAATCCATTAACAAGAAGAAGTATCTGTGATTTTATTCTTTACTCCCTAATTCAAAGGAATAGTTAAATAAGGAAAATTTAGCAATGAAAGACAGGAGTGATGGAAAAATGATGTTAGTTTCAAATTGTTCTATTTTTTTTTTTATTATACCTGCTCTGTTTCAATTCATTTTATCTGCATTCTTATTTAATTTGATTAGTCTTTCTAATTTGAATATATTTCATTACATTAAAACTTAAATATCTTACACCTGGAGAGTGCATGATTTTGCAAGTATTACTGATTTAGAGTAAGTCAAGAAAATTGCTATTACAAACTAACTCCCCTAGAAAAAAATGAAGAATCTTTGCTGATATTGGTTGTATCTTCTTTTTAAGAAGCTTGCATCAAGCTTTGCTTTTTTATACCAGGAATAGGAATCTATGCGGTTAAGTAAGGAGATGATGGTAGGTGTGGCGTCTCCACCCTCAGACGCAAAACACAATCTCCTTGGTCTAGCACTAGTGAAAAGGAGATAGACTCCCTCGCTGATTAGCTGATTTCTGACTTTAGGCCACCCTGACGACTTTACTTTTTACTTACACCATCTTTAACTTTTTCAGACACAAACCATTTTACAGATTATTACAAATCTGACTTTGATTCTCTACTTCATCAAATATGCCATTATTAATCCAATTCATCCATTCATTTTTCTTTGTAGCAATCTTTTATCTGAGTTTCAGCAACACTGGGCATATCCTCTTCATTGTGTATCACTCTCGAAATTTGCTAAATTTACTGAAATCAATCCGACCAGTACTGCTATCAGAATCCTATTTAATATTCTACACAATGCTTATATTGCAGTGGCTTTCACAGCTCAACTAAGTATCTTAACAGCAATATACTCACCAGTATTAGAATATATTTCTTGTCCAACTGTCACTTTATTTTCATTTCAGTGGTTCTTCATTGTCTTCAACTTTGTCATTTGAAAACATTATCATTATCATTTGTGTTTTTCTATTGATGAAAACATATTTCTACTGATTTGTTTTACTGTTTGTTAAAGTTCAATAACCACTTGAGTCAGATTAAGCATAGGAATCATGACTAACATCTTTAAACGACTTGACCAAGTGTGAATATAGAAGATAAAAGTGTTGTGATTGGAATGTGGCAATGACAAAATAGAAATAAATGGTGCAACCTAGGTGGCTACATCTCAAAAGATTGCTGACTTTTTTTTTACAAAAAAAAGGGATGTCAAACAGCTCAATTAAAATAAACAATAATTCTGGTGCTCTGAGAATGTGAGTACCTGGATAATTCTATGTCATCTAGGCCCTGTCATCCAACCCCTTCAATTTTTCTGAAAATTTTTGTGAATTCAGATGTATATTTTCTCTATGGCAAATAAAGACTAGTATTCTATCAGATTCAATTACCACACCAGTTTCACGGGCATTCCTTATCATTTCTTTCATCGTACACATCATTGTCATTTGTCAGAGTTTCAGCAGGAGCTCTTCAAGTATTACTTTTTAATGCATGCTTTTATTTTTTCCCTGGATTCGTAACAAAGAAATTCTCGTCTCACAGCATGCATAGCATTTAAATTATCTCCAACTATGATTAATGAAGTAACTTGCTTGAATACAGGAGATGGCTTTAAGATTGTATAGAACTGCAGAATGAATCTGGGAATTAATTAGAAAATCCAAAAATTTGACAAAGCATTATGAAGAGATATTGTCTAAGAAAGTGCTGCTTTGTAAATGCCATTGCATCAGGAACTTTCAGCTGCTTGCCTCACCTTATGTATTTCAATGTTGTTGAATTTACAAACAATCCTTTACAACTTTTTAGGAGCACCAAAGTTTTGATATCCAACACAAAAAAGAAGAAACCTTTAATTATTGTGTTCACTTGTTTATCAGGAATCACAGATGTCACACAATCTGGTAACAATTCAAAATAGAATTGCCACATAACTTTTAGATCCATAGAGACTGTTTCATTGAATTTAATTGCCAAAGAGATTCTTCCACTCATCATTATTGGCATCAAGCTGAGTTGGCGAGGGCCGGTATCAAACTAGAAACCTTGTGGTTCCTAGTCGGAACGCTCTAACGACTGAGCTAAACTTGCCATATATATAATAATAATATATATATAGTTGAATGAAGTGACAAATAAAGGTTTAGCTTTTATTCATTCATTTGGGAACGATATTACTACTAATGGTTTCTTGCTAAAAGCATTCATCAGGTAAACGAAATGTTGTTTTTTTAAATGACAGAAAATTGTGTAAATGGTCGAATGTGTGCGTTTTTTTTAACTGTATTCTCGTGTTGTGTGTTTGCATGTTTACGTGATGTGGAATGTTCTTTTTTGTTTGTACATGTGCGTATTATATATATATATATATATATATATATATATATATTACACACAGACACACATACTCAATTCTTTGTTATTTCTTCAGAAATAAATGAAAAATAACAAAATTTATATAACTAATTGTTTTATCATTACTGTTCTTAATCAAACATTTAAGGATTTTTTAATATAAAATAAAACATTCACTAAATTTAATTTATTAATTCATTAATAAAAAATAAATATTTTTTTAATATCAAGTTGTCAAGCTGTTTCTCTAGATTTATTATCTGCCCTATTGGCTGGGGTGTTTGTTACGTTTTTATGGGCTATTCTTTGACTATGTATCAAAGGAACAGAATTTTTGCTTAAACCATTATGTAGTGATCTGCATCAAATCACAGACACAGAATATGATGACTATATCCATTGCAGAGGAGTAAGATCCCCTCCCTCCCCCCAAAAAAGGAGTAGTCCTGAGTATGACATTAAACTGTATCTGATAATGAGGCCCCAGTTCTAGACATCTGGGCAGTGTAGAGTACCCCTTCATTGCAATTACTCCCAGGTCCACTCTAAACAAGGCTGTTTGCATTTCACATAGTGCAAATACCCTTGTGAAAATAAGAATTCAATTATTCAGACAAACTGAACACTTAAACCTTGGTAGAGAAATGAATCTAGAAGGAAAACTGAATTCAAACCAACTGTTGATCTGCAGAGAAATGGGCTCCATGATGCTATTCCTGCTACATGAGTAGTGCCTCGATGATCAAAGCAAGATAAGCCTTTTTAAAAGATATTACGTCTATTACTATTTTGTTATATGCTTTGTGAGAATTGTCTAGAAATTACATATTTGGGCATTTTTTTACCTTAAAGGTTAACTTGCTGGAGCTTGAATTCAGGTCAATATTCAAGCCCAAATAAATCAGGTTTCCTGAGACTTTCTGTTTGGTTATAATTGGAGAGACATAAACACATATGAAGATCAGCTGAAAAGTTCATAGGCTGACCAAGATACTCTCCTGAAATGTGACCAAATAAGATTTATTTTTTATTATATACCTCCTTGCATTCCACATACTTTTTCCATTAAATGCTTCAGTGCTTGGATCTCATTGGTTTGAATTTTATCAACAGTTGATAGGATGTTGTCAGCATTACGGCCCAATCTTATACATTTTTTTATGATGGTATAAGGTTTCAGTGATTAATCCACAATTGAAAAAATTGTTTTGTGCAAATGCAAAGCAAAGATACTTCAAACACAGGTTGTTGCCAAATTAACTGTCATTTTGTTTTAGATAGAAATGAGGTTCAGCTGAATATAAATTTTCCTTCTAAGATTCTACCTTCTTACAAAGCTTTGATTTAGTCATTGAACGATGTTGAAACAGGTGTATCAAGTGATTTGCCATTTTCCTTTGGTTTTCATTCTAATAAACTTTGTAATGCTTATTGAGGCAAAAAATTACATTGCAATGGCCCCAAGATTTCATAGACAGAGTTATTTCCATTCATGTTTCCATTCTATTTACTTTGCTAATCATTTCTTCAGTTCTTTCACTTTCACTTTCATTCTATTCTATTTTTTTTTTTTTGTTCCTTTTTTTTTTCTTTTCCTTTCTTTTACTCTTTTCTGCCTTTTTAATTTTTCTTCTTCTCAAACTTTCATGACTTTTTAATCACTTTGTTTTCTTTATCTTTTTTGTTCATTTTATTTACCACATTTTTCATTCTTTTTAACCACCCCCCTTTTTTTTTGTTAAAACTTGATATTCCTATTTTCATTCATTTTTAAACATTTCAATGTTTTGTTTATATTTTATCATTTTTCTGAAGACCTTGTTTATTTTTCACTATTTTCATTTTTTTTTAGTAACATTCTTTTTTATTCATTTCTGTCACTTTTCTTTTTTCTTTTTTTCTTTTTTCATTACATTTAATCAAATAGTTTTCCTTATTTCTCATTTTAATTCTTTTTTGGACTTAATATTTTCTGCTGTTCTAAAAATGAGTTTATTGACATTTTGCAGACTGTTGCATAGGATCTCCCACAATGCATTACAAGAAATTTTAAGACATTGCTTAATAACAAAGGAAGTCTCATTTAGGTTGTACAAAATCTATCTTAGTTTTTTTTTTACATCTTCAAAAGCTCTGTCTCCATTTTGGGGTGAGGTCTTATCATTATTATCCACTGATTTACTGAAAACTAGCAACGGCTACTCAGCATCGCCTGGGTAGAGGGGGATTTTTTAAAGTTAGTCCTGCTGATAGATTATTACTGAATCATGAGTTGAATCCTTAAGGGATGCCCCATTTAAATCCCAATGTAAAAAATAGACCTTGAAAAGAAAAATATTAAATGAAAAGAAAATCTATGCTGTTATCATTTAAATTTTATTTTTTTAATTATCTTCAGGAATATAAATCAAATCTCTATTATTTTTGCTCAAAAATCTAGCCCTGGTGATATTTAATGTGTATATATCTTTACTTTGTCATTAATTGTTTTATTTTTGAAGTTTCCTCTGGACATACATATATATACAACTGCCCTTTATATATGTATAGATGTTTTCCTCATTTTTGTTATAGTTAGGTTTCAACCATTGGTACCAGTTAGAATTTTCAGATACCTATTCTATTTAGTAATGTTTCTTGGAAATTTAAACTCTTTATTAAATCCACAAGCATAGATGGTTCTTATTCTATTGGTCATTGGAAAAAATATCTTAGTTTATTTTTCTGTTTATTTCACGCTTTTTCAATCTATTTTTTCTGATACTGCTTTTCTGGTTGCACTGAATTAGAATATATATATTCTGCTGCATCACCCAGAGACTGAAATCACAACTCCAGATAAATTGTATCACTAAAATAAATTTGCACTATTTTATATTCCTATAGGGCAATGGTCTTGTTACTATCGTTAATATTAATAATTTTTATGCATCTATTAATAATGGAGATTCGCTTCCGTTTTTTTTGTCTGTAACAAAAATTACGTCACTGCTTACGTCACATTACCCCAAAATTGTCATAACATAGATTAAATACACTCAGAATTTGAACATGCAACATTAGACAGTCCTCATTGTTTTCTAAAACAAGTTTTAATAAATACATGACTGGTATTTTATATATATATATATAGTTTGTTTTTATTTTAATACATATTTAAGTTTACATTTCAAATTGTTTTATTTTTTAACCTTTAATGAATTTGATGATTTTACTTACTTAGGGTACAAACTCGCTGACATTGAATTTTTTACTCCCACCCCTTCAGGCAATATGTTTCAAAAATCTATTTAAACATCACCGGAGGTCGTTTTTTTTATGTTGTACTAGTTTCTTATAAAGAACAATATTATTTAATGAATTTTGAATTTTAAGTTGTCTTTAAAAAAAAACAGAACATTGTGTGGTATGCAGCTACTTATCTCCCCTTGCATCTCAAAAATCATCCAAGTAGGACAAATAAAACATGTTGTTACTGCTGGAGAACAAGTACAAATTCAAAAGTAGCATTCTCTATGTGGCTGTCACATATGGACGTACCAGTTTTAGTTGACGCATCAAGGACTTATATTCATATGAAGCATGTGGTGTATGGTTAAAGTCATGGGAAATGCGTTCAAATCCATTTCACTTAGCATTAGTACCTTTGGGAAAGGTAATGAATCCTACTCTCCCTCCAGCTATAAATAATAGTAGAGTAGACTGGGCTCTTTAACCTTGGTTTAGGCATACCGGTCTCAGGAAAAGGAAAACTCTGAATTCAAACCTGTGGAAGTCCGCTTAAGAAATTGACCTTGTGTCACATCCTGCTCGTGTGGAGGGATTGGGTAAATATATATATTCATTATTGATAAAAAAAAAATGTCCCCCTCAATGTAAATACCAAAAGGGGAGAAATTTCTTGTACTAATTATGATCCACTTGAAATTCTTTTCGTATCATTTTTGTCTTTTTAAAAAATTCTAATAAGCATAAAATACTAATACTGGTACTTTCTACTACTACCAACTAATAATGATAATAATAATATAAAAGTGTTCTTTCCATAAATTCGATAAGTGATACATCTGTGGTCAATTATTTTATAATAAAATTTGAGATGAATGTTTTATTTCTAATTAACATCAAGGGAATTGAAGTAATAATTTTCTTCAATCGTCTTTGGGTATACTCACCAAGGTTATCTGGCATAACCAGGGTAATACATTTTTTTATGATGATCCTGAATATCAATGACAATTTGAATTTAATTCTCTTTTAACTTACTCAAAATTTGTGTTCTAGTTGGTTGGTTGGGTTGGTTGGTTGGATTTTAGGATATATCAGACTTGTTGGTTACCTTATGCGAAGACGTTTTTTGTTTTATTCATTCTTTGTTGAGTCGATTGTTATCTATGCAGGTGCAATTCAGATTATTCCAACTCATAGAAGGACGCTAACTAGTACATTCTGGGTCAGAGAGTGGACCTGGAGTAATGGCAATAAAGGTGGTACTCCCACAGCCTCATCGCTGCTAGCAATTCGAACCTCACCACTAGATGCAGTTTAGTGTCATACCTAGGAAACTAACGATCTTAACTGCTGCCTTTTTTAGTGGCATATTTTATGATCTAACTGCAATCTAGTGGTGAGGTTTCGAATGGCGATGAGGCATGTGGAGTACCCCTTTATTGCCAATTTACGTCCCAGGGTCCACATCTGTTTACCGCAGAATGGTACTAGGTTAGGGGTCTCTCTATGAGTTGAATAGATCTGATTGCACCTGCATAGATAACAATCGTAATCAACAAAGAATGAATAAAACTAAGAAGTCTAGACATAAGGTAACCCAACAAGGTCTGATATATCCTAAAATCCAACCAAACCAACCAACCAACCAACCATAGAACAGAAATTTTGAGTAAGTTAAAAGAGTAATTCAAAATTTGTCATTGATAATTCAGGATCATCAATAAAAAAAATTTTTACCCTGGTTATGCCAGATAACCTTGTGAGTATACCGAAAGAACGATGAAGAAAATTATTACTTCAAATTTCCCTTGATGTTTAATTAGAAATAAACATTCATCTCAAATTTTATTATAAAATAATTGACCACGATGTTATCACTTATTCGAATTATGGAAAGAAGCACTTTATATTATTATTATCATTATTAGTGGTAGTAGTAGAAGTACCAGTATTAGTATTTATGGCTTATTAGAATTTTTAAAAAGACAAAAATGATACGAAAAGAATTTCAAGTGGATCATAATTAGTACAAGAATTTTCTGCCCCTTTGGTATTTACATTGAGGGGGACATTTTTTTTTTATCAAAATAATGAATATATATATTTAACCAAATCCCCACACGAGCATAGGATGTGACACAAGGTCCAATTTCTTTAAGCGGACTTCCACAAGGTTTGAATTCAGAGTTTTTCGCTTTTTCCTAGACCGGTTGCCTAACCAAGGTTAAGAGCCCAGTCTACTCTACTATTTATTTATAATAGGTGGAGGGAGGAGTAGGATTCATACCTTTCCCAAGGGTCTAATGCTAAGTGAAATGGATTTGTACGGCATTTCCCATGATTTAACCATTACACCACATGCTTCCGACTTATGGAATATAAGTCCTTGATGGTCAACTAAAAAACTGGTACGTCCATATGTGACAGTCCACAGGAAATGCTACTTTTGAATTTGTACTTGTTTCTCGCAGGCATAACACAACATTGTTTTATTTGTCCTACTTGGATGGATTTTGAGAATGCAAAGGGGAGATAAGTAGCTGCATACCACACAATGTTCTGTTTTTTTTAAAGACAACTTAAAATTCAAAATTCATAAATAATATTGTTTCTTTATAAGAACTAGTACAACATAAAAACGACGCTCCGGGTGATGGTAAAATAGAGTTATTTGAAAACATATTGCCTAAGGGGTGGGAGTAAAAAAATTCAAATGTCAGCGAGTTTGTACCTAAGTAAGTAAAATCAATCAAATTCATTAAAGGATTAAAAAAATAAAACAATTTGAAATGTAAAGCTTAAATATGTATTAAATAAACAAACTATATATAGAATATATAATACCAGTCATGTATTTATTAAAACTTGTTTTAGAAAAACAATGAGGACTGTCTAATGTTTGCATGTTCAAATTCTGAGTGTATTTAATCTATGTTATGACAATTTTTGGGTAATGTGGGACGTAAGGCAGTGACGTAATTTTTGTTACAGACAAAAAACCGTGTAGCGAATCTCCATTATTAATAGATGATAAAATTATTAATATAAACGATAGTCAGACCATTGCCCTATAGGAATATAAAATAAGTGCAAATTTATTTTAGTGGACACAATTTATCTGGAGTTGTGATTTCAGTCTCTGGGTGATGCAGCAGAATATATATATTTCTAATTCAGTGCAAAACAGAAAAGCAAGTATGCAGAAAAATAGATTGAAAAAGCGTGGGAATAAACAGAAAAATAAACTAAGATATTTTTTCATGACCAATAGAATAAGAACCATCTATGCTTGTGGATTTAATAAGAGTTTAAATTCCAAGAACATTACTAAATAGAATAGGTATCTGAAAATTTCTAACTGGTACCAATGGTTGAAACCTACTATAACAAAATGAGGAAAACATCTATACATTATAAGGCAGGTTTGTATTATAATATGTATGTCCAGAGGAAACTTCAAAAATAAAACAATTAATGACAAAGTAAAGATATATCACATTAAATATCACCAGGGCTAGATTTTTTTGAGCGAAAAATAATAGAGATTTGATTTATATTCCTGAAGATAATTAAAAAATAAAATTTAAAAATGATAACAGCATAGATTTTCTTTTCCATTTAATATTTTTCTTTTGCAAAAGGTCTATTTTTTACAATTGGGATTTAAATGGGGCTATCCCGTTAAGGATTCAACTCAATGATTCAGTAATAATTCTATGCAGCAGGACTAACTTTAAACAAAATCCGCCTCTACCGCAGGCGATGCTGAGTAAGCCGTTGCTAGTTTTCAGTAAATCAGTGGATAATAATGATAAGACCTCACCCCAAATGGAGACAGAGGCTTTTGAAGATGTAAAAAAAAACTAAGGATAGATTTTGTACACCTAAATGAGACTTCCTTTGTTATTATAGGCAATGTCTTAAAAATTCTTGGGGTAATGCATTGTGGAGATCCTATGGCAACAGTCTGCAAAAATGTCAAATAAACTCATTTTTAGAACAGGCAGAAAAAATTAAGTCCAAAAAGATTAAATGAGATAAGGAAAACTATTTGATTAAATGTAAATAAAAAAGAAAAACCGAAATGTGACAGAAATGAATAAAAAAGAATGTTAGCTAAATAAAAAATGAATAGTGAAAACCAATAAACAAGGTCCTTCAGAAACATGATAAAATTAACAAAACATTGAAATGTTTAAAAATGAATGAAAATAGGAATATCAAGTTTTAACAAAAAAAGGGGGGTGGTTAAAAGAATGAAAAATGTGGTAAATAAAATGAAACAAAAGATAAAGAAAACAAAGTGATTAAAAAGTCATAAAGTTTGAGAAGAAGAAAAATTAAAAAGGCAGAAAAGAGTAAAAGAAAGGAAAAGAAAAAAAAAGGAAGCAAAAAAAAAATAGAATAGAATGAAAGTGGAAAGTGAACGAACTCGAAGAACATGATTAGGCAAAGTAAATAGAAATGGATAACATGAATGGAAATAAACTCTGTCTATGAAATCTTGGGGCCATTGCATGTAATTTTTTGCCTCAAATAAAGCATTAACAGAAGTATTAGAATTTTGAACCAAAGGAAAATGGCAATCACTTGATTACACTGTTTTCAACATCGTTGCATGACTAAATCAAGCTTTGTAAGGAAGGTAGAATATGCTTAGAAGGAAAATTTATATCAGCTGACGCTCATTTCTATCTAAAACAAAATGACAGTTAATTTTGGCAAACACTTGTTTGAAGTATCTTGCTTTGCATTTCACAAACAATTTTTTCAATTGTGATTAATCACTGAAACCTATAGCCATCATAAAAATGGTATAAGATTGGGCCGTAATGTGACAACATCCCTATCAACTGTTGATAAAATTCAACCAATGAGATTCCAAGCACTGAAGCATTAATGAAAAAGTAATGTGGATGCAAGGAGGTATATACTTAAAAAATAAATCTTATTTGGTCACAATTTCAGGAGAGTAATCTTGGGGGGGTTCAGCTATGAACTTTTCAGCTGATCTTCTATGTGTTTATGTCTGCTCCATTAATAACCAAACAGAAAGTCTGCAGGAAACGCTGATTTATTTGGGCTTGAATATTGACCTGAATTTCAAGCTCCAGCCAGTTAAACGCTTTAAGGTAAAAAAATGCCAAATATGTAATTTCTAGACAATTCTAAAAGCATATAACAAAAATAGTAATTAGACGTAATATTCTTTAAAAAAGGCTTATCTTGCTTTGATATCGAGGCCTACTGCATGTAGCAGGAATAGCATCATGGAGCCCATTTCTCTGCAGATCAACAGTTGGTTTGAATTCAGTTTTCCTTCTAGATTTCATTTCTCTACCAAGGTTTTAAGTGTTCAGTTTGTCTGAATAATTGAATTCTTATTTTCACAAGGGTATTTGCAACATGTGAAATGCAAACAGCCTTGTTTAGAGTGGACCTGGGAGTATTGCAATGAAGGGTAACTCTACACTGCCCAGATGTCTAGAACTGGTGGCTCATTATCAGATACAGTTTAATGTCATAACTGCAGGACTACTCCTTTTTTTGGGGGGAGGGAGGGGATCTTACTCCTCTGGCGAATGGATATAGTCATCATATTCTGTGTCTGTGATTTGATGCAGATCACTTACATATGGTTTAGCAAAAATTCTGTTCCTTTGATACATAGTCAAGAATAGCCCATAAAAACGTACCAAACACCCCAGCGCAATAGGCAGATAATAAATCTAGAGAAACAGCTTGACAACTTGATATTAAAAAAATATTTATTTTTTTATTAATGAATTAATAAATTAAATTTAGTGAATGTTTTATTTAATATTAAAAATCTTAATGTTTGATTAAGAACAGTAAATGATAAAACATTAGTTTATATAAATTTTGTTATTTTTCATTTACTTTCTGAAGAAATAACAAGAATTGAGTATGTGTGTCTGTTGTATATATATATATATATATATATATATATTATATATTATACGCAAGCATGTACAAAGAAAAGAACATTCCACATCCGTAACATGCAAAACACAACACGAAGAATATCAGTTACATAAAAAAACGCACACATTCGACATTTACACAATTTATGTCATTTAAAAAAACCACATTTCGTTTACTGATGAATGCTTTTAGCAAGAAACGCATTAGTAGTTATATCGTTCGCAATGAATGATACAAAGCGTAACTTTATTTGTCACTTCATTCAACTATTATATATATATATATATATATTGGCAAGTTTTAAGCTCAGTCGTTAGAGCGTTCGAGCTAGGACCAAAGGTTTCTGTTTGATACGGCCCTCGCCAACTCAGCTTGATGCCAATAATGATGATGGTAAGAATCTGCTTTGGCAATTAAATTCAATGAAACAGTCTCCATATGGATCTAAAAGTTATGTTGGCAATTCTATTTTGAATTGGTTTACAATTTTGTGTGACATCTGTGATTCCTGATAAACAAGTGAAACAATAATTAAAGGTTTTTTCTTTCTTTTTTTGTGTTGGATATCAACTTTGGTGCTCCTAAAAGTGTAAGGATTGTTGTAAATTCAACAACATTGAAATACATAAAGGTGAGGCAAAGCAGCCTGAAGTTCGCTGATGCAATGGCATTTACAAAGCAGCAGCTTTCTTAGACAATATTCTCTTCATAATGCTTTGTCAATTTTTCTGGATTTCTAATTAATTTCCAGATTCATTCCTGCCAGTTTCTATAGCAATCTTTTAAAGGCCATCTCCTTATTCAAGCAAGTTATTCATTAATGCCATAGTTGGAGATAATTTAAATGCCTATGCAGCTGTGAGACGAGAATTTCTTTGTTAACGAATCAGGGAAAAAATAAAAGCATGCATTAAAAAGTAATACTTGAAGAGCTCCTGCTGAACTCTGACAAATGACAATGAATGTGTACGATGAAAAGTAATGATAAGGAATGCGTGAAACTGGTGTGGGTAATTGATCTGATAGAAATACTAGTCTTTATTTGCCATAGAGGATAATATACACATCTGAATTCACAAAATTTCAGAAAATTGAAGGGGTTGGATGACAGGGCCTAATGACATAGAATTAACTCAGGTCTCACATTCTAGAGCACCAGAATTTATTGTTTTTTTAATTGCGGCTTTGTTGACATCCCCTTTTTTGGTAAAAAAAAAAGGGTCCAGAGGCATCTTTTTGAGATGTACCCAAGCCACCTAGGTTTGCACCATTTTATTTCTATTTTTGTTCATTGCCACATGCCAATCAACACACCTTTTATCTTCTATATTCACACTTGTCCGTCGGTTTAAAGATGTTAGTCTGATTCCTATGCTTAATCTGACTCAAGTGGGTTTATTGAAGCTTTAACAAACAGTAAAACAAATCAGTAGAATATTGTTTTTCATCAATAGAAACACAATGATAATGATATGTTGTTCAAAATGACAAAGTTGAAGACAATGAAGAACCACTGATGAAAAATAAAGTGACAAGTTGACACGAATCATATTCTAATACTGTGAGTATATTGGCCTGTTTAAGATACTTAGTTGAGCTGTGAAGCCCACTGCAAATATAAGCATTGTTAGAATATTAAATAGGATTCTGTACAGTACTGGTCGATTGAATTTAAGTATTTAAGCAAAATTGAGAGTGATACACAATGAAGAGGATAGCAGTGTTGCCTGAAACTCAGATAAGAGATTGCTACAGAAGAAAAATGAATGGATGAATTGGATTAATTAATGGCATATTTTGATGAAGTAGAGAATCAAAAGTCAGATTTGTAATATCTGTAAAATGGTTTGGTGTCTGAAAAAGTTAAAGATGGTGTAGTAAAAAGTAAAGTCGTCAGGGTGCCTAAGTGCAGAATCAAGCTTAATCAGCGAGGGAGTCTATCTTCCTTTTCACTAGTGCTAGAACCAAGGAGATTGTTGGTTTTGCGTCTGAGGTGGAGCGCTACACCTACCATCATCTCCTTACTTTACAGCATAGATTCCTATTCCTGGTATAACAAAAGCAAAGCTTGATGCAAGCTTCTTATAAAGAAGAATACAACCAATATCAGCAAAGATTCTTCATTTTTTTCTAAGGAGTTTATTTGTATAGCAAGTTTTCTTGACTTACTCTAAATCAGTAATACTTGGCAAATCATGCACTCTGCCAGGTGTCAGTATTTAATTTTAATGTAATGAATATATTAAATTAGAAAGACTAATCAAATTAAATAAGATGCAGATAAAATGAATTGAAACAGAGCAAGGTATAATAAAATAAAAAAAAAATAGAACATTTGAAACTAACATCATTTTCCATCACTCCTGTCTTTCATTGCTAAATTTTCCTTATTTAACTATTCCTTTGAATTAGGGAGTAAAGAATAAATCACAGATACTTCTTCTTGTTAATGGATTTCTTTAAGATTTATCTCTGAGACTTTTGTTTATATTTATTCAAATAAAACAAAACAATTAGAAATCAATAATATTAAGCACAATCAAATTTTATGATCAATATGCAATTAGCGTTGCCGTTAACATTAAAACTACTATTTTGTTGTACATTAAATACACTTGCATTTTAATTAGTATGTAGATAATGCCAACAGTATTATAATGCAAGACAATTTTATTAATAATTGAGGTTTAAATAAAGAAAAAATCTTGGAAAAATATGACGTAAATAACTAAGGGAATTGTGACTTGGGTACTGAATATAGTTTCGGTTCAGATAGCCATACAATCTCTATTATAAATAAGATGATCATATTGTAGCTATGAAGACTGCATATATTTGCAAGGTAACAAAATTCAATGAGAAATTTACCTTAAAATGCTATTAGGATTTTTTATGGTAACTTTGTGAAAACAAATGAAACTGTGTATGGGCCATGTAATTTAGCTAGATCAACTATATATATTAAAGAAGATACATATGTGTCTTCATGTTTGTTTGTAGCAATGAACGAGTCCAAATCCTTTTATAAAGACTAATTGATGAAGAGCAGCAAAGAGTTAAGTTGAATAAAATCCACACACTATTCTTATCTAAGAGTGGGTTAGAAAGTTGGACCATTATGACCTTTAGGCACCCCTTTTTCGATCTCGATTCATAAGGACATGTTTTCCATTTACACCGTCAAAATCCGGTTGTTTGTTAACAGACGATTTTTAAAGTTTTTTTTTTATTATAAAACTAACCCTAATCCTAACCCTAACAAACAACCAGATTTTGATGGTGTAATGGAAAAAAATGTCCTTATGAAATCGAAATCGGAAAAGGGGTGCCTAAGGTCATATGGTCTGAAAAGTTGAATAAAATTTAGGAGATGTAGGGGCTAGAACTCTCCTGTGTCCAGAAGACAGGAAGTAGGGAAAGTAATGTCTCTTGTCAGGTGGGAAGAACGTCCTCTTAATTGTTTTTGGGCCCGACGAGTAAGCCTCGTAGAATTGAGCTCTCGCCACTCAGTGAACCCTAACAGAAGAAAACCTCTCAGGGAGGGAGCATAGCCAACTACACCACCTGAGTACCCCACACAGTGTGGGAGATTAATAACTGTAAGTACTGCCTTTAAGTACTCGTTATATTGTAGTGTCTAGTTGTGTTTTTACATGTTAATAAATTTGGTTAAAGGTACGTGTATTTTTACTTTGTTACCTTGATTTGTGTGTCTGCATAGCTATTCCTACAGATATAAAAAACTAATCAAAAAGTGATTAAAAAATAAGATAAAAAGCAATAAAAGATGAAATAAAAGAAAAAATGCGAACAATAAACCTCAAGACAAGAATATGTAAAGAATATAAAATAATAAAATGAAAATAAAGAATTTCTATTAATCCATATATGAGATTTATTTCTAACAATTTAAATCCTAGGCAATGCTGGTTATCTCTGCTAGTAGTAGCACAAGCATCAGGAATTCAATTTATGTTCTTTTCGCATGAAAATGTGTTCTCTGGATAATTCCCTATTTTCATTTTCAACAATTAGAAACTCTGAAGGAATAATTTGTATTTATGTGGATTGTATTTTTTTTGTAGTACAAGATTGTTTTGAAAAGTCAATTATCGATAAGTTGAGAAACATGCTTTTGATTAGAAGCAAATCAAGATCTTTTAGATACATTGTTTAGCATTGCCTCTGCAAAATGATGATTTGATAGTAAATCAACTAATCTGACTCAAGTGGTTTATTGAACTTTAACAAACAGTAAAACAAATCAGTAGCACATTGCTATTCATCAATGGAAAACACAAATGATAATGATAATGACAAAGTTGAAGACAATGAATGAAAATAAAGTGACAGTTTGACAAGAAATATTTTCTAATA
Source organism: Doryteuthis pealeii (assembly GCA_023376005.1). Lineage (NCBI taxonomy): Eukaryota > Metazoa > Mollusca > Cephalopoda > Myopsida > Loliginidae > Doryteuthis > Doryteuthis pealeii. The sequence continues at coordinate 58,838,946 of CM042166.1, forward strand.
CTGGTGAGTATATTGCTGTTAAGATACTTAGTTGAGCTGTGAAAGCCACTGCAAAATATAAACATTGTTAGAATAGGATTCTGATAGCAGTACTGGTCGGATTGATTTCAGTAAATTTAGCAAATTGAGAGTGATACACAATGAAGAGGATATGCCAGTGTTGCTGAAAATCAACATATTTTAGATACATTGTTTAGCATTACCTCTGCAAATGATGATTTGATAGTGAATCAACTTCAATATATATATATATATATATATATATATATATATCCTCATTATTATCTATTTCTACTTCAGTGAGTCAAATGTTTTGAATTATTTGGTAACATGAGGTATAATTCATCTCCAGATGATTCTGCCTTGGTCATGAAGGTGGCAAACCAGCCTGGACTGTGAAATGCAGAGCTCATCTGATTCTCTCTCATTTGCCTCTATTATTTGGTGTGTTGCGGGGCCAATAAGGATATCGACCCCACAGACTTTTGAATAAGTGAAACGACTGGAGGCAATGAAAGAGACAAAGGCAGAGGATTTAGATGGCAGGAAGTAACCAGGTGGTCAATTTATTATCGAGAATTGACAAAGGTAAATCGGCAAGTTGAGAGTTTTCGTCGTTTGAGGTTGGTCGCTCAACGTTTGGTCAGTCTTTCGTCAATCTGGGTGGATAGGTCATCGGTTGTCGGATAGGCAGCTGGAATCCGGAATCGGAATACAGTGCGTCTATGGGTTTCGGTTGATGTCGTGGTCGGTCAGTAAAGGTCTCGGCTTGCGGTTGTATCGGCTGTGAGCCCCGGTCGTAGTCCCGTCGAGGACTGTTCAGGTACGAGCATGAAACGTAACAGCGACGGACCGTTCGCTTAGCACATGCGTTGCTTGGGTCTGACTGGCCGCGGTTATGTGGGATTTCAGACCAGCTGGTACGTGTGTGCAAATGCCTCGAGTAGCTAGGTGTTTGCTCGGCGGAAGATCGAGTCGGATCTACCAAGCTAGGACTTAGCGTACTGTCGGCGAGGGACGCCTATCTGATCGTAAGATCCAGATCTTCTAGGGATTTCGCCCTAGAATTGCATTCATGGTTAAGGAAAGACTGAGGTGAAAAGGGCTGACTGGTTAGCTCTGAAAAAAACTGGATTTGTCTGGAAAGGGTTTGCGTACATGCCTTAATGCACACGCGCGTTGGCCTACGTGCAGAGAAAAGGGTCAAGGCTGTTTTGGCCCCGACAGGTGCATAACCTTGGAATTCTGTTTTAGGCTTACCTGTCCTTGCCTGATTGTTAAGGTTTTTGTAACCTGAGCAAAACTTTTGAAACCATCTGGTTACTATACTTATGATAAAACTGTCCTTCACCTTTTATACAACAAAAAAGGTTTTTGGTTGCTTCCATAGCATTATGGCCCAGTTTGAACTTATAAATCATAAGTTCACAAATTAGACTATTGTTCAATTTTTGTCTATGGGGCTTTCTTTCCAGACAGAATGAAGCAATGTACATGTCAGTGCACCAACTACTACAATACTACCAACCACAGCAGGTACTTTCGATGGCTTGAACTTCTTTGGTCATGTGATATACATTTACCACCCCTCCACACAAGTAGGATATGGCTCATGGTCAAATTTCTTAATGGAGATTTTACAGATTTGAATTCAGTTTTCCTTCCTTTAGACTGTTCCCATACCAAGGTTTAAGAGCCAGTCTGCCCTACCATTTTAACCATAACTGGAGGAAGAATAGTTTGATACATACCTTCCACCGTGGAATTAGTGCTATGTGAAATTCAACCAGCCTTTGTCCAGGATTTGAACTCAAGTCGTCTTTCTTTGTTACCATAAATAAGGTTTAAGAGGCCCAGTTTGCACTACAATTTACCCTTAGCTGGAGGAGAATTTTTTGATTCATACCATTCCAAAAGCTATGTGAAATGCAAACAGCCTCGTCCATAATTTGAACTTGTCTCACCGTGTCCATTTCCTATGATGGTAACCATTACACACCACATAGTTCAATGATATATGTGCTGCAAATTAGCACATACCAAAATAAAGCAAAACTTTTGACTCACCCCTAGTATCAGTTGTCAATAAGCATGTCACAAATTTGTGAAGAAATGCTACAGGTCTTTATGGGTTAGATGAACTGGTTATTTACAAATACCAGATTTGATATTACCTTTGATAACTCTGATTTAAATGTCTCCCTACAACAGATGGGGATGATTCTCTAAAAATCAATAGAGTGACCCAATTGTTTTGTTTATGAAAAAGCAAAACAAAAAGATCTTTCTCTGAAGGGCTTTGCAAACCTTCCTGACAGAAGCTGTCATTAGGGATTTTATAATCTTTTTTTGAGGGATTTGGAAAAATCATTGTCCAATCTATTGACAGTTTTTTGTAAAGTTAACTTTGTCCGCAGAGACAATAGCATCATCACTAGACTTTACTGAGATTGCTGTTTATCTTACAAGTATAATAAAAGGAAGTATTACGATATACTGAATTGGTTTTACAATATTTGACGGCATATATGATGCACACCTATTTCAGCAAAAAAAGTTTTTAGTGTATTTAATTATATATTGTTGAAAACAGTCTAGCTGTGCATTACACAAGCAGAATCATAGCTGTATAAAAGCAATTTGACAATACAGGCAAGCAATAAGCAGTTTATGGTAGGTGAAAGTACTGAGCATAAGCTGGGTTAGTGAGCATCATAGAGAAGATTAGTTGAGGCCTACAGGAGGTCTCAAACTTCACCTACAATATATAAGACGCAGGGCAATTTTTTTGAGTTGAAAATTTTGAGAAGTGCATCCTATATGCTGTCAAATACAATATTTAGATTAGAAAAAAAAAATTAGTAAAATAGATCACTAATTAGTATGAGCCTATTCTAGTAGTGACCACCCAAGTCGATTTAACAGGTCTGAATTCTGAGTTTTCCTTCTCCTAGACTGGTGGCCTAAACAAGGTTAAAGAGACCAGTCTGCCCTACTATTTCCCATAGCTGGTGGGAGAGTAGTTGATTCATACCTTTCCCAAGGGTATTAGTGCTATGTGAACTGTAGCTTTGTTCAGGATTTGAACTCGGGTCAATGAGTTCATTTCCTACAACTCTAACCCTTACATACCACACCTCCAACTGAGTTATAAAATAATTGTATAGTGGACAATAAAAGTCTCATGAAGGCATTGTCTTCTGAAAATATAGAAGATAAAAGGTTGTGATTGGATGTGGCAATGACAAAATAGAAATAAATGGTGCAACCTAGGTGGCTACATCTCAAAAAGATTGCTGACTTTTTTTTTTTTTTTTTTTTTTTTACCAAAAAAAGGGATGTCAACAGCTCAATGAAAATAAACAATAATTCTGGTGCTCTGAGAATGTGAGTACCTGGATAATTCCATGTCATCTAGGCCCTGTCATCCAACCCTTCAATTTTCTGAAATTTTGTCCAAGTGTGGATTACAATAAAGTTAGCCAATCGTCATGGTATTAATCTTGTTATTAAAAAATCAGAAAATCATCAATAACTTAAAACTGGTTGACTTTAAGACTTTTTTTATAGCATTTTTGGATTTCTTGGGCAAAATGTTTTTATAAACCAATTTTTAGGAATACAGAAGCTCTAGAACTCTTTTACAGACAAAAATAAGTTACAAATATTGTCATATTTCGAACCCCCCCCCAATTTTGAAGAACTAAAATCAACATGAATATATTTGTATGGATGAAAATTTTAAAAAAAATCATGCTCTGAAGAATATGATATGTTTACATTGGTTTTCTATTATTTTATTTTACTTTTGAAATAATTTCTAATTAGAATGCTGTATATGCAAACAGATTCCCATTGAAACATGTGTTAGCATATAATAAGTTTCATTCATACAAATATATTTATAAATTTTCCATTTATCTTATATATATATATTATATATATATATATATATATGTATATATAGTGGTTGAAAAGTTCTTGGCCTAATCAGAAAAGAAATGACATTTTATAAAAATTCCATTGAATTTTTTTGAAGAGATAAAGAAACTTGAGAAATCATGTGCCAAGTGTGCTGAACTACAATGAGTATGTGTGTATTTTACCACCCTTCTGACAAACAGAATATGATATGTGATCAATTTGTAGCAAAGTTTAACAGGTTTCAATTCATAGTTTTCCTCTCCCCAACTTGTTGCTATATCAGCTTAAAGAGCCATGTCTGCCCAACTATTTACATGTGGAGAGAGGGATTAGTCAGATCTGTACCTTTATCGAGGGTATTAATGTTATCTGAAATGCACAATAGCCTTGTCCAGGATTTGAACTTAAATTGCCATGTCCATTTTCAACAATGATAACCATTACCCCACAGACACTTACATAACAATAAGAATATGTAGAACAACATACTTTTAGAGCCAATCACATCTTATTTGAATGAGAACTTTTTTTAGCACCCTCCCCATGCATACAAAGAAGTTTTTTTCCTGCTTGATCCTAAAGTCATATTTGATGAAGGCTTTGTTGTCAGGACAGCTGTTGTATATATTTTTTTTTTTTGCAACAGCATGTGTCTATGATATTATTTACAATATACTTCCAGAAAAGGTCAGTGACTCTAGGGAGACTAGTGACTGCTGGGGAAAAAAAAAGTCCCAATTGCTACAATGTCACAAAAATGGAATGCGCTCCCATGAATAGTGGAGGGGGGGTAGAATAACATCATGTGGCAGAATCATTGCAAACAGAAACCGTGCAGAATCATTTGTATAAAATTGTGCACCTATATCGATAATGGTATAAATCTTGCATCAGTATTTAAAATCTTTGAAGGGACTCAGAGTTCAGAGTTCTCCTCAATACACAGGATTCCTTTGTAAGTCTGGGTTACCATTTAAAAAAAAAATGGAATTGAAATGATTGATAGAAATACCTTACAAAATTGACTTAAAACAAAAAAATTAGAGTTGATTCCTTTGTTTTGTCAAAGCGTTTTTGGTTAACTTTTGAATGTTTTGAAAATGCCAGCGTTCGGAGATCCTGGTTATGTTCACTTGAGAGTTAGAAGTATTTTCTACTCTGTGTTTTAATAATCCTTGTTAATTTCATAACAAACCTGGTCTTAGATTATCATTCCTATCCTCCATATAATTTCACCTGTTTTTTAAAAACAAAACAATATTGTAGAATCTTGGCTTGAAATTTTCAAATGAAAAGTGGATAGATTTCACCTTATAAAATAATTCCAATTTTTATATCATTGAATTCAGGATTTGTTATTGAGATGTCATACATTGACTTTGCACATGGGATTTTAATAAAAAAATTTCCTTTTCCCTTGTTCAGTGTACTGGCATGTCATCTAGTCAGATAATTCCAATCTTACTCTATTGAATTAATGCTTTATTGCTGAAAGTTAATACAAGGGAGTATACAAAGATGCTGCATTGTTGATCTGACATTTTCCTGATGTGATGGAAAACCCAAATTCTTGTGGTATTGTAAAATATTGGCTGGTCTTTTAAACTATGCTTGTGCCATCATCAGATGAAGGCTTTGTAGTCTGTACAACTGTTTTTTTTAACAGAGCATATTTATATATATATATATATAATATATAATATATATACATATATATATATATATATCCCCACATACACAAGGTTAATTTTTTAGTGGAGTTTAACCAGGTTTGAATTCACTGTTTTCTTTCTCCTAGACTGGTTGGCATACCAAGATTAAAGAGCTCAAATCTGCCCTACTAGTTCCGTATAGCTGGAGGCG
>CM042166.1:58844832-58894832 GCA_023376005.1 Doryteuthis pealeii
AAGAGAGAGAGAAACCACGGGAGATTGGACCTAGGATGGCATATTACATTTATTATAACAGAGATGTAAATTATATAGCCTGCTGTAAATAAGCCTTGAAACTTTTAAAAAATGAATTACTTCATTTTGATGAAATTTTTAAAAAAAGTTTAAAAACACTTGTGTTTATTAGGGGTGGAGACCTTTTTTTTTTATTGAAATTCACCTTATGGCCTTCTAATATTTAGCAATAGAAGCCACATCTAACTAAACACAACATTAAAATTTTATTACCATATTCATGTAATTCTAATTTTAATTCTATGTGGTCTAAAACTTGTTTTAAAAAGTATAGACCTTATTTATCAATCAACCCTTCTACTTCTTTTAAATACCAGTTTCATTATGCCATTTGGTCTAAAGACGTTTTCTAATAAAAAGAATTAACGACCTTATTTATCAAATCAACTCCTTTTTAAAACTTTCTTCCTAATACCAGTTTGCATAATATTCTATATTGGTCACTAAAACTTGTTTGTAAGATTGGCGACCCTTTTATCAATCACGCCTTCACTTCTTTTAATACAGTTTATATTATTTTCTATTGGTCTAAAACTGTGTTTTATAAGATAGAGACCTTAATTATTCTCAACAATCCTTTATGCTTTATTTTGTGATACGCAGTTCAATTTAATTGTCTCTGAGTCCAGAAGTTGTTTTAAAAGAAAGAAAACTTATCCCACATACATCCTTACATAAATTTTATGAAAATTCTCTCTTTTGGGCTTTTAAGCTTGATTTTATACAAACAACACATTAATAGTTTAGAAGAAATTAGAATTTTACTTATCAGAACAAGGTAAAAGATTCATAATTATTTTGTTTGAAAAAGGCATAAATAAATTATTAGTTTAAAAAAATACATTTTGAAAACTGGGGGATTAGGTGAGTGAGGAAACTGTCAGTTTGCATTGATAAGAAGAGAAGTGGAAATTGGCAAATGGTCTGTTCGTTTTAAGTTGGCCAGATTAAGATGGCATGCTATCCAGGGACGATAGACCATTCTACTTATCAGGGAAACTGCTTTAGGAATTAGACAAATAACTGTCAAGAGAACTTTGCTATGATAAGATGTTACTCCTCTGTAGCACTTCGTCTTATATCAACAATTACTTATTGATATGTATGTCTGTAGAGAATGAGTAAATATATTAACATACATGTATGTATGCACATAGTACGCATGTGTGTATGTATCTATGAATGAATTTTATATATATATTATATATAATATATATATATATATATATATACTATATATACAAAAAAAAAAAAATAAAAACACATCACACACATATGTATATGTGTGTGTGTGTAATTTGTTAAGTAGATGATAGGTATTCAAGTCTATCTGTAGTATGAACAAAAAAGGCACCTTTTTTCAGTGGAGAACTTCCTATAATTTTACTAAATTTAAAGCCATGAAATTTTTTTTTTTAATTTTCTTTCTTTTGTTTGTTAGAAAACAATCAGAAATTTCTTCTAAAAAAAAATAAAAAAAATCTAAAAAAATCTATTTCTCTCATGTTTGAGATGAGGCTTGATGAAAGTATTATCTGTGTTATTTGACTATTGTTCCTCATCTTCTATATTATCTGTTCAATGTTTCAGCCGATGTGCCCTCTAGCTTCTTCAGGTATTTCTTGTCAGACTTAGGGCCCTTCTCGACTCAGGAACCCCGATTACGACAAGAAGGTTCCCCAGAATTCGACAAAAATCCTGGAGAAAGTCTGAAGGGTACGATAAATGTTGTACAAGATAACATATGAAGATGAGAACAATAATCTGAATAACACAGATAATACTAAATAAATCTACTTTCATTATTATAATGAAACTGGTTTGTGAATTGGTTAGTTTTTCTGTGTTTTTTTACATTACTTTGGCAATTCATGTGGATGACAATTTATACCTCTTTTCTCTAAATCCCACTCCTCTTTGGGGGAATGACAGAAATTGAAGAAGGTAATATAATTGCATTTTAAGTCTCATGTTTAGGTTATGCCTTCCTAAATAGTAAATCTTCTGAATTGAATTTTTAAAAAATTTAAATTGAAAAAATTTATAAAGAATTATACAGAGACAATTTTTTTCAAAGCAAATGCTAAAACAACATCTTGTCAATCAGCTAATTAATTATATAAACAGGCTATTAACCTTTAATGTGTTTATGATACCAGAATAATTTAAATGTGGAAAATATCATCAAATATATATCATATAGTAAAAATGGGGGATAGCCTATTATCAGTATCAGTCAGATAGTGATGAAGTAAATCCCCCTTTTCACTTGCACAGACCAGGGAGATTATTTTGCATCTGACGTGGAGTATTACACCTATCATTCAGCTCCCTACTTTTACATGATCAAAGTATGCTACTATGTGCTGTGTTGGCGGTGGGCTTGTATCAAACCAGAAACCTTTTTGTTCTTTGACAGATGCTTAACCAACATATATATACTATATATATTGTTGGGAATAGAGGAAATTGTGGACATAACAACACGAAACAGTTAAATTCAAATTGATATTTTTTCCTCTTATTGGCTGAAGCTTTTGAGAAACTTCAGCCAATAATGAGATGAAATATCAATTGAATTTAGTTGTTTGTGTTGTAATATCCACAAATTTCCTCTATTCTCAACTACATGTTGGCAGATTATCCAATCCTTCACTCCTTTATATATATATAATATATATATATAATATTATATATAATATATTATATTTATATAATTGTCATAAAAAAATCTTAAGGTCCACAAAATGGTTTGAATTTTTTTTTTAATTTATAAAGTGCCCAACGTGTTTTCAGATGTTTGAAATCCTTTTCAAGCTTTATCTATGCATTTATATGTGTTCTGGGTGGTTAGTTTGTATCTGTGTGTATACTCATTACAAGTATGTGATGCTATAATCTCCAAACAGTACTCAATACAACATGGAAAGAAAGACAGATAGAACTTATGCACGTTTTAGTCGTTAGCATTCTATTTCAAAAGTGCGTGATGTTTAGTTCATTAGCATCCTATTTCAAAATTGTGATGTCAGCTAGCCAGCCAGTGTTCTATTTCAAAACTGTTTGACATAGAAAAAAGAAAAGGAAGAAAAATTGTATATATTTATTATGTTTTTCATTCAGATAGTGTATGTTTGTAAATATTTATTATTCACTCATTGGCAAGACCTATAATCCTGCATATATAGTATATATATATAATATAGTTGTTAATACTGATTGGGAAAAGTATGATCAAATATTATCCCTCCAGCTATAGGTAACTAGTAGGGCAGATTGAGCTCCTTTAATCTTGGTATGCCAACCAGTCTAGGAGAAAGAAAACAGTGAATTCAACCTGTTAAACTCACTAAAAAATTAACCTTGTGTATGTGGGTATATATATATATATATATATATATGCTCTGTTAAAAAAAAACAATTGTACAGACTACAAAGCCTGATGATTGCACAAGCATAGTTTAAAGACCAGTAATATTTTACAATACCACAAGAATTTGTTGGTTTTCCATCACATCAGGAAAATGTCAGATCACAATGCAGCATCTTTGTATACTCCCTTGTATTAACTTTTCAGCAATAAAGCATTAATTAAATAGAGTAAGATTGGAATTATCTGACTAGATGACATGCCAGTACACTGAACAAGAAAAGGAATTTTTTATTAAAATCCCATGTGCAAAGTCAGTGTATAACATCTCAATAACAAATCCTGAATTCAATGATATAAAATTGGAATTATTTTATAAGGTGAAATCTATCCACTTTTCATTTGAAAATCAAGCCAAGATTCTACAATATTGTTTTGTTTTTAAAAAAACAGATGAAATTATATGGAGGATAGGAATGATAATTCTAAGACCAGGTTTGTTATGAAATTAACAAGGATTTATTAAAACACACAGTAGAAAATACTTTCAACTCTCAAGTGAACATAACCAGGATCTCCGAACGCTGGCATTTTCAAAACATTCAAAAGTTAACCAAAAAACGCTTTGACAAAACAAAGGGAATCAACTCTATTTTTTTGTTTAAGTCAATTTTGTAAGGTGTTTCTATTCAATCATTCAATTCCATTTTTTTTTTTAAATGGTAACCCAGACTTACAAAAGGAATCCTGTGTATTGAGGAGAACTCTGAACTCTGTGTCCCTTCAAAGATTTTAAATACTTAATGCAAGATTTATACCATTATCGATATAGGTGCACAATTTTATACAAATGATTCTGCACTGGTTCTGTTTGCAATGATTCTGCAGCATGATGTTATTCTACCCCCCTCCACTATCATGGGAGCGCATTCCATTTTTTGTGACATTGTAGCAATTGGACTTTTTTTTTCTCCCAGCAGTCACTAGTCTACCCTAGAGTCACTGACCTTTTCTGGAAGTATATTGTAATAATATCATAGACCACATGCTGTTGCAAAAAAAAAAAAATATACAACAGCTGTCCTGACAACAAAGCCTTCATCAATGATGACTTTAGGATCAAGCAGGAAAAAAACTTCTTTGTATGCATGTGGGAGGGTGCTAAAAAAAGTTCTCATTCAAAAAGATGTGATTGGCTTAAAAGTATGTTGTTCTACATATTCTTATTGTTGTGTAAGTGTCTGTGGTGTAATGGTTATCATTGTTGAAAATGGACATGGTGGCAATTTAAGTTCAAATCCTGGACAAGGCTATTTGCATTTCAGATAACATTAATACCTCGATAAAGGTACAGGATCTGACTAATCTCTCTCCACATGTAAATAGTTGGGCAGACATGGCTCTTTAAGCTTGATATAGCAACAAGTTGGGGAGAAGGAAAACTATGAATTGAAACCTGTTAAACTTTGCTTACAAATTGATCATGTATCATATTCTGTTTGTCAGAGGGGTTGGTAAATACACACATACTCATTGTAGTTCAGCACACTTGGCACATGATTCTCAAGTTTCTTTTATCTCTTCAAAAAAATTCAATGGAATTTATAAAATGTCATTTCTTTTCTGATTAGGCCAAGAACTTTTCAAACCACTATATATAATATATATATATATATATATATATATATATATATAAGATAAATGGAAAATTATAAATATATTTGTATGAATGAAACTTATTATATGCTAACACATGTTTCAATGGAATCTGTTTGCATATATAGCATTCTAATTAGAAATTATTTCAAAAGTAAAATAAAACAATAGAAAACCAATGTAAACATATCATATTCTTCAGAGCATGATTTTTAAAAATTTTCATCCATACAAATATATTCATGTTGATTTTAGTTCTTCAAATTGGGGGGGGGGGGGGGTTTCGAAATATGACAATATTTTGTAACTTATTTTGTCTGTAAAAATGAGTTCTAGAGCTTCTGTATTCCTAAAAATTGGTTTATAAAAACATTTTGCCCAAGAAATCCAAAAATGCTATAAAAAAGTCTTAAAGTCAACCAGTTTTAAGTTATTGATGATTTCTGATTTTTTTAATAGCAAGATTAATACCACAACGATTGGCTAACTTTATCGTAATCCACACTTGGACAAAATTTCAGAAAAATTGAAGGGGTTGGATGACATGGCCTAGATGACATGGAATTACCTGGGTACTCACATTCTCAGAGCACCAGAATTATTGTTTATTTTCATTGAGCTGTTGACATCCCTTTTTTTTGGTAAAAAAAAAAAGTCAGCAATCTTTTGAGATGTAGCCACCTAGGTTGCACCATTTATTTATATTTTGTCATTGCCACATCCAATCACAACCTTTTATCTTCTATATTTTCAGAAGACAATGCCTTCATGAGACTTCTATTGTCCACTATACAATTTATTTTTAACTCAGTTGGAGGTGTGGTTGTAAGGGTTAGAGTTGTAGGAAATGAACTCATTGACCTGAGTTCAAATCCTGAACAAAGCTACAGTTCACATAGCACTAATACCCTTGGGAAAGGTATGAATCCAACTACTCTCCCACCAGCTATGGGTAAATAGTAGGGCAGACTGGTCTCTTTAGCCTTGGTTAGGCCACCAGTCTAGGAGAAGGAAAACTCTGAATTCAAACCTGTTAAATTTACTTGGGGTGGTCACTACTAGAATAGGATCAGTCCTAATTAGTGATCTATTTCACTAATTTTTTTTTCTAATCTAAATATCGTATTTGGCGGCATATAGAATGCACTTTTCTAAATTACTTGTAAGATAAACAGCAATCTCAGTAAAGTCTAGTGATGATGCTATTGTCTCTGCGGACAAAGTTAACTTTACCAAAAACTGTCAATAGATTGGACAATGATTTTTCCAAATCCCTCAAAAAAAGATTATAAAATCCCTAATGACAGCTTCTGTCAGGAAGGTTTGCAAAGCCCTTCAGAGAATAAGATCTTTTTGTTTTGCTTTTTCATAAACAAAACAATTGGGTCACTCTATTGATTTTAGAGAATCATCCCCATCTGTTGTAGGAGACATTTAAATCAGAGTTATCAAAGGTAATATCAAATCTGGTATTTGTAAATAACCAGTTCATCTAACCCATAAAGACCTGTAGCATTTCTTCACAAATTTTGTGACATGCTCATTGACAACTGATACTAGGGTGAGTCAAAAGTTTTGCTTTATTTTGGTATGTGCTAATTTGCAGCACATATATCATTGAGCTATGTGGTGTAATGGTTACCATCATAGGAAATGGACATGGTGAGACAAGTTCAAATTATGGACGAGGCTGTTTGCATTTCACATAGCTTTTGGAATGGTATGAATCAAAAAATTCTCCCTCCAGCTAAGGGTAAATTGTAGAGCAAACTGGGCTCTTAAACCTTATTATGGTAACAAAGAAATGACGACTTGAGTTCAAATCCTGGACAAGGCTGGTTGAATTTCACATAGCACTAATTCCACGGTGGAAGGTATGTATCAAACTATTCTTCCTCCAGTTATGGTTAAATGGTAGGGCAGACTGGGCTCTTAAACCTTGGTATGGGAACCAGTCTAAAGGAAGGAAAACTCCATTTAAGAAATTGACCATGAGCCATATCCTACTTGTGTGGAGGGGTTGGTAAATGTATATCACATGACCAAAGAAGTTCAAGCCATCGAAAGTACCTGCTGTGGTTGGTAGTATTGTAGTAGTTGGTGCACTGACATGTACATTGCTTCATTCTGTCTGGGATAAGAAAGCCCCATAGACAAAAATTGAACAATAGTCTAATTTGTGAACTTATGATTTATAAGTTCAAACTGGGCCATAATGCTATGGAAGCAACCAAAAACCTTTTTGTTGTATAAAAGGTGAAGGTACTGTTTATCATAAGTATAGTAACCAGATGGTTCAAAAGTTTTGCTCAGGTTACAAAAACCTTAACAATCAGGCAAGGACAGGTAAGCCTAAAACAGAATTCCAAGGCTATGCACCTGTCGGGGCCAAAACAGCCTTGACCCTTTTCTCTGCACGTAGGCCAACGCGCGTGTGCATTAAGGCACGTACGCAAACCCTTTCCAGACAAATCCAGTTTTTTTCAGAGCTAACCAGTCAGCCCTTTTCACCTCAGTCTTTCCTTAACCACGAATGCAATTCTAGGGCGAAATCCCTAGAAGATCTGGATCTTACGATCAGATAGGCGTTCCTCGCCGACAGTACGCTAAGTCCTAGCTTGGTAGATCCGACTCGATCTTCCGCCGAGCAAACACCTAGCTACTCGAGGCATTTGCACACATGTACCAGCTGGTCTGAAATCCCGCATAACCACAGCCAATCAGACCCAAGCAACGCATGTGCTAAGCAAACAGTCCGTCGCTGTTACGTTTCATGCTCGTACCTGAACAGTCTTCGACGGGACTACGACCGGGGCTCACAGCCGATACAACCACAAGCCGAGACCTTTACCGACCGACCATGACATCAACCGAAACCCATAGACGCACTGTATCCCGATTCCGGATTCCAGCTGCCTATCCAACAACCGATGACCTATCCACCCAGATTGACGAAAGACTGACCAAACGTTGAGCGACCAACCTCAAACGACGAAAACTCTCAAATTGCCGATTTACCTTTGTCAATTCTCGATAATAAATTGACCACCTGGTTACTTCCTGCCATCTAAATCCTCTGCCTTTGTCTCTTTCATTGCCTCCAGTCGTTTCACTTATTCAAAAGTCTGTGGGGTCGATATCCTTATTGGCCCCGCAACACACCAAATAATAGAGGCAAATGAGAGAGAATCAGATGAGCTCTGCATTTCACAGTCCAGGGTGGTTTGCCACCTTCATGACCGAGGCAGAATCATCTGGAGATGAATTATACCTCATGTTACCAAATAATTCAAAACATTTGACTCACTGAAGTAGAAATAGATAATAATGAGGATATATATATATATATATATTGAAGTTGATTCACTATCAAATCATCATTTGCAGAGGTAATGCTAAACAATGTATCTAAAATATGTTGATTTTCAGCAACACTGGCATATCCTCTTCATTGTGTATCACTCTCAATTTGCTAAATTTACTGAAATCAATCCGACCAGTACTGCTATCAGAATCCTATTCTAACAATGTTTATATTTTGGAGTGGCTTTCACAGCTCAACTAAGTATCTTAACAGCAATATACTCACCAGTATTAGAATATATTTCTTGTCAAACTGTCACTTTATTTTCATTCATTGTCTTCAACTTTGTTATTATCATTATCATTTGTGTTTTCCATTGATGAATAGCAATGTGCTACTGATTTGTTTTACTGTTTGTTAAAGTTCAATAAACCACTTTAGTCAGATTAGTTGATTTACTATCAAATCATCATTTGCAGAGGCAATGCTAAACAATGTATCTAAAAGATCTTGATTTGCTTCTAATCAAAAGCATGTTTCTCAACTTATCGATAATTGACTTTTCAAACAATCTTGTACTACAAAAAAAATACAATCCACATAAATACAAATTATTCCTTCAGAGTTTCTAATTGTTGGGAAAATGAAAATAGGGAATTATCCAGAGAACACATTTTCATGGAAAAGAACATAAATTGATTCCTGATGCTTGTGTACTACTAGCAGAGATAACCAGCATTGCCTAGGATTTAAATTGTTAGAAATAAATCTCATATATGGATTACTAGAAATTCTTTATTTTATTTTATTATTTTATATTCTTTACATATTCTTTTTGAGGTTTATTGTTCGCATTTTTTCTTTTATTTCATCTTTTATTGCTTTTTATCTTATTTTTTAATCACTTTTTAATTAGTTTTTTATATCTGTAGGAATAGCTATGCAGACAAACAAATCAAGGTAACAAAGTAAAAATACACGTACCTTTAACCAAATTTATTAACATGTAAAAACACAACTAGACACTACAATATAACAAGTACTTAAAGGCAGTACTTACAGTTATTTATCTCCCACACTGCGTGGGGTACTCAGGTGGTGTAGTTGGCTATGCTCCCTCCCTGAGGGGTTTTCTTCTGTCAGGGTTCACTGAGTGGCGAGAGCTCAATTCTACGAGGCTTACTCGTCGGGCCCAAAAACAATTAAGAGGACGTTCTTCCCACCTGACAAGAGACATTACTTTCCCTACTTCCTGTCTTCTGGACACAGGAGAGTTCTAGCCCCTACATCTCCTAAATTTTTATTCAACTTTTCAGACCATATGACCTTTAGGCACCCCTTTTCCGATTTCGATTCATAAGGACATTTTTTCCATTTACACCATCAAAATCTGGTTGTTTGTTAGGGGTTAGGATTAGGGGTTAGTTTTATAATTAAAAAAAAAACTCTAAAAATCGTCTGTTAACAAACAACCGGATTTTGACGGTGTAAATGGAAAACATGTCCTTATGAATCGAGATCGGAAAAGGGGTGCCTAAAGGTCATATGGTCCAACTTTTCTAACCCACACTTAGATAAGAATAGAGTGTGGATTTTATTCAACTTAACTCTTTGCTGCTCTTCATCAATTAGTCTTTATAAAAGGATTTGGACTCGTTCATTGTACAAACAAACATGAAGACACATATGGTATCTTTCTTTAATATATATAGTTGATCTAGCTAAATTACATGGCCCATACAAAGTTTCATTTGTTTTCACAAGTTACCATAAAAAATCCTAATAGCATTTTAAGGTAAATTTCTCATTGAATTTTGTTACCTTGCAAATATATGCAGTCTTCATAGCTACAATATGATATCTTATTATAATAGAGATTGTGTGGCTATCTGTAACCGAAACTATATCAGTACCCAAGTCACAATTCCCTTAGTTATTTACGTCATATTTTCCAAGATTTTTTTCTTTATTTAAACCTCAATTATTAATAAAATTGTCTTGCATTATCAATACTGTTGGCATTATCTACATACTAATAAAATGCAAGTGTATTTACATGTACAACAAAATAGTAGTTTATAATGTTAACGGCAACGCTAATTTGCATATTGATCATAAAAATTTGACTGTGCTTAGTATTATTGATTTCTAATTGTTTTGTTTTATTTGAATAAATATAAACAAAAGTCTCAGAGATAAATCTTAAAAGAAATCCATTAACAAGAAGAAGTATCTGTGATTTTATTCTTTACTCCCTAATTCAAAGGAATAGTTAAATAAGGAAAATTTAGCAATGAAAGACAGGAGTGATGGAAAATGATGTTAGTTTCAAATTGTTCTATTTTTTTTATTATACCTGCTCTGTTTCAATTCATTTTATCTGCATTCTTATTTAATTTGATTAGTCTTTCTAATTTAATATATTTCATTACATTAAAACTTAAATACTTACACCTGGAGAGTGCATGATTTTGCAAGTATTACTGATTTAGAGTAAGTCAAGAAAATTGCTATACAAACTAACTCCCTAGAAAAAAATGAAGAATCTTTGCTGATATTGGTTGTATCTTCTTTATAAGAAGCTTGCATCAAGCTTTGCTTTTGTTATACCAGGAATAGCAATCTATGCGGTAAAGTAAGGAGATGATGGTAGGTGTGGCGCTCCACCTCAGACGCAAAACACAATCTCCTTGGTCTAGCACTAGTGAAAAGGAGATAGACTCCCTCGCTGATTAGCTGATTCTGACTTTAGGCCACCCTGACGACTTTACTTTTACTTACACCATCTTTAACTTTTTCAGACACAAACCATTTTACAGATATTACAAATCTGACTTTGATTCTCTACTTCATCAAATATGCCATTATTAATCCAATTCATCCATTCATTTTTCTTTGTAGCAATCTCTTTATCTGAGTTTCAGCAACACTGGCATATCCTCTTCATTGTGTATCACTCTCAATTTGCTAAATTTACTGAAATCAATCCGACCAGTACTGCTATCAGAATCCTATTTAATATTCTAACAATGCTTATATTTTGCAGTGGCTTTCACAGCTCAACTAAGTATCTTAACAGCAATATACTCACCAGTATTAGAATATATTTCTTGTCCAACTGTCACTTTATTTTCATTCAGTGGTTCTTCATTGTCTTCAACTTTGTCATTTTGAACAACATTATCATTATCATTTGTGTTTTCTATTGATGAAAAACAATATTCTACTGATTTGTTTTACTGTTTGTTAAAGTTCAATAAACCTCTTGAGTCAGATTAAGCATAGGAATCATGACTAACATCTTTAAACGACTGACAAGTGTGAATATAGAAGATAAAAGGTTGTGATTGGATGTGGCAATGACAAAATAGAAATAAATGGTGCAACCTAGGTGGCTACATCTCAAAAGATTGCTGACTTTTTTTTTTACCAAAAAAGGGATGTCAACAGCTCAATTAAAATAAACAATAATTCTGGTGCTCTGAGAATGTGAGTACCTGGATAATTCTATGTCATCTAGGCCCTGTCATCCAACCCCTTCAATTTTTCTGAAATTTTGTGAATTCAGATGTATATATTCTATGGCAAACAAAGACTAGTTTTCTATCAGATTCAATTACCACACCAGTTTCACGGCATTCCTTATCATTTCTTTCATCGTACACATCATTGTCATTTGTCAGAGTTTCAGCAGGAGCTCTTCAAGTATTACTTTTTAATGCATGCTTTTATTTTTTCCCTGGATTCGTAACAAAGAAATTCTCGTCTCACAGCATGCATAGCATTTAAATTATCTCCAACTATGATTAATGAAGTAACTTGCTTGAATACAGGGAGATGGCTTTAAAAGATTGTATAGAACTGCAGGAATGAATCTGGAAATTAATTAGAAAATCCAGAAAAATTTGACAAAGCATTATGAAGAGATATTGTCTAAGAAAGTGCTTCTTTGTAAATGCCATTGCATCAGGAACTTTCAGCTGCTTGGCCTCACCTTATGTATTTCAATGTTGTTGAATTTACAACAATCCTTTACAACTTTTTAGGAGCACCAAAGTTTGATATCCAACACAAAAAAGAAAGAAACCTTTAATTATTGTGTTCACTTGTTTATCAGGAATCACAGATGTCACACAAAATCTGGTAACAATTCAAAATAGAATTGCCACATAACTTTTAGATCCATAGAGACTGTTTCATTGAATTTAATTGCCAAAGAGATTCTTCCACTCATCATTATTGGCATCAAGCTGAGTTGGCAAGGGCCGGTATCAAACTAGAAACCTTGTGGTTCCTAGTCAAACGCTCTAACGACTGAGCTAAACTTGCCATATATATATATATATATATATATAGTTGAATGAAGTGACAAATAAAGGTTTAGCTTTTATTCATTCATTTGGGAATGATATTACTACTAATGGTTTCTTGCTAAAAGCATTCATCAGGTAAACGAAATGTTTTTTTTTTAAATGACAGAAATGGTGTAAATGGTCGAATGTGTGCGTTTTTTTTAACTGTATTCTCATGTTGTGTGTTTGTGTGTTTACGTGATGTGGAATGTTCTTTTTGTTTGTACGTGTGCGTATATATATATATATATATATATATATATATATATACACACACAGACACACATACTCAATTCTTTGTTATTTTTTCAGAAATAAATGAAAAATAACAAAATTTATATAAACTAATTGTTTTATCATTTACTGTTCTTAATCAAACATTAAGATTTTTTAATATAAAATAAAACATTCACTAAATTTAATTTATTAATTCATTAATAAAAAATAAATATTTTTTGATATCAAGTTGTCAAGCTGTTTCTCTAGATTTGTTATCCGCCCTATCAGCTGGGGTGTTTGTTATGTTTTTATGGGCCATTCTTTGACTATGTATCAAAGGAACAGAATTTTTGCTTAAACCATTATGTAGTGATCTGCATCAAATCACAGACACAGAATATGATGACTATATCCACTGCAGAGGAGTAAGATCCTCTCCCTCCCCCCAAAAAAGGAGTAGTCCTGAGTATGAAATTAAACTGTATCTGATAATGAGGCCCCAGTTCTAGACATCTGGGCAGTGTAGAGTACCCCTTCATTGCAATTACTCCCAGATTCACTCTAAACGATGCTGTTTGCATTTCACATAGTGCAAATACACTTGTGAAAATAAGAATTCAAGTAGTCAGACAAACTGAACACTTAAACCTTGGTAGAGAAATGAATCTAGAAGGAAAACTGAATTCAAACCAACTGTAGATCTGCAGAGAAATGGGCTCCATGATGCTATTCCTGCTACATGAGTAGTGCCTCGATGATCAAAGCAAGATAAGTCTTTTTAAAGATATTACGTCTATTACTATTTTTTTATATGCTTTGTGAGAATTGTCTAGAAATTACATATTTGGGCATTTTTTGACCTTAAAGGTTAACTTGCTGGAGTTTGAATTCAGGTTAATATTAAGCCCAAATAAATCAGGTTTCCTGAGACTTTCTGTTTGGTTATAATTGGAGAGATATAAACACATATGAAGATCAGCTGAAAAGTTCATAGGCTGACCAAGATACTCTCCTGAAATGTGACCAAATAAGATTTATTTTTTATTATATACCTCCTTGCATTCCACATACTTTTTCCATTAATGCTTCAGTGCTTGGATCTCATTGGTTGAATTTTATCAACAGTTGATAGGATGTTGTCACATTACAGCCCAATCTTATACATTTTTTTATGATGGTATAGGTTTCAGTGATTAATCCACAATTGAAAAAATTGTTTTGTGCAAATACAAAGCAAAGATACTTCAAACACAGGTTGTTTGCCAAATTAACTGTCATTTTGTTTTTAGATAGAAATGAGGTTCAGCTGAATATAAATTTTCCTTCTAAGATTCTACCTTCTTACAAAGCTTTGATTTAGTCATTGAACGATGTTGAAAACAGGTGTATCAAGTGATTTGCCATTTTCCTTTGGTTTTCATTCTAATACTTTGTAATGCTTATTGAGGCAAAAAATTACATTGCAATGGCCCCAAGATTTCATAGACAGAGCTATTTCCATTCATGTTTCCATTCTATTTACTTTGCTAATCATTTCTTCAATTCTTTCACTTTCACTTTCATTCTTCTATTTTTTTTTTTTTGTTCCTTTTTTTCTTTTCCTTTCTTTTACTTTTCTGCCTTTTTAATTTTTCTTCTTCAAACTTTCATGACTTTTTAATCACTTTGTTTTCTTTATCTTTTTGTTCATTTTATTTACCACATTTTTCATTCTTTTTAACCACCCCCTTTTTTTTTGTTAAAACTTGATATTCCTATTTTCATTCTTTTTAAACATTTCAATGTTTTGTTTATTTTTTATCATTTTTCTCCATTTTCTGAAGACCTTGTTTATTTTTCATTATTTTCATTTTTTTTAGTAACATTCTTTTTACTTCTTTTGTCAATTTTTCTTCATTTCTGTCACTTTCTTTTTTCTTTTTTTCTTTTTTCATTACATTTAATCAAATAGTTTTCCTTATTTCTCATTTTAATTCTTTTTTGGACTTAATATTTTCTGCTGTTCTAAAAATGAGTTTATTGACATTTTGCAGACTGTTGCATAGGATCTCCCACAATGCATTACAAGAAATTTTAAGACATTTCTTAATAACAAAGGAAGTCTCATTTAGGTTGTACAAAATCTATCTTAGTTTTTTTTTTACATCTTCAAAAGCTCTGTCTCCATTTTGGGGTGAGGTCTTATCATTATTATCCACTGATTTACTGAAAACTAGCAGCGGCTAATCGGCATCGCCTGGGTAGAGGGGGATTTTTTAAAGTTAGTCCTGCAGATCGATTATTACTGAATCGTGAGTTGAATCCTCATGGGATGCCCCATTTAAATCCCTATGTAAAAAATAGACCTTGAAAAGAAAAATATTAAATGAAAAGAAAATCTATGCTGTTATCATTTAAATTTTATTTTTTTAATTATCTTCAGGAATATAAATCAAATCTCTATTATTTTGCTCAAAAATCTAGCCCGGTGATATTTAATGTGTATATATCTTTACTTTGTCATTAATTGTTTTATTTTTGAAATTTCCTCTGGACATACATATATATACAACTGCCCTTTATATATGTATAGATGTTTTCCTCATTTTTGTTATAGTTAGGTTTCAACCATTGGTACCAGTTAGCATTTTCAGATACCTATTCTATTTAGTAATGTTCTTGGAATTTAAACTCTTTATTAAATCCACAAGCATAGATGGTTCTTATTCTATTGGTCATGGAAAAATATCTTAGTTTATTTTTCTGTTTATTCACGCTTTTTCAATCTATTTTTCTGATACTGCTTTTCTGGTTGCACTGAATTAGAATATATATATTCTGCTGCATCACCCAGAGACTGAAATCATAACTACCAGATAAATTGTATCACTAAAATAAATTTGCACTATTTTATATTCCTATAGGGCAATGGTCTTGTTACTATCATTAATATTAATAATTTTTATCATCTATTAATAATGGAGATTCGCTTCCGGTTTTTGTCTGTAACAAAAATTACGTCACTGCTTACGTCACATTACCCCAAATTGTCATAACATAGATTAAATACACTCAGAATTTGAACATGCAACATTAGACAGTCCTCATTGTTTTTAAAACAAGTTTTAATAAATACATGACTGGTATTATATATCTATATATAGTTTGTTTTATTTTAATACATATTTAAAGTTTACATTTCAAATTGTTTTATTTTTTAATCCTTTAATGAATTTGATGATTTTACTTACTTAGGGTACAAACTCACTGACATTGAATTTTTTAGTCCCACCCTCAGGCAATATGTTTCAAAAATCTATTTTTACATCACCCGGAGGTCGTTTTTTATGTTGTACTAGTTCTTATAAAGAACAATATTATTTATGAATTTTGAATTTTAAGTTGTCTTTAAAAAAAAAACAGAACATTGTGTGGTATGCAGCTACTTATCTCCCCTTGCATCTCAAAATCCATCCAAGTAGGACAAATAAAACATGTTGTTCACTGCTGGAGAAACAAGTACAAATTCAAAAGTAGCATTCTCCTGTGGACTGTCACATATGGACGTACCAGTTTTAGTTGACCATCAAGGACTTATATTCATATGGAAGCATGTGGTGTAATGGTTAAAGTCATGGGAAATGCGTTCAAATCCATTTCACTTAGCACTAATACCCTTGGGAAAGGTATGAATCCTACTCTCCCTCCAGCTATGAATAAATAGTAGAGTAGACTGGGCTCTTTAACCTTGGTTAGGCAACTGGTCTAGGAAAAGGAAAACTCTGAATTCAAACCTGTGGAAGTCCGCTTAAGAAATTGACCTTGTGTCACATCCTGCTCGTGCGGAGAGATTGGTAAATATATATATTCATTATTGATAAAAAAAAATGTCCCCCTCAACGTAAATACCAAAGGGGAGAAAATTTCTTGTACTAATTATGATCCACTTGAAATTCTTTTCGTATCATTTTTATCTTTTTAAAATTCTAATAAGCATAAATACTAATACTGGTACTTCTACTACTACCACTAATAATGATAATAATAATATAAAGTGTTCTTTCCATAATTCGATAAGTGATACATCTGTGGTCAATTATTTTATAATAAAATTTGAGATGAATGTTTATTTCTAATTAAACATCAAGGGAAATTGAAGTAATAATTTTCTTCATCGTCTTTGGGTATACTCACAAGGTTATCTGGCATAACCAGGGTAAACATTTTTTTATGATGATCCTGAATATCAATGACAATTTGAATTTAATTCTCTTTTAACTTACTCAAAATTTGTGTTCTAGGTTGGTTGGTTGGTTGGTTGGTTGGATTTTAGGATATGTCAGACCTTGTTGGTTACCTTATGCCGAAGACGTTTTTGTTTTATTCATTCTTTGTTGAGTACGGTTGTTATTTATGCAGGTGCAATCAGATCTATTCAACTCATAGAGAGGACCCTAACTAGTACCATTCTGGGTCAGAGTGGACCTGGGAGTAATGGCAATAAAGGGGTACTCCACATGCCTCATCGCTCTACAATTCGAACCTCACCACTAGATGCAGTTTAGTGTCATACCAAGGACACTAAGACTCTTAACTGCTGCCTTTTTAGTGCATATATGATAAAAAGGTTTAGGGAGAGGTTGCCATAAGAACAATACAGTCAGGATAATCATATAAGTGCTAAGACTTGACATGACCAGCTAGAGGGGACCTCTCTAACCGTCCTCTAGCCCAAGCAAGGGCCAAAGTGGAGTATTGCTAGACATGGACTCCTCAGCCACCAGGATTCTGTCCTTCAGCATCATGAGTTGCCACCAATGGCCTACAGGTGGACCCATTGGGTGTAAGGATTCCCCTCTGCAGAGGTGCAGTCAGCGTATTCTATAGTTTTCAGTCAACAAGTCTTTACATACAAAATTTTGGAATATTTTGGTATTGTAAGTTATAATTTGGCAGATGCTTTTACTGAGGTTGTGAAGGTAATGAACAATACTGGAGATGCCAAGCTCACCTGATACTCTCTGAGTTTGTCTCGGAATCCATGGTTTAAGCCTACCTGGGTTATTTCCTATAACTCTCACATATACAAAGGGGAACCACTCTTGACTGATAAATTATTTATTTATTTTCCCATTAAACTAACCCTAAAACCTAATCCTACCTTCTTTTTTCCTAGTAGATCAATAAATAGATAAATAATTTATCAGTCAAGAGTGGTTCCCATTTGTTTATGTTGTAGTTATAGGAAATAACCCTTACCTGAGGTTTTTGCAGCCTGAGCAAAATTTATGTGTGATTGCCAATAGGGGTAGATGGCGAGAGTCAAAAGAATCCATGCTGTTGATACACCTTTATGATAATGATGGGAGTTATTTGGATTATCTGTCCTTGAATAGTTCTTAAAAGATAAATGTATTTCTATGATAACCAAAATTAGCAGCTACAGTCTGAATTAAAGTTACTGCCTATTTAATTATCTTTCCTTGATATGTAGACTGAGCAGTTGTTTTTAAACATTAAATACACTATGGTCAACCTAATGTGTTAAAAATCAAAAGTAAGTTTGAAATCTCCATTTCAAAGCTTATGAACATATATGAAATATGCCATAAGTAATAACTATGTATATGTACAATTTTACCTATTATAGCTCTACAAGACATTCACTGGCAAGTAAACACCAACATCCTTAATTATGTATTTTGTCTCTGCTAGACATATTACCTTTTATTAGGAAAGGACAAATCTGTAATTTCTATGAAAGTGCAATACCTAAAATTATCTGTACTCAATATCACAACAAAGAACTCTTTCAAATTTTGTTCTCTTATTTTATTTCATGATATTTCTTTTCTTTAGACAAGAATTACTAGTAAATGGAAAATTACCATAATTATCTCTTTCTTTATCCGAGATCCTAAAGTTCCTTTATGAAGTTCTGTAAACTGTTCAGTTTTATTCCTTTCATTTATTTCATGTTAGATGTTTGTTTTTTTAAAATCTTACAACACCCTATCTGGACATACTCATCTTCAAAGATGTAACCAAACAAAAAATAATATGGAAATTAACAATGCTCCTAAGAGGAGTATCTGGTGGAAGCTCATGAGAGGAGTCTCACTAAATATCAGAAGCTAGTGGAACAGTATAGAAGCCAGAGTCTCTTAGAAGAGAAGTAGGCGTGATTTCTTTATTAACAAATTGAATTCTATTATCTGTGTTATTCGGACTATTGTCCACATCTTCATTGTTATCTGTGCAACGTTTCGGCCAATATGCCATCTGGCCTTCTTCAGGTATTTCTTGTCGGTCTCGGAAACTTTCTCGGACTCTGGAACCTTCTTATCGTAGAAGAAGGCCAGAGGGCATATCGGCCGAAACGTTGTACAGATAACAATGAAGATGAGGACAATAGTCCGAATAACGCAGATAATACTAATCATCAAGCCTCATTTCAAACATTCAGAGAGATAGTAAATTGAATTCTAAATATTACCTTTTTGTTCATTCATTGTTTAACAGTGAATTTAGAAGCAATGCTTTTGTGTTACAGTTTATTTTTCAAACTAATATCTTATGGTGACTTATTCAAGTCATCCATATAGCTGACCCATGAAAATTTGCAATAAAACAAAGTGTGGTTGATAGGCCAATAGGTACTATAAATATGAATGTACAATGAACATGATTCCCTAACATCAAGTCATAAACATGTACTGCATACCATATCAAAAGTTGGACCAAGTAACAAATAAGCACCCCAAATCGTCAACTTAATGAAAGGTTCATATTTTAACTCGTCACTGGTAATTTCCGCTTCCAAATTTTTGTAAACAAATGAAAAGATACTCCACACTCCCGAAAATGAGTCTCATGGAATTTAGTGTCATACCCAGGACACCCCTTTTTTATGGGAAGGGGTCTTACCCCCTCTGTAGTCAGTGTATTTTAGCCCTATTGACAGAGCAAACTGAAAAAGATCTAGTTGATAGTTACTTCATTCCAATAATCAGCTTCTGAAATCAATTTCCCCAATTTTACTGTATTTATTTCTAATTGGTTAAGGGCGGTTTAGCTCAGTCGGTAGAGTACTCGCCTCGGAATCCCAAGGTTCTGAGTTCGATACCGGTCCCCGCCAACTTAGCGTACGAGTAGCACAGATTGTATAATCTGATCTGTGCGGTAAAGTGGGGAACTGGCGGTATGTGTGGCACCCCACCCCAGCAAAAATACTCCCTCTGGTCTAGTGCTAGCAAAAAGGGGATAGACTCCCTTGCTGTCCAGTTGATCTGACAATAGGCCACTCCACCAACTTTAACTTTATTTATTTCTAATCCATACAGTTTATTAATTTGTACCTCACATGGTGTAATGGGTAGAAAACTAGGCTAGCGGACCATTATGAGTTTGGATGCCCCATATTTCTGGCCCTATTTAACCCACAGCTTGGGGCCTTGTTTTAAACTAAGCTAAGCTTAGTTAATTACTATACTGTTTTTTTTGTTTTTTTTAAGGTAAAGAGAAGGTGAGAAGAAAGAGTGGGGAGAAAAAAGGAGAAGAAAAGAGGTAAAGAGAAGGCGAGAGAAGAGTGGGGAGAAAAAAAGGAGAGAAAAGAGGTAAAGAGAAGGCGAGAAGAAAGAGTGGGAGAAAAAGGGAGAAAAAAAGAGGTAAAGAGAAGGCGAGAAGAAAGGTGGGGAGAAAAAAGGGAAAAAAGAGGTAAAGAGAAGGTGAGAAGAAAGAGTGGGGAGAAAAAAGGAGAAGAAAAGAGGTAAAGAGAAGGTGAGAAGAAAGAGTGGGGAGAAAAAAGGGAGAAGAAAAAGGTAAAGAGAAGGTGAGAAGAAAGAGTGGGAGAAAAAAGAGAAAGAAAAGAGGTAAAGAGAAGGAGAAGAAAGAGTGGGGAGAAAAAAGGGAGAAGAAAAGAGGTAAAGAGAAGGCAAGAAGAAAGAGTGGGGAGAAAAAAGGGAGAAGAAAAGAGGTAAAGAGAAGGCGAGAAGAAAGAGTGGGGAGAAAAAAGGGAGAAGAAAAGAGGTAAAGAAAAGGGAGAAATGGTATATAATACAGTAATATATAACAAACTTTGTTTCATCCTGAATACAGCTACCCTCTTTCTTAGCTTAATTATATTATTGTTTTGAGTTTCCCCACTGATTAATTTGAGTATTCTGTGATCTCTCTTTGTATAAAGACGTAATCTCTTTGTATAAACTTAATCACTTTATTCATTTTGGCCGTTGGCTGCTTGCTTAACAAAATAAATTAAAAAAACAAATAGTTGTGAAGGATAAGCGACTAAAAACAAGATGAAAGAAACACTTGTCAAAAATTAATAATAATTGATAGTGTTCCCTTTAAAAAAAAATTCAAATAATCAAATTCAAATAATCGTGTCCTTGAAAACTTTTCTTTGTTCTAGCAACTTTATCATTCATTTTTCAAATAAACAAACTATAACCAAATTTTGCATTGCTAATAGTTTCTCTAGGAGGTCCCTTTTAAATTTCCCTTCCAGACATTTATTTCTATATACTTATCTAATAATAGGTAATTTGTAGGACAGACTAGGATCTTAAAACTCGGTTAGTTAACCAATCTAGGAGAAGGAAACCTCTTAATTCAAACCTTTTAAGCTATGCTTAAGAAATTGACCTTGTGATGCATCCTACTTGTGCAAAGGCGTTGATGAGTATGTGTGAGTGTGTATATATATATATATATATATATATATATATATATAATTACTTGTATAAATTAAGGAGGTGCACTTTGTCATAGAAAATGGAATCAGTGACCCAAATCTAAATATTAGATGAGGCTATTTGCATTTCATTTTGTGCTAATGCCCTTCAGAAAGACATGAATCCATTTGTTGTCTCCCTCCCCAGCTATGGGTTAATAGGATAGACTGAGTTCTTTAGCCTTGGTTAGACAATCACTCTAGAAAGAAAACTGAATTCAAACCAGCATGCCAATTCCAATTTTCTATGTAGATAAACAGTACACCGCCCACACTTCCTATTTTACTTATATATATAACTTTGAAGGATAATGGACGAAAAGCATGATACTGAAAATTAAATTGATTAATTTTTTTTAAAACTGTCATGTCCCAGGTTAATCAGAGGTCAAAAGCTGTAAAAAAAGAACCTGGTTATTTTCCATGGGTTCTTCTAACTAGAATGTTAATTGTTTGAATTTAAATATTCTACACTACATTATAAAATGAATAGGCTACCTCATTAACTATGTAATGCCATAACCCCAACATTGCCTCTAATAAAATAGGAAGTATTACTTTCCAAACATACTTTTTATGGGTGCAGCAATCATGAAAAAAAGTGCATAGATAATAGTGAAGAACAGGTTAGAATTGTTTTGTGTAATTTCTCTATCTAATAATGTTATTGTGTTCCCAGTGTTGTGTTCCCATGGAAATAAATTATTTTTGGCACATCACTTGGATAGTCATAATTATGATCATGATTAGTTGAATTACTTGGATTTTTTGGACTGTTATCTCATCTTTATTGTTATATATATATATATATACACACACATACATATCCTCTGCACGAGCAGGATGTGACACAAGGTCAATGTATAAAGAGGAGTTCCACAGGTTTGAATTCAGAGTTTTCCTTCTCCTAGAATGGTTGCCTAACCACGGTTAAAGAGCCCAGTCTGTCCTATTATTTATCCATAGCTGGAAGGAGAGTAGGATTCATACCTTTCCCAAGGGTATTAGCACTAAGTGAAATGTAATTACTACATCCAGGATTTGAACTCGCGGCGCAAGTCCATTTTCCATGACTTTAACCATTACACCACATGCTTCCATAAATCTTTATTGTTATATACACAACATTTCAGCTGATGTGCCCTCCGGCCTTCTTCAGGTATTTCTTGTTCAACTCTAGAACCTTCATGTCATAATAAGAAGCTTTTACAGTACTTCAAATCAAACCCTTTATTCAATCCAATAGGGTTTACTTACCATGACCGGGTATAAGTGTTAAGTTATGTCAAGTATTCTATGTTATTATCACCCACAGTCAGGATTGAACCTACAGATGATTGTCACTTGGAACTGTATTAACTCAATCTTTATCTCTGATGCACCATGTGGTTGAAACGTAGTGTTGCATAGGGCTAAGATCGAGTTGTAGTAGTAGTAGTCATCGTTAGT
Organism: Doryteuthis pealeii; assembly: GCA_023376005.1. Classification (NCBI taxonomy): domain Eukaryota; kingdom Metazoa; phylum Mollusca; class Cephalopoda; order Myopsida; family Loliginidae; genus Doryteuthis; species Doryteuthis pealeii. The sequence goes on from CM042166.1 coordinate 58,867,956, forward strand.
TCAGAAACAACATACTCAAGTGGTATAGTCCTAAGGGGTTGTTTATTTCCTTCTATGCTTGTGGGTTCTTTTTCAGAGAGAAGGATAGAGAGAGAGAGAGAGAGAGAGAGAGGGTACAGTCAAATTAGTCTATCGTAAATCATGTTCGGTACTACTATGTGCAACACATCATGGGGAACTCGAGGCCTCGTCTTCCGCCTTCCAGGCAAAAAAAAGACAGATTTTCCACTTCTTCCATTTCTTGTCTCAGGTTGGGAGAGTCACCCAACTTCCACTTCTGGTTAAAACCCAAACTTTGGTTTTTATTTTTAAATCTAATTTTGGGGGCAAGTTGAGTTCCAAACTTTAACCTCTCTTTGTTCTTGTTTCTTTTTCCTCTCTTTCTCCAGAAATCTGAATACCATTTTATTTTAATCCCGAATTCCATATAGTCCCTAATATTTATGTTACAGTAGTGTATATAACAATAAAGATGAGGACAAGTGTCCTAAAAATCCAAATAATACAAATTATCTAGGCCTCATTTCAAAACTTCAGACAAATAGTCTGATTAGTTAGATTAAAATAATAGTTCTTTTAAACTTCATTATTCTAACTTGATTCAACAGGAGAAGCAATAAGAGTCTAACTTGATTTTTTTATTTTTTATCCAGGTCTTGATTTTTATTTTGAACTGGGAAATAATTTACAATATGTACTTAGTTGAAAATGAGTTGACTAAAAAAAAATAAAGGTGGTAAATTGAGAATGAAAATAAACAATGTTTTCTTTTCATTGTTAAAAAAAAAAAAATTGGTATTAGAAATGAGTTTTGATCTTTCTTTGAAGTTGTCCTGATCATTTCATCACCAATTCCTGTTTTTCTTGGAAGATTTAATGCCACTTTAATGAAAAACATAAGGAATTTGATTGAGCTGCTAATAAACGGCAATCTTTCACTATTTTCTTTTTCATCTTCTATTTTTACCACATCCCACAATTGAATAATTATTCATGGTAATTTAGATGGGATTAGCTTTTAATCAATTTCTTTTATTTTCTATTTTTTAAGAATTCTAATGCTATTATTGCATTCCAAGAAGAAGGGCAACGCTCCAGATCAATAAGTTCAGAAAGTTGATGAAGGGTTCTAATCAAATGAGTGAAAATCAAATGATATTTTCTTGCACCTTTGTAGAATATTTTAAGCTGAAACCCAGACAAAAAAAAATGCATTTAGAGAAATCCATTGATAAGGAAATATTTCATTATCAGAGCTACAAACTAGATCTGTTTTTCAAGGTATTTATTTACTTTCTAGAAATGGAATCTATAACATCCAATTTTGATATGCATATTACTATAACAGCACATTCAGCGCATGAGTAGCACGTAAAGTAAGGAGCTGATGGTAGGTGTGGCGCTCCACCTCAGTGGCAAAAACAATCTCCTTGGTCTTGCACTAGTGAAAAGGGGAAAGACTCCTTCACTGATTGGGTGATACCGACTTTAGGCCACCCCAATGACTTTACTAACTTTACTTTGTTATCTGTCAGTTTTGTAAACATGGATTCATAGCAATACATATCTGATTGATAGCTGACATAGTAAACAGGTATGTTTATATTTGAAAGGAATTTCAAATATTTCAATATCTACCACTGGATTATATATATGTGTGTGTATTGGGCTTGTAGATTGAATCTGAGGAGTAGTAGCAAACCATTGCAGCCAGTCAGTCTGAAAAAAAAAGTATAGACCAAAAACAGCCCAGAAGGGGGGTCCTGGGGGGGGGCCAAGACAGTTTAAAGAAGACCAAAGAGATCACAAAATCCCAAACAAAATATATCTTAACACTTTTGTCTCAAATGAATTGGGTTCCACTTTTTTTAAGATCCTGTTGAATGATCATCTAATCATAACTAACCCTCTAATCAATTGTGGCATGTTCAATTTACAACTTAATAATATGGGATCTGTATTCATGTTCATCTACATAATGAATGTTTGAATGTCTGATTAAGGGAGACAACTTCATTTATATATTTTCCAATTTGAAATTTCAATTTCAGCAGTTGCCTGAACTAAAAGTATTAGAGAGAAGCAGTCTTTCTAAAAGTTTTAGATGTATTTGGCTTTTAATAGCTGAAAGGTAAATGTATATTATGCTAATCTAAAGTAATTAAATAATCTTTAGAAATAATTAAAGTCTGAAAAGAAAGTCATTTTGACATTGAAAAGAAATGAAAACATTACAAATTGCTTTATAAATTGATACCTGTATTTTAATTATATAATTCATCAAGCCTACAAAATAAATTCCCTCATTCATTTATTTGTAAATTATCATATAAATTCTATAGAGAGTTACTTGATATTGAGCTAAATGCCAGAAATGACAGTCTTTATGTTTGTTAGTTTAATATCCTGAACTTAATTTAAGTGGGAGGCACATGGTGTAATGGTTATGGTTGTAAGAAATAGATATGGCAAGACAAGTTTAAATCCTGGACAAGGCTGTTTACATTTCACAGAGTGCTAATGCCCTTGGGAAAGGTATGAATCCAGCTATTCTCCTTCTAGCTATGGCTAAATAGTAAGGCAGATTGGGCTCTTTATTCTTTGTATGGCAACTTGTCTAGTAGAAGGAAAAACTGAATTCAGACCAAAGGGGCTCTCTTCTTGTTAGTTAAAACTACTTTGATAGCTTCTCTCCCCTCCTCTTTCATCCTCCTATTTATTTCTGTCTTCAGGGTATGTATACCGTATTTTCCACTTTTTTTCTGAGGTTTTGGCTAAAAAGATTACCCTGCGTCTTATACATTGTAGTTGAAGTTTGAGATCTTCTCTATGATGCTCACTAACCCAGCTTATTTTCGTGTCCAATGTTTTGTTATTATTTCACTCCATTTGAAGTTTTTCACACCTGCAGAAGCTGGTGGTTCACTGGAGGCTGAGTGACAGCAAGTCTCCTCAGGTCTCCAGGACTCTTCTGAGTATTCCAGCCGATCTCAATAATGCTGTAGTCTGGATGGTCTTGATTCTTCCTCCGATTTTTAATTCATCCAGACTCCTTTCCAACCCCTTGGGGATTGTTCCAAGGGCCCCAATCACAATCGGCACAACCTTAACCCTCATGTTCCACAGTTTTCTCAGTTCTCTGGCAAGATCCAAGTATTTGTCGATCTTTTCGTTTTCTTTCATTTTCACTCTGTGATTGGCCTGGATGGCAAAGTCCACGAGATGACAAGTCTTTCTCTTCTTGCCAATCAAAACAAGATCTGGTCTCCTGGCCGGGATTAGGTGATCCGTCTGTACTTCAAAGTCCCAGAGAATTTTGTGTGTCTCATTTTCCAGGACAGATTCAGGTTTGTGCATATACCATTTAGTTGAATGGTGAAAATTGAATTTCTTGCACAGTTCCCAGTGAATCACCTTTCCTATCCAGTCATGTCTAGTCTTGTACTCTCTTTGAGTGAGTTTACTGCATTTGCATATTTTGTGATCGACAGTTTCGTCTCTTTCCCCACACATTCGACATTTACTGTTCTATTGTGTCTTATCTATTTTTGCTTTTATGTAATTTGTCCTTATGGCATTCTCTTGTGCTGCAATTATCAGAGATTCAATTTCTCTTTTGAGGTTTCCATTTCTTAGCCATGTCCATGTCTTCTGGTGAGCGATCTCTCTTGTGTTTCGCTTGAAGTGTCCATATAGTTGTTTTTCTTCCATTTTTGCTTCCTTGTTTTTGTTCTTTGTTCTAGTCCATATATTGCCATTGTTTTTTCTGGCTGCTGCTATAAGTCTCTCTTTGCTCTTTTTTGTATATTCCTCGAGTGCTGTTGTTGTTATTATTATTATCATTATTAATTTTGTTGTTATTATTATTATCATTATTAATTTTATTGTTATTATTATTATTATTATTATTTCCCACTATTGAGATGTCTTGTGTATGCTTATTGCTTGCTTGCCTGTACTGCCAAATTGATTTTATACAGCTATGTTTCTGCCTGTGTAATGCACAGCTAGACTGTTTTCAACAATATATGCTTAAATACACTAAAAACTTTTTTTCCTGAATCTGACCTGCTGAAAATTGGGTGCATCTTATATGCCTGTGCATCGTATATGCCGTCAAATATGGTAGTTGTAAAATGAATTAATGAAGACATCTAATTGATAATATTGAACTCCTCAATATCCTGTGATTTTAAATAAGTTTTGTGTGTTAAAAGAAATTCTAAATACTTGCTGTATGTATGTTTATATGTATCATATAATATTATAGTAGATCTAAATATTGTATCCACCCGACTATTATGCTCGCAAGATGGCTTTCCTAGCTTGCAATGCTTTCATTTATTTGCATAATTGTACATAAGACCATACAGACTACATATAGTGTTTTCATAAGTTTTTATTCTCACACAATGCAGCCGTGAAAACTACAATTAAGACAAAAGACTTGGTATAAGTCACAAAATATACAAAAAAGGGACAATAAATTTACAATACAATAAGACAGAACAAATTCACACAAAAAGGGGCTATTCTAAAGTCAACAGGAAAAGTTTATGCCTCATAATTACCAAAATTCTAAAACATAAAATATTTAAGCTTATCTATAACTTACAAAGTAAAAGAACATATAAACGGGGTTGGGTTACTTAAATTATTTGCCTTAAAAGGCACAAACAGTGTGTTAAACTAGGGTAAGGAAATAATTTACCATTTAAAGATAATTTAAACATAATAAGGGTGGCTATAAAAAGATGCAAGTATCTTTTTGACAATTGGGGGGGGGTTAATTTTAAAATACTTGGGTGAGTTTTGTAATATGCTGACATGAGCTAATTTGAAGCACATGTTTCATGTAACCAAATCAGCTCAAGCAATGGAAGATACCTATTGGTAGTATCATGGTAGTTGATGTGCTGAAGAATTGTACATTGCTTCACTTCATGTATGATTTAAAAGCTGCACAGATGAATGTGCAGCATATTCTAATTTGATAACTTATGCTTTGAGTTCAAAGTGGACCATAAGTTCTTGGAAGCATCCAAAAACATCTGTTGTGGGAATGGTCTAGATGCAGTTGATCACAGATGTAACCAGATGGTTCAATAAATTTTGCTTCAGTCATAAAAAAAAAGGGTAAGGTCAGGTAGGCCTAAAACCATAGACACCGATGCCATGCTTGAAGTTATAAGAATATCAGATGCAGCTCAGAATCTTACAGTCCTGCGTGGTTCATTTCCTTCATTATCTTGGCAAAAAGCATTTGGAGATGCCGAATTGGTTCATGTTAGCAAAATATTGCAAAACTTTTGACTCACTCTTGTTGTAGAGAGACTAATCTGTGAAGATAGATTTCTAAAAGATATTTTCATTAACTTCAGTAGTTACTAAAATGGCTAGCTGTTTCAATTATGTTCACTCCCAGTCTCAAAAATTTATCAATTAACCATAATATTGTTGATAGATTGGGAAGTGTAGACTGAGAAATATTCACATGTTTTTTTTTCACACACTTATAAGATTGATACATAACATACATTTTGTCCTTGGAGAATGACATAGCTAATACAGAACAATGGAATGGATGCTTGAATGAGGCTTGGTGCAGGATGCAGTCATTTTTCATTGTGAATAATATTGTCTTTGAGTACACTGTTTCACCTGAGTAATATTGTAACATAAAATTAACATGTGCTTAGATTCTACCCTTTTATCCTTAGGGTTATATCATTCAGGAAACATTACATATATATATATATATATATATGCACCAACCCCTCTGTATGAGTAGGATGTGACACATGGTCAGAGTTTAACAGGTTTTAATTCAGTTTTCCTTCTCCTAGGCTGGTTTCTAAACTAAGGTTAAAGAGCCTAGTCCATCCTACTATTTACACATAGCTAGAGGAAGAATAGTTGGATTCATACATTTCCCAAGGGTATTAAAGCTATGTGAAATGCAACCAGCCTCAACCAAGATTTGAACGCAGGTTGCTTAGTCCATTTCCTATGCCAATAACCATTAAACCACGTTCCTCCTATATATATATATATATATATATATATATATATATATATATATATATATATGGAAGCGTGTGGTGTAATGGTTAAAGTCATGGGAAATGGACTTGTCCTCTGAGTTCAAATCCTGGATGTGGTAATTGCATTTCACTTAGCACTAATACCCTTGGGAAAGGTATGAATCCTACTCTCCTTCCAGTTATGGATAAATAGTAGGGCAAACTGGGCTCTTTAACCGTGGTTAGGCAACCAGTCTAGGAGAAGGAAAATTCTGAATTCAAACCTGTTGAACTCTGCTTAAGAAATTGACCTTGTGTCACATCTTCCTTATGCAGAGGGGTTGGTAAATATATATATATATATATATATATATATATATATATACAATACTAAATAATTTAACTACCAGGGTTCAAGAGGTCTTTTCATGATGCTTGCTGAAGAGTTATGTTCTCTTTAAATACTGTCAAGAAATGGCAATAATAAATAAAAATAGAATGTCCATTGTAAAGAATAAATACAGCTGCAATGCTAGAAAAAAATGTATGAGAAAGAAAATTCCCTATAGAATTCCAGAATCTTAATTGAAACAAGCATAACATTTGGCAAAATATTTCTAATTCTTTCTTCTCATAAGATTATCAACTGATTTTCTGGTGTTAAGCTTTTTTAAATGATGTTTAGATTATTAGATTTTCCTACTTTATTATTGAGTATCTATTTTTAAAATGTCAAGAGCTCATAGAGAAAGAAATAGGCTTGAATTGAAACAAAGAAAATTTAGTAGAGAACATTACCTTTACATGGGATTTTAAGCTAATTCCTATGGAAGGTCTAAATAGAGCCTTTTGATCCTAATAGATCTTGGATTTGGACTATGTATCAATTAAATCCTATTTTAGTGAAGCTACATTAGGGAAAATCAATGATTTATACCTACTTTCTATTTCAGAAATAAACAAAAGTCGTCAGGGTGGCCTAAAGTCGGTATCAACCAATCAGTGAGGGATTCTATCCCCTTTTCACTAGCGCTAGATCAAGGATTGTTTTTAGTGTCTGAGGTAGAGCGCCACACCTACCATCAGCTCCTCACTTTACCACACAGATCCCTGTGTTACTCATATGCTGAGTTGGCGAGGGCCAGTATCGAACTAGGAACCTTGTGGTTTCTAACTGAATGCTCTACCGACTGAGCTAACCTGCCCTTTTATTTCAGAAATAAACTGTCTTATTGGGAAAACTAATGAATTAATAAACACTAGCAGAACCTGTGGATATACCACAGTATGATGATCTAATCATTACAACATTTGGCATGTTTACTTAAGAGCTATTGCAAAATAGATTAATATGTAAAATGTAGGGCTGGTTTAGCTCAGTCAGTAGAACGTCCGGCTAGGAACCACAAGGTTCCTGGTTTGATACCGGCCCTTGCCAATTCTGCTATATGAGTAGCACATGGATCTGTGCAGTAAAGTAAGAGCTGATGGTAGGTATGGCATTCCACCTCAGACGCAAAAACAATCTCCTTGGTCTAGCACTAGTGAAAAGGGGATAGGCTCCTCTTCTTTCTTTCTTTTTTCATCATTGATTGAAAGAGATTAGAGTTATTGTTTTCATGTTCTCACCCCCCCCTATCTTTCTCTTACTGTCCTTCTTTCTTCTTATTTTTTTAAGTGTAGCACATTCTTTCTTTCTTTTATAATAAAAACAGAATAGTCTATCATTTAGCTGAGGTAACAACACTCATATGAAATAAGAATTCGGTGGATAAGTGACACCAGATAATCAGTATTTACATTTTTGTATTTCATCTTGGACAATTTGGGTGGTTACATTTTTAACAAGATGGTAAAAAAGATTTAGGAACAAGAGTATTAATATATAGATAATTAAGAGGTTAACATAAGAGGTTATAACCACCATAACCAAGAGTAATAATATATAGATAACTAGCAGCGGCTACCTGGCATCACCTGGGTAGAGGGGATGCAAAAAAAGTTAGTCCTACAGATCTACAGATATCATTGAATCGTGAGTTGGATCCTGGCAGGATGCCCTATTAAAATCCCCATATAAAAAAGACCGTGCATTGATTCAGCTACTCTGAAAAGAAATGTTAATGAAAAAGAAATCTAAAATATCAAATGAAAAAAAATCCATGCTGTTATCATTTAAATTTTATTTTTTTAATTATCTTCACGAATATAAATCAAATCTCTCTTATTTTTGCTCAAAAACCAAGCCCTGGTGATATTTAATGTGTATATATATTTACTTTGTCGTTAATTGTTTTATTTTTGAAGTTTCCTCCTCTGGACATACATATACACCAACTGCCCTTTATATATAGATAGCTTAAGAGATTAACATTTATGACCACCATAACTCATTTTCTAGTCATGTAAAAAATTGAGAATTCTGAGGTATGGGGGGTTATCGTATAGGGTATTATCGGAGCCCTAGCTTCTGTAGTTTCGGATATGATAGACTTCTGTTTGATGTTCGACTCCGATGCTGGTTGTTGAGGAAGAGGAGTGACCCTTATTTTAGGTATATTCCCGTTGAAAGCTGGATCAGAAGAGGGCGAGTTTGCCTAATTCGGCTTTGCCGCCAAACTATGCTGGCTCATGATTGGTTGGTTCGAAACAGAGGCTCGTAGATAAGGACGATAACCCCCATACCTCAGAATTCTCAATAAAATGACTTAATTTTAATTTCAACTAAGGAAGTTTTCAACTAGATATCTACCTTATATGGTCAAAGAAAAAGATAAATATTTGGTTCAGTAACACTGACAGAAACAGTTTAACTTTACGCTTACAGTGTAAATCAAACCTTTCATAAAAAACTTAATATTTAGCAATTTTTAAAGACTATATATCAAAAATATCTTCCCGAGTCCCATGCATAATCAGAAGAAATTTGGTGATTATAGCTATAACCATCATTGAGTTATGCAATGATAGATCTGGCGAATATTAGTTAAAAAAGAAAAATACCTGAAGGTATAAAAAAAATAAAGAAAGATACGAAGATATAAAAAATACTGAAAGATATAAAAAAAAAATACCTGAAGATATAAATGAACACACCTGAAAAAGATTCAAGGCCTCCATATCATTTTAATTCCTTATTTTTTTTTTTTTACTTTCTTTTCTTTATATTTTCTAGCCTACACTTGTCTGCAACTTTCTATGATAAGCCACAAAACTAAAAAGAATTTTTTAAAAATCGTATTTGATTTTTTAACAATCTCTTGAATAATTCATCAAAATTTAAAAAGTCTATTATTAAAAAAAATACTATATGACTATATTATTTTTTTTTTTTTTTTTTTTTTTTGTTAATTCACTTTCAATTCTTATTGAAATGACTTGGATCTGCATGAAATTAAAGACTGAAAATTAAATGAAGAAAAAGATATGCCTAGAACTGGAAGAAATTTTGATACTTTGCATTTATCCAACAAGAGGAGAAAGTAGAAGGTCTCAGTTTTTGACTGAGAAGAGAGCCCTTGTGTTTTGAATTCACTTTTCCTTCTAGACTAGTAAACTAACCAAAGGTTAAAAATCCCAGGCTGCCTACAATTTACCCATAGCTGGAGGGAAAATAGTTGGGTCCGTATGTTTCCCATGAGTATTAGCGCTATGTAAAATGCAAACAGCTGAGTCAAGGATTTGAACTCGTCTTGCCATGTCCCTTTCTAACAATGGTAACCATTATACCTCATGCTTCCAACTTAAAATATTCATAGAAGTAGATTTCCATCTTTTTCAAGTTTTTGAACAGCATTTTTTTTTGTTTTTTTTTACCTTTCTTTTGGACCACATTAGCAGTATGATAATAAGTATCCACTTTTAATTCATCTCTAACTATAACCAGATTAATAGCTTTATTAATCTCTCTTTATAAGACACTTTCAGATTATATAATATTCATATTCATAATTTACTATATTACTAATTTATATAATATTCATATTCATAATTTACATTACAAATGCTATTGAGTACAACACTTCTTCACAGGTGGAATGTGTATTGTATATCAGAGTTTTCCATAAAATAAATTTTGAATATATCCTTTTGCTCCCACATTGAGAAGTGCAAGTGGCTACTCAGAGATCCCAGATTATACATTAATTATGATGAAAATTTTAAGGTGAATTTATATAATCTTGAGCCATATTTCTTTGAGGCATAACACAGATTCACAAACATACATGAAAAAATGTAAAAGGTTTTAAATAAAATAACTGGTGCATTATATCTTTTATTCATTAATGTATCAACACTGAAAATTTTATTAAATTTGGTTAATTCCTTGATTTTTTAGTATTCTTTTCCTATCGGCAGGGTGACATACGATGGTGGAATTTATGTCCGTTAAGTAGGATTTAATCATCATGGTTATTCTAACTGGAATTGGTTGGTACAAATGGATGATATATACAAAACACAGGAAGAAATTTGCATAAATGAGAAGGGAGAAAATGGAACATGCAGTATTCTAAACCATATTCACATACACACATATATAAGGTTTGGAGGCGCGTGGATGGTTAAAGTCATGGGAAATGGACTCGTCACCCCGAGTTCAAATTCTGGATATGGTAATTGCATTTCATTTAGCGCTAATAACCTTGGGAAATGTATGAATCCTACTCTCCCTCCAGCTATGGGTAAATAGTAGGGCAGACTGGACTCTTTAACCTTGGTTAGGAAAACTGAATTCAAACCTGTGGAACTCTGCTTAAGAAATTGACCTTGTGCCACATCCTGCTTGTGCGGAGGGGTTGGTAAATATATATATAAATTTGGAATAAAATGCAAATTCAATAAGGAAAACTAAATTGACATATTTCATAAGGATAGCTTCATCAGAAATTTAAATTTATTTTCAAAAAAATATCTAAACAAAACAATACATATAATTAGGTCCATAACTCAACAGACACAGGATATCTATTCATTTTTTTTAATGGTATACTTCTCTCCTTCTGTCATGCATAGACTTTATTTTTGCAGAATAAAACTTAATTTCTAATAAAGCTATCATTATAGCAAAACATGTCAATTTAATTTTCCCCATTGTCTTCCTTTTTTCATATATATATATATATATATATATATATATATATATACACGTGGGTGCAAAAGTAGGTATACAGTTATAAAAAAGGGAAAACACAAACATTACTCATTGTATTTATTATACAAACAAACAAATGTTGCATATACATGTAATAAAAAGCATGTGTAGTAAAAAGCTCAATTTCTCTCAGGTACTCAAATTGCTGCCTTCAGAGTTCACACACGCCTCGAATCGAGAACAGACACTCATGCACACTCTGAAACAAATTATCAGCCATGATTGAATTGCCAATTTACCTGAAATGAATAAAATGTACATGGATTTTTATTTCTTAAGATATGTCACTTTCACTTCAGTATAATACAACACTAATTTCACTGATGTGACACTACTGTATACCTACTTGTGGTGCACAATATATACCCTGTATATATATGAATACAATGTTTTGTAAAGAACCTTCACAAAGCTGGAATATTTGGGGAAAATGCTTTATAATAAATTAATTAATATTTAATCAATCTATAAATTAATTTTGTTTTTACTTTACCATCTGAAGAAAGAAGCTATGATAAGTGTCACTTTCCTCCTGAAAAAATCAAAGAATATGTTAGTGAAAACATTTATGAATGACCAAAACAAGAAAGTGTTTGTGAAAGAATTATTTGAATATTTTTTTCTTTAATTCAATTCCTATTATGATTTCTTTAAAAGAATAGATAAAATGATGCAACTCATAATATTTTTCCAATAGTTGAATAAGAATACAAGTTAAATTTATGTTCCAGGTTATTGAACACATTAACTTAAACTTCCATTTAATTTATACAAAATGATCAGATCAAAATGGTGTCTCATTCAACTGTTCTCTGATTGGCTAGTTGCATACTATTTTATCATTGGTCAGAAAAGATTCAAATTTTAATGTGCTGTTATTTTCTATTTTTGCACTGATTTGTGCTTGTAGTAAAAAATAGCACTGTCCTGTCCCTACACCATTGATCAGGGTCAGACATTTTGCAAATGTTAAATTGTCATGGATGTAGGTATTTACCAACCCATTCACTATGGGTATGATATACACAAGGTCGCAAGTGTTGAATAGTCTTATTATCTTCTTATCCTTCTATTTTCAAAGTATTCTCTGTTGGTCATGCTGAGTTCTTTAAGCTCTCATCTCAGATGTCATTATGGACCATATCTCTTTGCATCCATCTTTGCTCTTAATTATGAACACAAATACATATTTCTGTTTTTTTTTATGTAATCATCTTTATTATTCAAGATCTTTTACTGCCATTCGCAAATCGGGAGCAAATCGGGCCAGAGATGAAAATTAGTTAACTGTGCTCTCTGTGGTTTCTCAGTGTTTAACTATTATTATTAAACTCCTAAACTTCCAAGGTAAATCGATCAGCTGACTAAGATTGTCAAATCACACCCAAGTTCTTAACTAACCTTTAACTTTCAAATACACTTAGTTGACATTACAGTTAAAATCTTTAAAAACTACCTATACTAATGCCAAATAAAAGGTTTTGGTTTGGTTTGGTTGGTTGGGTTTTATGGAATGTCAACACTGTGTTTTTTTTAAAAAGGGACACTTCTGTACTTATGTCATTAACTTTATTTAATAAACACCATGAAACTGTACAAGGAAAAACAAATAACATTTAATAACAGGATAACAGTAAATACTTTTCCAAATAAGAAATAACGGATAACAGCAAATACATTTCAAATAATTAAAAGACTTGAAGAATGTTGGAGCTCTTACCATGTCATCCATCTTGGCCAGTAGCATAAACAAAAAGGGGCCTTGTATAAGTCTTCTCCTTACCACTTTTCCAGTTAGTGATTCATAGCCCACAGAAACTAATGGTCAGCATGAAATGAAAGTAATGAACTCATTAAACTACTCAAAATTGGATACTGTGATTGTGGTTAATTTTACAAACAAAAAATAACTATATAAAATAAGACATAATTAACTGTTCAGTTTAGCGGCAGTTACAAGACCCCATATTCTAATGAATGTTGAGAAGAATTCTGAGGTTACCATTTTACATTCAGCCCAAAGACCATCTTTAACTCAACTCACTTTCCCACAGTTGCTCAATCACATGACATCTCAACCAATGAGAATATCCTGCCACAGATCAATCTGGGGTTAAGGCTGTCAAATCCCTAACAATTTTTCATGGTCTTAACACTAACCATAAAATTCAAATTCTACACTACATCAAAAAATGAATGGGCTAATCTATCCATTATGTAACATCAAGCAGGATTGAACTAGCTATTCAGAAGTAATGGTTCTGTGAGACTAAATTAATAACCATTAAACCATGATGGGATGCCTTTTATTACCCAATCTGTTAGTCATGGCTAGTATGTGACACAAGATCACAAGTATGGGACATCCAGCAAGGATCAAACTCATTATTCAGTAATAATGGATCTGCAAGACTAGCTTGCAAACCATTACACCATAATGGGATGCCTTGGACATATGTCAATACTTGACACTACTACTGACATTTGTATATCTCTTAGAAATAATCATTAGCTGATATTTTTTTACTAGCTAAAAATATACTTCTAATAGAAATTAGTGTATGTTATATGATTGGTTGATGGTGTTGGATTATTTCTGTATATAAGGTGTGCTCCAATTCCCCACCTGGATTTATAGACAAGCCAAGGTTACTTGGTTTACTCCTCCGGCCAATCAACAGCCATAATGCATGGCTGATACACTACTTAAACACTGATACTTGCCACAGTTCACTTGCAATCATTGAGGAGGAACTTACGACCATTGACGAAGGAACTGAGACTCTTTACCAGAAGAACCAAAGGATTCATTATCAGAGGACTACCAAGGATCCAATTTCACTGGACAAGTGCTCTGGCTTAAGGTATACCGGATGGCCCAACAGATTGTAACACACGGAATATGGAAGAAGTGATGTGCAATTGTTGACTCCCTTAATCTCACTCTCTTTTCTTGGGTCTTGGAGGATTTGAAACAAGTTTTTTTTATGCACAAAGATTTACCATTCCGTTTGATTTTTCTCATTAATTTCTCCCAATACTTAGAGGACTGTTAGATGAGGTGAGTGACTATCTTTGCCATTTACACTTCCCTGCTGCGCTATCATTTGCAGAAATATTGGAATGTTCAAGATACGACTGACTAATCAGCGCAGGGCAGCATTGTCAGTTATGTTATTCACTAGTTTCATACGGGGGTTTCAGGTCTTCCAACATAATACCCCACCTCCGCCAGTCAGATTCCGCTAGAGTTGATTAAACTCGCTGCCTTTTTGTTTAGCGCCAACAGAAAAATGGCTTTGAATAGAGTATGCCAACGCAGTCCTCGGCCTCTGTACATCTGGTTGGCTAATTCTACAGCCAATCATCGTTCAGAGTAGTTTTTTATAATCAGGATCACGTGACATGCATTATTTATGATTTATATTTTATATTTTGATGTTTTTTCTGCTGTAATTATATTTTAATAATTATCTTTCTTTTTCGTTTCTAGGTAAGTTCAACATATTTCTGCCATTAAAGATTGGTAAGTTTTTTTTAAAAGCACAAGGATACTTGTTAGGAATTTCAACTTCGAGACAGGTAGGTGAAATAAAAATTAATCACATGATCACAGGGGGCATTAACCTCCGGAAACACCTACCTCACAGCCTAAAAGGTGTGAGAGCTGGATTTATTGCCCTGTGCCTGAGACCATTCATTTATTTTTAACTGGTCATGCATGAGCTTCAGTTTGTGCGTGGCAAAATGACTTCAAGTCAATCTTGATCTCATGGGAGGTCTGCAAGATAAATATTTGTTCTTCTCCTGAGATATCTATATAGTAAATGTGTTGTATACTCATATACCCTCGTTGGGTATATAATCGAGACAGTTCTCGTATGATAGGAAGAGAGAGAGAAGGGGGACAGACTGAGTTAAGACTGTGACTTACTTGACTGTTATTTCATTCACCATGTTTCATCTTTACTTCTTTGACCGGTCTGGGTCTAGTCTCTTCTTGCTGTCTCTAACTAAGGACTGAAACACAGGTGAAGTCATGTACCTCGTTTTTGTCAAATTGATAAAGTGGAGTCACATGTCTCGCTTGCATAATAGAGGTGTTTTGTATTTCTTTTACTCATGCATTCACTAATTTAAGATTATATATCCGTTTTGTAATTTTTTACATATTCTGTCAGTCCTTGGAGCATGTACAAAGACAAAGAGGGGTCTTCCACTTCTTTTGATAAAAATTAAAAATTGAACACATGGCCTAGTGGATAAAGGAGATAGGTTAAGACAGTTCTAAGTGATAGTTATCTCTAGACTGCAGGTTCAATCCTGGTCAGAATAATAATTAACACAGCTTAATGCCTCTACCCCAGCTATGGTTAGGCAGAATGAAAACAGAATATCCCCGTGGACTGAATGAAGGGTTGGGTTCAAAGTTCCGTTTACGACAAGAAGGTTCCCAAGTCCGAGATGGTTCCCGAGTCCGAAAGAAATACATGAAGAAGGTCGAAGGGCATATCGGCCGGAACAATGTTCAGATAGCAATGAAGATGAGGACAATTGTCCGAATAATACAAATAATACTAATCATCAAGCCTTATCTATTCTAATAAAAATTCAGCACTTTGCACCCGTGTGAATTTCAATAATATCAATGTAACTCTTCCTCGTGATTTTTCCTATGTTTTAGTTCACATAGAATTGTCTACACATGTATTTCATGGTTAAATATATGATTGAAAATCGAGTTATTTAAATTAAGAATTTATTTGCACGAAGACATGATTCGCCAATACGGCTTTATTGTATACTATGAAATAGATTTAATTAAACGAAACTAAACAACTACAAGATCCACTGGCGTGTCACCGTTGTGATTTGGGGGGTGGGGTAGAGAATTCGGTACGGCACCCCCAGTGGCCAATAAGTATTGATTCAGATTTTTCAAAGCTTCACCTACCCACCCACTTTAAAATTTTATGCATTCATAGTTCAGGAGTATAGTAGCAAAAGTTAGGTAATACACTTCCATGGTATAGCAACGCAAAGGCTTTTTGGTTAGGATGATTTTGCGCCCACTGAAGCTGTACCCCGGAGTAGCTGTCATCCCTGACCCAACCCCTCTGTTCCGTCAGTGACAAGATCTTTTCTTTGATAATAATATTCGTTTATATCTTATTGTATTATTAATGAATCAAATACTATATCATTTTTCACAAATAATCTTATAGGAATCTCATAGTAATGACAGCAATCACAAAACAGATTTTAAAATAATTGTCAATTTCCCAAGCCGCCAACGCCCAGAATAAATCAGTTTCCTTTATTTTTAAAAACAATTTCGTTGTATGAAACCGCAGAGATACGAATAAATTGTTAATTTCAAAACGATTTTCATTTTCCAGTGATAATCAGTAAACTTTTTACCTAAGCTCTTGATACTGAAAAAAAATGACTATTTCTTGATTGTGAATAATTTTCTCGTAAAAAATACGTTAGATGATTTTAAATATATATTAAAATAAAACAAACTATGTATAAATTTATAATACCGGGCATGTATTTATTAAAACTTATTTTAAAGAACAATAATGACTATCTAAGGTTGTTCTTTATTTTATGTACTGACGATTTTGTGTAATGTGACGAAAGCAGCGACGTAGTTTCGGTTACAGACAAATTAAGACCGTATCTCCATTATTATTAAATTTTATGCCAAATGGATTTTATTTGCTGCAATTAAGTTCATTCAATTATTAAATGTTATGTTTTGTCAAACATTTTTGCCGTGCACTTTTTATGTTGTTCTACATTGAACTACCTGTCATCAACACTTAGCTACGCTGACAACCATTCCAGACCCCACGTATTAAAAGAGAAAGACCTCGAGCTGTCCCCACCCCTGCACACTTGGGAACTAAAGAAGTCAAACTAAGATCACACTTATTCCTCTAGTAACCCCTTTAAAATCTAGCCAAGCACACCAATCTCTCAAATATATATATATATTTTTACATACCGCAACATTGTTAACTTGTACCGTTCACAAAGAACACCCATGTATTTGTATCGGAACATTTGATGACTGCACTGTAATTCGATTCACAGTAGGGGACCCATAAATTCAAGTCCAAATCAATATGTGTTCACCAACCTCTTCAAACAGATTAATAAGATTTCTCTCTTCACTAGAGAAAACTAATTTTCCCCTTAGTTATTCTTATTTTTTTAGATGAAGCATTGTCAATCATTTTTAAGATCGGTTAGAATACTCAGAAGAGTCCCAGAGATCTGAGAAGACTTACTATCACTCGGACTACCAGTTAAAACGAAAATTAAAAGATAAAAGAAAATAATCAAATCTAATAAGAAGAATGCTTGACAATAGTTCATCTGAAAATAAATATTATATTGATAGTTATTCACCCAACCCGTTCGTCACGGGTAGGATGTGACACAGTCGCAACTATGAAGATTCCAGCGAGGATCGAACTCGCTATTCAGTAGAGGTGGATCTGAGACTAGCTTGAAAACCATTATACTACGAAAGGGTGCCCTTAAATATGATATTTGTATTCTAGTGTAAAAACAATAGCATCGATTCCATATAGATGTGTGCAATCTTGACCAGACATTTATTTCTAGAATTTCACGTTTTAAAAAACGACAAAATAACAATTATCAGTGTTGTCCTAATTTTTATTGTTATGCATATATTTACCAAACCCTCCACACGAGCAGGATGTGACACAAGGTCAATTTCTTAAGCGGAGTTCAGCAGGTTTGAATTAAGAGTTTTCCTCTCCTAGACCGGTTGCCTAACCAAGATTAAAGAGCCCAGTCTGCCCTACTATTTATCCATAGCTGGAGGGAGAGTAGGATTCGTACCTTTCCCAAGGGCATTAGCGCTAAGTGAAATGCAATTACCACATCCAGGATTTGAACTCGGGGCGACGAGTCCATTTCCCATGATTTTAACCATTACACCACGCGCTTTTTATAGTTATACACAACGTTTTGGTCGATGTACTCTCTGGATTTCTTCATATCGGAATCGGGAGCCTTCGTGGAACTTCGAACCGAACCCTTTATTAAATCCATTGGGGTAGAGTGTTCTCATTCCGTTAACCATGACCGGGTACAACTGTTAAGCATTCTGTTATTTTTGCCTATCGTCAGGATTGAACCTGAAACCTCCAGATGAATTTCGCTTAGAACTGTATTAATTGAACCCTATATCCATTATGCCATGTGTCCTACTGGAATAAAGGATTCGGTTCGAAGTTCCGTGAAGGCTCCAGAATTCGACAAGAAATACCTGAAGAAAGTCGGAGGACATATCGGCCGAAACATTGTGTATGTAATAATAATATGGGGAACCAGTGAGGATTGAACTCGCTTTTCACTAGTAACGGATTTGCGAGATCTGGTTGCTAACCATTCTAGATATGTTCGTAACGTTTCCCCGTAACACTCCAGTGGACTCTCAAGTTCTTCAAGTTTGTGCTTGGTCACATTGGTAACATGTGCTGGGCAGTTGTAGGAGTGTACGTCTTTGATTGACCCATTCTAGGTAGCAGGCTTTCAATTTGTTGATTAAAAAGGTTAACGTTTATTGTATAATCATCTGGACAAGCTCACCGTGCAACACCGCCTCGAAATTCCACCAAAAAACACATGATTTTTGTTCAAACCGCCCTTGTTTGAATCCTGGCTGAAATTGATTTCTCTAATTAAAAATTACGACATCCTAATTTTCCATCCTAGTTAAAATTCAACGACAAAAACGGGTATCTCTGAGATTTCCCGGTAGTTGTTTGCAAATGTGCACATCGGTGAGATCAGTTCATGAAGAACTTTTCGAAAACGTCTGTTCCCGAGGCTGGGCTTATATGGAGGTGTCGAATAACGGTGCTTTGTGAAGGGACAAGTTCTGCCGACAATGATTGTGCTTGGTTATTGTTCAGCTATTTCAAGCAACAAAAGGTCTCCTTGCCTTAATTTGTCTTCGAGCATAAAATGGCTCTAATTGCATTTTTTTCACTACTCATTAACAAAGCCATACAATAAATAATAAACCATTAATGTTTATCTATTATACATGGAAATAAATAATAAACAATTCAGCAACGATTGTACAAAAAATTGTATAAAATATAACATGGAAATACAAGTTATAAAAAAATCATTAGTGAAAGATGGAAAAAAAACTTTTGATTCAACTAAAACAAGCTAAATGGAATATGCACATTTACTTCATGGGTCAGCCAGCAAATCTGGTTACAATATTAATTCTTAGCATGCCAGCACCCACCCACCCCACTCCGTGACGACTTTACCTGGACACCTGTCCTAGCCAACTACTCTACCCTACACCCTTTCGTTTTCGCTTAATCACTAAAGCGGTATTAAATTTGTTACTAACAATTGTTTTATTTTTAATTCCATAAAATTTAACTATAGTTAGAATTCAAACATAAATACATCAAATTTCCATGATTAGATATTACATTGATGCAGTTAGATATGGTGGAATGCAGTGAGAGTTATACATTTCAACACTTCTTAACAGGTCCTTTTCTACTGTTTAGATTCTTAAAAAAGTGTCATATATTTTTAATGTTAAGATCGAAGTTATGCAATTCAACATAAAAAATAAAAATTTTGCTTATCATGAAGTTTTAATTTAGTAAAATGTTTTTATAAGTTGTTAACTAAATATTGTGTGATGTTATTTGGATATTCTAATTAAACTGTGGAATTCCCACGAGTTCAGCAAGCAAACATTGAATTTAATGATCTCTGTCTGTCTCTGTCTCTGTCTCTCTCTCTCTCTCTCTCTATATATATATATATATATATTGAAGCGCGTGGTGCAAGTCGTGGGAAATGGACACGTCAGTTAGCGCTAATACCCTTGGGAAATGTATGAATCCAACTCTCCCTCAAGCTATGGATAAATAGTAGGGTAGACTGGGCTCTTTAACCTTGGTTAGGCAATTGGTCTAGGAGAAAGAAAACTCAAACCTGTTGAACTCCGTTTAAGAAATCGACCTTGTGCCACATCCTGCTCGTGCGGAGGGGTTGGTAAATATATATAAAATAACAATTTTCTCAAAATTGCAAGACCCGGAACAATGGCTGTGAATGATAGGTTAAAAAAAAGATGGTATTTGTTCAGATAGAATTATCACATACAACAAAGATAGACACAGAAGATAAACTCAAAAATGTTTTAAAATTATTTTATATGGCAAATAATTGGGGAGAAGAAAGAAAGATAAAGAAATAGTTGAACAAAACTCAATCTTCAAGTGATTTATCTTTTTCATCTACGTGCGTCCACATGGTGACAAAAACTTGGCGACGTTCTTTCATTCCGGTGTTCTCCCAGCGCTTTGAAAATGTTTCTTTATATTCGCTCTTTGATCCGTTGATTCTCAACACTAACTTATACCATTCTCTTCATGGGTTGCGGTTTATTCGGGTACGTAGTAGGGCTGCTGTTAACCACTCGTTACATTCATCACAGTCTTCTTTCTGCTTTGTCCATCTCGCAGTTTCTTACCACTGAAGTTTTCAGTATACTGGTGGCTCCCCGAGATTATTTCCCGTCGCCTGTTGAATTAACAAGCTTTCTTCCCCCCCCCCTTGTCATCTGACATGCTGTCACCTGTCTGCTCATGGCCAGTTTTAGGCTGATTGACCAATAGGACGCAGATCTTGTGGTTTGATACGCAGAAGGGGGCCTTAGATAAAAGTCTTAAGGTGACATGGTATAACTGATTCTGGGATTTGGGAATAGGTCACTATATTGGTTGGTCGTTCAGGAATTTGGGAATGGGGTTACTAAAGTGGTTGACCCACAAATAGGTTAGTTAAAAATAATCTACCTCGTGGGTTACGTTACAACATTACAATATATATATATATATATATATATATAATATATATATATATATATAATGTGTGGGTGTGTTTATTTCGGTATATGTGTCCGTTTGTTGGAGGTATATATACCTAGTTTGGCCATTAGTGTGAAGCATTAAAGAAACCGAGTTTCTTGTATTTTTATACAAGAAACTCGGTTGTTTGAGAGAATAGTTTCGTTTATTTAGTAAATTTTCGAGATTGTAATACTCTCTTCATCGGATGGGGTGGGGTATATATATAAAATCAGGGCTGTAGCAGTTATGAATGTTTTGTGTGCCATTTTGTTTCTTTCTTAATAAAAGGGATAGGACAAATTTTATTTTAGTTTTATTTTAATCCCAGCGTGTATAATATACATATACATATTTTTATTCATTTATAAACATTTATTCCTCTAACAATGAACATAAATACACAATGACCAACAATCTATAAAGCTATCCAATTCTCTGGCATTTATTAATATGTTAGTCCCTTGCTATCTTCGCTGGGTCTCCGCTTCTTTTTAGACGGACCCATCTCCTACGGGTAGGAATAAGCTGTAAAACATCTTTTGTCTATACATTTATTTTATTCACTTATCTAAGACGTTTTTTATGTAATCTGGGCCACTCGGGGTGCTGGTGCTACCTTAGTGGTCACATGTGTCCGCGTGGAAATCTTGGGACCTATTTAAATGTAGCTGGATATTATTGGTTGCGTGTTCTTAGAGTTTTTGCTTAATCCCATCTCATTTGGGGGTCGCGCTGAAAAGGAAGTAATTTAAGGAACGAAAGGAAAGAGACAAAGGCAGAAGGTAGTTTTATGACTTAGGCTTTATTGACAGGGTCATAGTCGCCGTGGCAAGGGGATATCTCCCTGGCTAGTAGGAGCGACTAGACCCAGTTAATGCTTGACTCGAAATGGCCGAAAGATTCTTTTGAGGTCGGGGGGGGGCAGTCCTTTTTGTTGGACATGCGCGGAGGGTTCTTCCGGTGAAGGCCTATGGGAGTTTTTTTTTTTTTAAATTTTAATTTTAATCCCCACAAACCCACTGATTACCGTAACATCTCAGAGCCAACTGATTAATTTCTATTCCTATTTTACCAGCGTCATCTGGTCACGCAATTCTCTGGCCAATGAGAAGCCTCGTTCCAAATGACTGCAGGGTTATCACCAGTCACTTAAACTCATTTGACTTCATGTCTCTGAGTACAATTTCTATTTCACTTGTCAAGAAAGATGAGGATGTTGGTTTTTCCATTAATATTTCTTCCGAGTAATTAATCTTAAGGACGTACAGAATTATTGCAATGTGATTGATTCTAACGGCCTATCCTCTAGGGTTATTTTTACCTTGAGGTTAGAGAATTCCGTATGTTTAAATTTACAGTTTGTGTGTAGTTTAAGAGTTTGTACACACGGTTATATTATATCAGGGTTTTTTTTTATCATAATACGAATAATTTGCAAACATATCTATAGGAACCATAGATGGGACCTTAACAAGTACTGCCGCTCTGGGTCTGAGTGGACCTGAGAGTAATGACAATGAAGGAGTGCTCGATAATTCCCAGAGCTTCAGAACTAGAGCAGATGCAGTTTAGTGTCATACCCAGAAAACTCCTTTTTGTGAGCGGTCAACATATTCTAACCCTCGTCGACAGGGCGAAGAATTAATGTTTTGGTTTACCATAAGTAGTAACCTGGTGTATCCTTGTCTTTTAAGGCCTATGTTTAAAAATGTACAATTCCGTCTTCCTCCTCTTTTCCTCTTTCTTTTCCTCTCCTTTTCTCTCCTTTTTTTTCCTCTTTTCTTTTCTCTTTTTCTTTATTTTCTCTTTCACTTTTTTTTTTCTTTTCTTTCTTCTTTTTTTCTTTCTCTTTTTTTTTCTTCTTTTCCTCAAAGACCCGGAGAAAATACGTTTTTATCTAATTTGGCAATTCTACTCACTCCCCGAACTCTCTATGTCGGTCTTTTGGTAAAATAAAATCCAACAGACGTTGACTGGTTTAAGCGGTCTTAATCTGAAGTAACCAAGCACTCGCTCTTCCTTTCTATCTTTTCTCTCTTTCATTTTCGTATCTTTTGATAAATCACTTTAAATGTATTATTATTATTATTATTAGCTACTGCTTCTTCAGAAAGCCACTTATAAGGTCTTTTAAAGAAAGAGAGAGATGGGTTACAAGTTTGTTTTTCTTTAAGCCGAGTATATGGTCCTTTAAAATAAAAAAAGTTGAAAAAAAGCAACGTTACAATTAAACGTAAAAAGATGAATGAAGGAGCATGTGTTTGTTTTTTCTTTCTTTTTGTTTGATGGGAGCGAGTGTTGTACAGTCTGTCCTTTTGTGTGCGTTTGTTTAAGTTTATGAGTATTTGATTTGTAAACGTGGTTTATGACTTGTTCATTTACGCGTTTATTTGACACAAGAAAAAACGATAGACTGAGTGAATAAAAAAATCATAAATAAAATTGTTAATTTTAACTAGGGGGTCGGGGTTTAGGGTTAGTTTAATTAAAATAAATAATCGGGTCACTCTGTAATATCGGAGTATTTTGAGATTTTGACAAGCAATTTGTAAAAAAAAAAAGTTTTTTGTTTTGTTTTTATTTTACACTCGTGGCTCAAAGCAGAACATTTGTGTGTGTGTGAGTATACTTGCTTAGATGTAAGAGTGTGATTACTAGCTTAGCTAAGTTTGGCTTAAGGTTATAAAGAGCGCTTAAAGACAACTACCGTGTACGTCTACATACAGGTGTTGTTGTTGTTATTGTTTGCCAATGATGTTTCTTTTTTATTCACAAGAAAATCAGAGACGCACTCTTTTTTAAAAGTCTAAGTTAAATAAATTGAGCCAGTGCTACCAAGACAAACTAAAATGTCTGTGTAAATGCTATGATATCGTTTTTCTAGTTTTTTAAAAGTTTTTTTTTCTTCTGAGGAAGAGAGATAAAAAAAAAAAAGGGCGCGATCCACTGTGTATGTAATCTTTTTAGGAACTACAGGAATTATGTGTGGTAGTGCTTTTTACTTACTTATATGTGGTTGTTAAAAAATTTTTTTTTGTTGTTGTTGTTTGTTTGTATGTTTTAGTGTATATTGTCTGTACTGTGTGCCACGGTCTGTACAGAGGCAAATAATGATGTTGCTGTTATGATGATGATAGTGATGATGATAGCGTGTTTGTTTATTTGCGTGTGTGTTTGTGTGTCTGTCCCTCTCTCTCTCTCTCTCTCTCTCTCTCGCTCTCCCTCTCTCTCTCTCTCTCTCTCTCTCTCTCTTCTCTCTCTCTCTCTCTCTCTCTCTCTCTCTCGTGTGTGTGTGACATCATATTTGTTGATTGTGAGCAGGAGGTTCGTTACGAGTTAACAGATAACGTTTTTTTAGGGTGTGTGCGACTGTCATGCTAAGCAAACAGAAACATGAGAGAAACAACGAATGCGCCTTTTCGCGCACGTGTCGTGTGTGTGTGTGTGTGTGTGTAAAACAGGGTGAGTGAAATTGAAACAGATAAAAGACTATATGTGCTGCTTTATACACAAAAACAAAAAGAAAATCTTTGAGTTTAGAAAATCATCTATGTCATATATTCTATAGCTGTGCTTAGTAGACCTGTTAAGGCGCGCATGTGTTGTCTGTTCACATGTGTTCCACGACTAAAAATACGGAAGAAAACTGTGTTTGTGTGTGTGCGCTTGTGATTATTCTTACACACATGTGTGGGCGTATTTGGAAATTATTCATATGGTTTCTCAGTTTTCAGCAAGTGTTTTTTCTTTCTTTTTGCATCATCTATGAAATTATGAAAGTGAAAATAAGGATATCGTTGCCTTATTCTTTTTTCTAACTTCTTTGTCTTTTATATTAGCATCTTGTTTTTTTAGGGGCGAGGGAAGTCCTCCGATTCGTTTATATGACACCAAACAAAATGTGACGATCAGGGCAGTGATAGCAGGGGTTGAGCTTTAGACGTCACCGCCGAAGACCTTTGCTCTCCAGTTGACACCTGGTAAACGTGCAATGGAAGTGTATGTGTGCGTAGGTGGGTAACAAAAAGTTTGGGTCGGTGAATTTCGTCGTCATAAAATAAACATGTTGAGACGAAATAAGAAATTGTCACACAAAACTCAACACAAAAAATAACACTTTTTTTATGTAGCCTGTACCGTACTTTTTTCTTTTTTTTTTTTTAATAAAGAGTAGGTACTTTCTAGAACTATAAGTAAAGTCGTTGGGGTTGCCTAAATTCGTGTATCAGCGAGGGAGTCTATCCCCTTTTCAATAGCGCTAGACCAAGGAGATTATTTAATCGTCTGAGGTGGAGCGCCACACCTACCATCAACTCTTACTTTACCACACATATCCCTGTGCTACTCATACGCTGAGTTGGCGAGGGCCAGTATCGAACTAGGAACCTAGTGGTTTCTAGCCGAACGCTCTACCGACTGAGCTAACCCGGTCCTTTTCTAGAATTATAATCTGGCTCGACTATTTTATACACTTAACGTAATTTCAGCGCTTTACTTTCATTAAAAATAAATGCTTTAAAAAAGCGTTACAAGCTGAATGCGAGCCATCTTAAGTTTGAGTTTTGTTTAACGGCATATCAACCTCTGTGGGTCATTTAATGCCAAACGAGCCATCTTAAGGCGAATTTACGATACGCTTGACTATGTTAGTGATCACACGTACATGAGTATTCCTCAAGAGTTTGTGCGTGTGTAGAGCGATGTATTGTTTGTGTTAATATGGTGTTTGGTGGAGGTAGGAGTATTTCCACGTGTAGTAGTTAAAATACATCCGTTAAAAAAAGAGAAGCAGACAATTCGACTGAGCATGTGTTTATAGTTGGGAGGGAAGGTGGGCTAGACATTAGACGAAAAAGAAAAAAGAGGTTAAGCAGCAATGTATTTAGGGGTGACCACTTTTTAACGGCGGGTACTGTAAGCAACCTAAGGTTTGCGTGGCAGACTGAGTAAACCTCAACAACAATATTGTCTTGTGTAATAATTAATTCAAATGGCATTTGGTAATAATTTTCTTTACCTTTTAATTTATAAGTGTACTGAATTGTTTAACATTTATTCAATGAATGAATCTGAAAAATAAATAAAAATGTGGTGAAAAATAAATAAAAATTGAATTGAATAACATGATGAATGCCGATTGAAACTAATCGTGTGTAGAAAAGAAGAAAATTTAAAAGGAACTTACTTGCTTAAATGAACAACAATGAACTCTGTCTCTCCCTCCTCTGTCTGTCAGTCTGTCTGTCTCTATCTCTCTCTCTTCTCTAAATTTAGTAAATTTTCTTTCTTTTCTATTTTCTTTCTTTCTTTTCGTTCTTCCTTCCTTCCTATAATGTTGTTGTTGTACACATCGATAGAAAACTCGACTGACAATGGTTATCTCAGCTATTTTTAAGTGACAAGCTGTGCCCTACACAATACACACACACACACACACACCAATTCATACTCCTACGAATAGCGATTTCCCAGTTATACTATCCAAGAAAAATGCCACAAAATCAACGTAGAACACTTTTGTTTTATTCATAAAATTTACTCTGAAGGTACATTTCGTTACCAGTACCTGCTACTCTAAAAATTCCTTACAACGTAAACACGTAACTGGCATGTGCTCGTACGACGCCTGGTCTACGCGATTACTTCTCAGTAGTGTATATACAAACAACAACAATTATTACAACACTGGACCTCTCCCTCTTTCTCTTTTTCTCAATCTCTCTACAACCGCTCTTTTCCCTCCTCCTTCTATAGAGTA
>CM042166.1:58899832-58902332 GCA_023376005.1 Doryteuthis pealeii
TATATATATATATATATATATTACACACACACATATTAAATATATACAAATATATAGTTATTTATGTGTGTAATATATATATATTATATATATATATATTATATATATATATATATACACACATTTAAATATAATACAAATATAAGTTATTTATGTTATATATATTATATAACCATATATAAATATATACAAATATATAGTATTAATATGTGTTAATATATATATATACACAACATATTAATATATACAAATTTATTTTTTATTTAGTGTATATATTATATATATAACACATATATAAATATATACAAATATATAGTTATTTATGTATATATATATATATATATAATATATATATATATTATATACAAATATTATAGTTATTTATGTGTGTGTATATGTATATAACATATATAGATATATCAATATATAGTATTTATGTATAAATATATACAAATATATAGTTTTATATATGTATAAAAATATATAATCATATATATATATTATATATATATTATATATAAATATATACAAATATATAGTTATTTATGTTAATAATATACATAAATAAATATATACAAAAATATATAGTTATTTATGTATAATATATACATAAATTATACAAATATATAGTTATTTATGTATATATATATATAATATGAATGAGTATGAATATTTTTATTAATGTGACTGTGAGTGTCTATAAATATATTAATGTAAATGTGTGTACGTGTGTGTGTATATATATATATATATATATATATATATATACACATTTATGTTAATGTGTGTATAAATATATATTATTAATGTTAAGTGTGTGTGTAACATATATATATTATGTGAATGTGTGTGTGTGTATAACATATGGTTTGGTTGTGTGTGTGTAAGAACATATATTTAATGTGTTTGTGTGAATGTGTGTGTAAAACATATAATTTATGTGTTTGTGTGAATGTTGTGTATAAACATATATTTATGTGTTTGTGTGAATGTGTGTGTATAAACATATATTTATGTGTTTGTTGTGAATGGGTGTGTATAAATATTACATTGATGTGTTTGTGTCATGCATATATATATATATGTATATATATATATATCAATGTGAATGTGTGTTCCTATATATATATATAAATGTGAATGTGTGTTTATATATATACATAATTTATGTATATATATATATATATATAATATATATATATATATATTATGAATGTCCGTGTTTTATATATTATATATATAATATGTCGTTTATATATATATATATATATGAATGTCCGTGTTTATATATATATATATATATGAATGTCCGTGTTTATATATATATATATATGAATGTCCGTGTTTATATATATATATATATGATGTGTGTGTATATATATACATTAATGTGTGTGTGGTGCGTATATATAATGAGTGTGTGTTATATATATACATTGAATGTGTGTGTGGCATATATATATGAATTGTGTGTATATATATACTATTTGAATGTGTGGTGTGTGCAATATATATGATGTGTGCGTATATATATGAATGTGTTGTGTATATATATAATATGAATGTGTGTGTGTGGTATATATATGAATGCTGTGTGTATATATTACATATGAATGTGTGTGTGTGCGTATATATATTAATGTGTGTATATATACATATGAATGTGTGTGTGTATATATATTAATGTGTGTATATATACATATATATTTGTGTGTATATATATATATTGAATGTGTGTGTATATATATAATGTATATATATATTATGAATGTGTGTGTGTATATATATTAATGTTGTATATATATACATATGAAATGTTGTGTGTGTATATATATATATATAACTATATGTGTGAATGTCTGTGTGTGGCGAATATTATATTAATTGTGTATATATATATATATGTGAATGTGTGTGTGCTTATATATATTAATGTGGTTAATATATATATTATATATGTGAATGTGTGGTGCTTATATATATTAATGTGTATAGTATATATATATAGTGTGAATGTGTGTGTGCTTATATATATTAATGTGTATATATATTATATATTGTGAATGTGTGTTGTGCTTATATATAATATTAATGTAATATATATATATGTGATGTGTGTGTGCTTATATATATTAAATTGTTTATATATATATGTGAATGTGTGTGTGCTTATATTATTAATGTGTATATTATATATGGTGAATGTGTGTGTCTATATATATTATGTGTTATATTATACATAATGAATGTGTGTGTATATACATATATATTATACATATGAATGTGTGTGTATTACATAATAATATATATATATGAATGTGTTGTATATACATATAATATATGTGAATGTGTGTGTGCGTATATATATTAATGTGTATATATATACATTGATGTGTGTGAATATCATATAATATATATGTGAATGTGTGTGTGCCGTTATCTATAATGCGTATATATATAATATGAATGGTGTGTGAATATACATATATATGTGAATGTG
>CM042166.1:58909832-58963944 GCA_023376005.1 Doryteuthis pealeii
AATCTGGTTTTATATTTTTTCTAATTAAAAGATTTCATTTAGAATTATACCTTTAATCAAGTGTTTCATATGGTGTGAGTTTCTGGGTTGTAATGTAAATATAGATCTATTTCAGAACATAGAATAGGCACCCCAGTCTCTTAGACATGGGGAAAACACCTAAGCAGTTGTTGTAAGATGTAATATATCTATCTATACTCAATAACGATTATATATCGTATTGTTTAACATGCTATATTCTTTATTTTAATTATTAATGTTTACTTATTCAGCTAGAAGTTTTATTCATTTCTACATATTTATACAGCTAGATTTAAATATAGTTATTTATACAGATTCATATTTAGAGATGTATATTATACACACTGATACAGGACCCCAACTCACTCACAACACACAAATATATATATATATATATATATATATACACACTAGTGTGGTAAAAACAGTCCCCAAATCATATCATTTATTGCTTACTCTGGGTTACATAATTTAAATTTATTTATATATATATATATATATATATACACTTATATATACATTTATATTTACACACACACACACACATGTGTGTGTTGATACACATGTAGAAATACATATTTCATATTGATACATATATACATATAAGTATATACTTTTATATATTTATATCTCGATACATATATTCATACATATATATTTTTATATATTTATATATATATATTTTTATATGTCTATATATCAATACATACATATATACATATATATTTTTGTGTATATATATATATATATTTTGTTAATGATGTAAAAAGAAAAAATATATATATATTTTGAAATATTTATATACATATACATATGTGTATATTTTCATGTGTTTATATATATATATATATATATATATATATGTGTGTGTGTATATACATATGTGTATATTTTTATGCGTTTGTATGTGTATATATATATATATATATATGTGTGTGTATATTTTTATGTGTTTGTATATATGCATATGTGTAATCAGAAAGTGGATAAACGAAGCCCAAAGAAGATACGAGAAGATCTGAAACACATGTTGCTGAAGTGTTTATATATATATATATATAAATATCCAAAAATATATATATATATATTTTTGTGTATATATATTATATACACATACATACACACACATGTCTATTTATATATATATATATATATATATATATATATATATATATATATATATATATTACACATATGCTATATATATATATATATATATATATATATATATTACACATATGCCTATATATATATATATATATATATATATATATATTATATATATATATATATATATATATATATATATATATTACACATATGCCTATATATATATATATATTCATAAGTAATTTTTAAGATAGAAAATATTCTATTATCATCATTAAATTTTTTTAATTGCATTAAAATAACTTAAGGCAAAAGATCTACCTTAAATGTAATATGAACTTTATGAATTATCAAATGTCATATAGTTATGTTGGTTAAATATTATTATCCACTCTTTTTTATTGTGTGTAGCTGGTCCCTATTTATTATTAATATTAATTAATATCCTGAATGGCTAAATGCTCTTTTCGATCATAATTAAATCTTTTATGAATTGAAGGCTACATCAACGATATTGAAGTTCATTTCCTACCAGCATTAATGACGTAAAAAGAAAAAACTTTGAAAAAACAAAAAGCAATTGTTCTATTTTATTTTTTATTAAGCATTGTCAGTTGTTTTTATTGTTATTTATTCTTACTTGTATTATTTTTTTTTTCATGTATTAATTTTTAAAAAATTTTTTTTATTGAATTTCACTTATGCCATCTTCCAATAAAAAAACAATAAAAAATTAACAGACGAAAGAAAATGGTCAAAAATAATGATAATAAGGAATACAATTATTTATGTATTTTTAAATTCTTTCTAAATTCTGATATATTTTTCTTATATTGAAAAGAATGTTTACAAAACAGTTGGAATTTTTATCCGTGACAAAATACTTAAACAAAATATATAATGTAATTTCTTATCTTTAATACATCTGTTTTAAAAATTTGTATTATTTTGAGATAATTAATTGTAGAATTTATATTGTATATATATTCAGAATCAAAAATAATTATGACGTCTATTATCATTATTATTTACATAATTTAGACTATCATCCTCATCTTAGTTATTATACTCACAATGTATTATCATATTTTGTTGAAACACACATACTTAGAGAGTGGAAGAAAAAGAAGTATTTGGAAACTTCCAAAATATTTATTTAATATACTTCCATTGTCTATATTTGCTTTAAATCTACACAGGTGATTTATTTTGATGTAAAACAAACAATTTCTAAGCACTAAGCAAGAATATTTTTCAAAACATTCAATACAGAATAATATGTAAACATAAATAACATTAGAAAAAGTATATAATAATTCAAATCTTTTACACACATAACACAGCAAAAATGAAACATTGTATCAAGATTTTGTTAGCCCAATATCGTAGTATGTTCAATTTTAGAGAATAAAACAATTTTCAATCCAGTCTGCATTTGCACTCACCCCAATCATTATCAATTCTCACAAGAGATAATTATGTAATTTTAATTACATATGAGTAGCATAGGGATCTGTGCAGTAAAGGAGCTGATGGTAGGTGTGGCGCTCCACCTCAGATGCAAAAACAATCTCCTTGGTCTAGCGCTACTGAAAAGGGGATAGACTCCCTTGCTGATACCGACATTAGGCCACCCCGTCGACTTTACTTTTTTTATAATTATACATTCTATGAATAGGATGTGATTTAGCAAAATTTGGCATCAGGCTCTCCGTAGCATTATTATTCATGCCTGAAGTCATCCTGGCACAACACCATGAAGCCAAGAGGTCCAGAAGAAAGTGACGGCAACAAAGCACCGGCACATCAGCATCTTCAGGGACAGCCTTCATATGCAACATCTGTGGTCGGGACTGTTTTTCGAACATTGGACTTGAGTCACAGAAAGCGCTGTAACTTCAGTGGCACAAGAATCATATAGTCTTCCAAGACTGCAATGCTGATATACAATATATGAAAAGTGTGTATATTATAATCATCCTATTTTTGTATGTTTGTATGTTACTGTCACATAGCAAAGCAAAAATGGCACTCAGTAGTAAGATATTTGTTAGAGCAATGACATTTTAATAGAGAATAAAACAATATCCAATTCAATTTTCATCTTTGTATGTTTGTATTTTACTGTTACATAGCAAAGCAAAAACGGCACTCAGTAGTAAGATATTTGTTAGAGCAATGACATTTTAATAGAGAATAAAACAATATCCAATTCAATTTTCAACTTAGTACTGATAATGTGTACTTGCCCAAAAGATTATAATTCCTCATTAGAGATAACTATCAAGTACCAAGCGTAGAGTAAGTACTTCTCATTATTTATTATTATTTATATTCTATTACCAGAATTCAAACCTTTAAGCAAGTTTGAAAGAAAAATTATGATTTTTAAAAATTAGATCAGAATCTACATTAAAAACGTTCTGTTCATATAAGTATAAAGAACATGTTTAAATTTCAAAATTATTTTAATTTATAATGATAGTAACAGGGTGATTTAAATATCAATTAATAGATTTCATTAATATCATTATAATTTATAATTATTTCTATTTTATTTTTAAAAACAATAATTTAAATATTCAATGAGAATTATTATCAAAAACTATCTATGCCTGCTCAGATAAACATGATTTTTTTTTTCATTCAAAAAGATACATATGCTCTTTACAAAAGTAGTTATTTCATCATCTCTAACCAAAGGTTTTCAAAAACCTATGTTGATAATGATAATAATAATTAAGTCAAATCTTATTAATTATCATAAACATCATTCCTTTTTATATAAATTTTGAATTACATATTAAACTTAAGTAATAAGCTGAAAAAAACTTTTATTTAAAAAAAAAATGTGTTGTTAATGCAAAATATTTTGAAAGCCTTTATCTAATCATCTTATTATATCAATTTTTTTTTTGTCACCAGATCAGAAATGCATCTTAATAAAATTGAATTGTATCGAGAAACATGGGAAGAAAACAATATAATTTAATTGATGTCTATACTTACATACTCTTTATCAAATAAAGGATAATTTATAATTATGTTATCTTTGTTACTATAACTAATATCATTATCATCAAGTTTCTCACTTCTGAGATATATTTAAAAAATCATGGAGTCTGAAGCTGTATTTACCAAAAGAGAAATGACTAATAAACAAAACATGCATTTTCTTCAAAATACTCCATTTAACATTCATCAGTGAGTTTTTCATTTGTATAAGCACCTTTGAAACTTCTCTTTTCAGATGGTGTGAGTCTGTACCTTATTTCCTTTAATGTCCTCTACATACTTAAATCTTACATTTTTTAAGATACATTTTCAGTTTAGGAAGCAAGCAAAGGTTACATGGAGCTAGATTTTACAAGTATGAAGGGTGCTGTACTTAAAAAATCCTGTGTGTCAGCAAAAACATTTTAATTCAAAAATCCATACATTTTTTTTTTTTTGAATTGGCACAGACTTGTGAATGCTTTGTCTGGACAGCAGTCGAGATTTCTAGACATCATTTTGTTATACAAATTTCTCAGTTGTGTACATGTTTATCTTTCTTTCTAACATACATTCTTTCTTTCTTTCTTTCTACCATACATTCTTTCTGCCTTACCACCATACATTCTTTCTTTCTTTCTTTCTTTCCATTGTACATTTTCTTTCTACCTTACCACTGTATATTATTTGTTTCTGCCTTACCACTGTATATTATTTGTTTCTGCCTTACCACCGTACATTATTACCACCGTACGTTGTTTCTTTCTGCCTTACCACCGTACGTTGTTTCTTTCTCTTACCACCGTACGTTGTTTCTTTCTGCCTTACCACCGTACGTTGTTTCTTTCTACCTTACCACCGTACGTTGTTTCTTTCTGCCTTACCACCGTACGTTGTTTCTTTCTGCCTTACCACCGTACATTGTTTCTTTCTGCCTTACCACCGTACGTTGTTTCTTTCTGCCTTACCACCGTACGTTGTTTCTTTCTGCCTTACCACCATACGTTGTTTCTTTCTGCCTTACCACAGTATATTATTTGTTTCTGCCTCACCACCATACATGGTTTCTTTCTGCCTTACCACCAGTAAAGCACAAGTCATCTGTAGATCACCCAAGTTAAACCCTGGAACAATATGTTGTTGATAGGTTGCAATGTTGTGTAAGCAGTGTGGTCCATATGTCACAGACTAACCAATTTTAGCATTCTATCTTTTATTTTTCTGACACTTGATAATTTGTATTACTTAGATTTTTTCAGATGGTCATCCTCATCTTTATTGTTATATACACAATGTTTTAGCTGATGTGCCCTCCAGCCTTATTCTGGTGATTTTTGACAAAGAAAGCCTGAGGGCACATCAGCTGAAACATTGTGTATATAACAATAAAGTTGAGGATAACAGGGGGAAAAATGTAAATTATACTCATTTTATTTCAAATTGGTACTGACTTGTAAATATTTTGTCTAGACAGCATCATTTTGTTATATAAATTATTGAGCTGTGTCTATGTATTCATTTAAATTTTTCATTTTTAGATTTAAAAAAATCTAAAGATTTAGTTTTGATACTTTTCTTTTTCACACCTTGTATGATTATATCATTGTTCTCTTCCTTATTTCTTATTTCCAACATTGCTACTATTATTATAATTTGTTGTCATTCAGTTAATTTGATGCCTACAAAACCTGAATCATATTCTGTGAAAGATATGATCATACTATTTTGGAACATTGCATGTCACATAGTTAATAATTTTAAGAAGTCTTTAATATTCCTAAAACTCTACAGATAATTAAAACTGTTCTTCATATTCTTGATATTGTTAAATTAACATTTTGGTAAAACTACAGACACTCATCTTATGAACCAGAACAATGATCACTATAAAGACTCATTTTATAATTATTGATCAAGGCATGACAGTGATCACTATAAAGACTCATTCTATAATCATAGATCAGGGCATGACAGTGATCCCTATAGAGACTCATTTATAATCATAGATATGGCAGTGATCACTATAGAGACTCTTTTATAATCATAGATCAAGGCATGGCAGTGATCACTATAGAGACTCTTTTTATAATCATAGATCAAGGCATGGCAGTGATCACTATAGAGACTCTTTTTATAATCATAGATCAAGGCATGGCAGTGATCACTATAGAGACTCTTTTTATAATCATAGATCAAGGCATGGCAGTGATCACTATAGAGACTCTTTTTATAATCATAGATCAAGGCATGGCAGTGATCACTATAGAGACTCTTTTTATAAATATTTCATCAGAACAAAGATCAATGATCCAAACTATAGTCTCACCCTATAATAATGGATTAGGGAAAGTGATCATTATAGAGATTTACTGTATAACTATGAGATAGGACAGTGATCTAGTTAGAGATGATATATCATCTTAGAAATGAATACTTTATAGAATTTAAAATGATGGTAAGACTTGTACAAACTCTAATCTTTCTCAAAGTAGTTAGAAAATGACAAAATTATGCTACAGCTGTTGAGATTGTAGTGGACTCTCAGCATTCACTCTCCAAAGAAAATGTTAATGTACATGTTCACAGGATTCCTTTATTGGCACAAACTACAAGTTTTTAAAAAAACAATCATTCTATCTTGAATCATGTAGAATGTTGTTTTGACATTTCAGCTGAAATTAATTTGTCTTGACATCATCTCAACAGTTAATTCAAATCTAATCTGAATAAACATTTCATTTCTGAACATCCCTTCACTGACTTTCCACATGAAGTTCATGTTCAATCCCATATTCAGTGTCTTCACATTGTCATCTCATTGATTAATTCAAATATTACATCAGTAAATTAAGGCTTAATTTCTGGGCTCATATTTTTTTTTAAAGTCGTCAGTGTGGCCTAAAGTCTGTATCAGCCAGGCAGCGAGGGAGTCTATCCCCTTTTCACTAGTGCTAGACCAAGGAGATTGTTTTTAGCATCTGAGATGGAGCACCACACCTACCACCAGCTCCTCACTTTACTGCATACATCCCTGTGCTACTCATATGCTGAGTTGGTGAGGACCAGTATCAAACCAGGAACCTTGTGGTTTCCTGGCTAATGCTCTACCAACTGAAAAAAAAACAACAGTTTAGTATTGCTGGGGCACTGTATGTCAATGATCAGGAGAAGGAGCAACCCTTTGCTTCAAAAATTAATCTAATAAATTATAATGAATATATATATATATATATATATATATATATATATTTACCAACCCCCTCCGCATGAGCAGGATGTGACACAAGGTCAATTTCTTAAGTTCAACAGGTTTGAATTCAGAGTTTTCCTTCTCCTAGACTGGTTGCCTAACCAAAGTTAAAGAGCCCAGTCTGCCCTACTATTTATCCATAGCTGGAGGGAGAGTAGGATTCATACCTTTCCCAAGGGTTTTAGTGCAAAGTGAAATGCAATTACCACATCGAGGATTTGAACTCGGGGCGACAAGTCCATTTCCCTTGACTTTAACTATTACACCATGCGCTTCCACTATATATAAGTGGTGAATTTATGCACAAGATTAACTTATCCATGAGAATGTTTGATGTTGTTAATTTCTGAGAATATGATGATGATATTGCTCGTGAAAAATGTTGGAATTCTATTTTATCAACTTGCACCTGCCTGACCCCAGAGTCATCATCTAATGATGGCTTTCTTAGCAAAACAGGTGTTTGTTGTTGTTTTTATAGCAGTATGTATATAAAATACAACTTCTCACAATACACAAAGAATGATGCACGATGCTACTACTACTACTCAAATCTTAGTGGACTCTCAACAGACTCTCTCTTAAGAAAATATTAATGTGCATAGTTGTACCTTTCTGTCTACCTACACTATTGCCTATAAATAAGTGCACCCTACCAATTTTTTAAATAAAAATTAAAGATATCAGGAAAGAATAAAATTCCAACACCTCTAACCAAAAATAAATTTGCATCAATATATATATATATATATATATATATATATATATATATAATCTAAGCTGGTTTTGTTGAATACCATGGTATATTTCTTGATTTTTAATTGCTTAGGTTCAAGCCCTCATGTAATTTTCTTTATATCTGGGTCCAAATGGTAGAGAGAGTATACCATATTTTTTTACCTTGATTGCATTCAGGAAGGAATCTGTGTTGTAGTTGTTTTGGTTGGGTTTTTTTCTGTTGTGAGAGTTTATTTTGCATTAAAATTTTTTTTTTGTGGTTGCATGTTTATTCAGTTTGGATATTTAATTAGAATAAATCTTAAACTATTCTATGGTATTCAATCAAAGCTGTTTAAATAATAACTTGCTGCTGAAATATACACCATATATATATATATATAATATATATATTATATATATATATATTATGGTGTATATTTCAGCAGCAAGTTATTATTTAAACAGCTTTGATTGAATACCATAGAATAGTTTAAGATTTATTCTAATTAAATATTATATTATATATATATATATATATATATATATATAACCAGCTCTACATATATATTGACCACTTTTTATATTCATCCATTATTCCAACTTATTCAGATACTTCTTTTTCTTGAAAGTCAAAATTTTGACTCGCTTGAATTTTTTCTTCTCTGTTAAGTCATTCTCTCTTAAACACACACACACACACAACAAAGATATATATATATATATATTTATAATGTCTATTTATTTTTGGCTGATGAGTTTGGTAATAAATAGTACTTAATAATATCCATTTTGATTGTCTAATGTTGCATGATCTTTAGTTGTTATGGGTGATAATGTTCATATTTCTGATATGAGTAACACTTCCTTCCCATCTTCATAATACATCGATTCAGTTATGATTAGTTAACTTACTGCTTAACAGGAGTACATCTATTCTGATTGTCTTAGATGACCATTGCACACCCATAAAAGATTGTAAATCCATCATAGATATTAAGTTTACTCAATTAATGTATTCATAATGGGAGACTAATTTTTTCTGCCTCATTTTATTAAATGTTTCAGCAGTTGTTCTGAGATAGCACTGCACACGTGCACAGCTAGTTGCGTCATCATATGGCACTGGGAGGAGGAGGAGGATGGCAGGATAATAGGAGAGTGAAAAATAAGAGCCACAGGGTGACTGACATTCCACTAACACACACAGTATTGCCCATAATCAATTTTGGCCAATACTGTATGTGTTAACAATTTTTTTATGAAAAGTTTCTAACCCAAAAGTTTCAGTGTTGTAGAGTTTGTTAATAAATAATTCATGAGTTGATTTATCTACAAGATTAACTTATTAGTATATATGATATTCTTAACTCCTCAGAATATTCTGAAGAACATCCATTTTGATATTTTCTACTAGAAGTAATAACATCCAGGTAGGGCAGGTTTAGTTCAGTCAGTAGACCGTCTACCTAGGAATCACAAGGTTCCTGGTTCAATAACGGTCCTCGTCAACTCAGTGTATTGGTAGCACAGGGTTCTGTGCAGTAAAGTGAGGAACTGATGCTAGGTGTGGTGCTCCACCTCAGATGCTAAAATGATCTCCTTGCTGTAGTGATAGTGAAAAGGGGATAGACTCCCTCACTGTTTGGATTAAACCGATATTAGGCTGCCTCGCCGAATTACTTTTATGTAGGGTTTAGAAAAAACACAAGGTCAATTTCTTGAGCCCAGTTTAACAGGTTTGACTTCAGAGTTTTCTTTTCCGACTGGTTGCCTAACCAAGGCTAAAGAGCTGAATCACCCTACTATTTAGAAAAAACACACGGTCAATTTCTTGAGCCAAGTTTAACAGGTTTGACTTCAGAGTTTCCTTTTCTGTCAAGGCTAAAGAGCCGAATCACCCTACTATTTACCCATAACTGGAAGAGAATAGTTGAATGGATACCTTTTTCCAAGGGTATTAGCACTATGTGAAATGCAAACAGCCTCATCTAGGATTTGAACTTGGGTCAACTGGTCCATTTCTTATGACAGTAACCATTACACCACACACATACAAAAAACTAATGAGTATATATGATGTTCTTAACTTCTGAAGATATTCCCAAGAAAAACTATTTTGGTATTTTCCACTAGAAATAGTAAAATCAATTTTTTATTAAAAAAAATTGTTAGGGTGTACTTTTATTTGTGGGCAGTATTTTAGTTTTATGGTGAGAAGTTGTATACATAAATTTGCCTAATGGTTGAGTTTATGAAAAGAATATTTTGTGAGAAAAATTGTGGAAACAGTTTTTTTTTCCTTTAAGCCAATGAAACTTCCCCTCTTTTATAGAGATTTCATAAAATTCAATAAAAAAATCTCTTGGATACAAAAATATATTTACTTTTTTATAAAGACAATATATTTACTTTTCCTGAACAGACTGATACCCAACATTGCTGAAAAACACCTTCTTGATAGCCAGTATGGTTTCAGAGCTGACGGGCACACCGCAGATATGGTGTTTCTTCTTTTCAGCTACAAAAGTAGTGCTGATACCCAAGCAACGGGTCTTGGTATTAATGTTCATTGATCTGTCAAAAGCCTTCAATACAGTAAGTAGAGAGGAAATGGGGCCACTTATGGAATGACTCAGTTGTCCCCTTAAGTCCCTATACATGATCATACAGCTGTACAAAACCCAGTGTGACCTAGTTAGATACAACAGTGATCTATCAGAGCCCTTCTTGATCATCAATGGGGTAAAGCAGGGTTGCGTCCTGGTACCAACTCTCTTCACCATCTTTTTCAGCATGATGCTCAAACAGGTTACAGTAGATCTTAATAAGGAAGATGGTGTATGTTAGAATCTTTTGGGCCATCATGGAGGCCTTAAGTAAGAGCGCATATCCAGTGGAATTGGATCCTTGGTAATGAGTCCTGGGTATTGGTAAAGATCTGGTAATCCTGTAAGTCCGTCCTGAGTATTGGTAAAGATCTGGTAATCCTGTAAGTCCATCCTAAATGTGGGGGTGTTTAAGTAGTGTATCAGCCATGCAGTATGTTTGGTGATTGGCAAAGTAATTGACCACCTGACTTAGGCCAGTCTATAAATCCAGGTGGGGAATTAGAGCACACCTTATATTACAAAATATTCCAACAGTGTATATAACAGATACTATGTCAATGGTGGCCAATTTAATCTCTGACTACTAGTCCACACAAAGACCATGGAGCAACTGATTTGAGACCTCAATTTTGCCGACAATGCTGCCGTTGTTTCCCACACAGAAATAGTCTTGTCACATATCACTTCCTACATTACACTTCCAACTATTGTATAATCCATCATGGATTCATAGTTGGTTCTATTCAAATTACTTAATTCACTATACAAATCGACAATACAGGGTTTTCCTTTTGAAAGGAAATGGGACCTTAAAATCTCTAAGGCTTTGCGGCCATCATCCTTAGCCTCCCGCATTACCAATGAAAGACTTCAATCATCTAGACATTGGATCAATTCAGCATATATTGTTGCATTATTTTCAACAAAATATGAGTCATCACCAGGCGGTGCATAGATTATATTGTGTAGTTGAAGGGTCCTTAAATACCCATGAAACTTAGTTTCTCAAAGTTCAAAATTTGTCTATAAATCCAGTGGGGAATTAGAGCACACCTTATATTGCAAAGTATTCCAACAGTGTATATAACAGATACTATGTTGATGGTGGCCAATTTAATCTCTGACTACAAATCCACACAAAGACCATGGAGCAACTGATTCGAGACCTCAATTTTGCCGACAATGTTGCCTTTGTTTTTCTTCACCATCAAAGCAGGCCACAGAAGATCTTGATCATGAGGACAGAGTCTACATCAGATACTGTCTTGATGGAAGTCTGTTTGATCTCTGACGATTACAGGCCCACACAAATATTTTTGTCTCAACAAATATTTACCCATTTTTTTCTGTTGTTTTTTCTTAGTTTGGCAATCACAAAATACAAGAATAAAAGGATGCAATTTGAAGAAAAGAGTGACAAGACAAAATAGCACTATTCTTTCTCAAGCAATATCATTATCATATTCTTAGAAATTGAGCCCCCATTATATATACTTATATATAGAACAGTTGCCTAACCAAGGTTAAAGAGCCCAGTCTACCCTACTATTTATCCATAGAGGGAGGGATAGCAGGATTCATACCTTTCCAAAGGGTACTAGTGCTAAGTAAAATGCAATTATCACATCCAGGATTTGAACTCGGGATGACGAGTCCATTTCCCATGACTTTAAACATTATACCACTAGCTGCCATTGCAATGAGCTGTATAAATACTTTTGTGAAGGCCATAATTTGAAATAATTTTTTTTTTTCCAGTTATTAGAATATTTGAATTATCAAAGTTCTTTTCCTAAATTTCAAAAATGATCTGTGGGATTTTTACATATCCTTTAATGTATTTAATGCAAAACCTCCAAAATCCTTAATAAAATTAAAAGCAACCAATAGGAATCCATGAATTTCGATTTAGAATTAATTAACATACTCGGTGTGGAGAAAGTAAAAATATAATTCACTGAATTGAATGTGGTTTTCTGCCCAAATTAAGTAATCTCCCTATTAAATAATATATAAATTAAGTAATCACCCTATTAAATAATTTGTAAATCAAGTAATTGCTCAATGATTTTAATATTTGCTTTTTACACTCTGGAATACTAAAATAATTAGTTTATTATGTTAGGCATATGGAAAATTAAAATGCCACAAGATCAAAATAATCTACTTTGTCAATGAAGTCTTATAGTAATGAATCAACTTATAATATATGATATAAATTATATATAAATCAGATACTTCAAAACTAATCCTTATGCATAATTAGTTTTGTGATTACTGGGTATGCCTACATACGTACATATATATATATATATATATATATATATACGTATGTAGGCATACCATCACAAAACTAATTAAATATATATATATATATATACACACGCACATATATGTAGGCTATAGAGGAGACACTACACAGGAGTATATAAGGAAAAACATAAATAATTTTTTGGGGTCTTAAAATTATAGTGTTACATAATAATTGGATCCCTAATACATTTTTAAGGTATTGTAGAAATCATTATGGCGATCAGTGATGGCCTTGAGAGTGAGTGACAGCGTTTGACTTCACTCTGACCTTGCTTTCTGGGGATAGACGTGAGAACCGGAAACCCCATAGAAAGCCCCCTTCCGGTTTAAGGAGTAAGCAACTCAGTCAGTTAGAACTTTGAAGCCGAGCTAGCAACATGTAAGCCTCATCTGCGCAGATTGTCTGGGTGGGGATTTGGAATAAAGTAACATCAACATAAATCAAAGTCTTGTGTTTATTACTAAAAACTAACAATGACATAACGAGAAACCCCAACAGAAACCAGACCCAGAATCCTCAATAGAAGACCAGACAAGACCTTAGAAAATATACCAGACCAAGATAGATGATAGACGATCAGAAGCAAAGCCGGCCAGTAGAATAGACGACAGAGTAAGAAGTAAGAAAGGTATATAAAGTTATATAGATTTGGTACAGTGAAAAGACCAGTATATAACATATACCTATTTAGTGCCGGTAAAGAAGGCGCTATGCCACAATAGTGGCGAAAAACTGACTGTTACCAAGTGCTGTTAACTTTGCCTTCACTATCCTAACTTAGATATATGTGCTCTATCAATGATATTGAGCACTCTTTTCTTACAAATATAGCAAACTATATTATCTATCTATCTATCTATCTCTCTCTCTCTATATATATATATATATATATATATAGAGAGAGAGAGAGAGAGAGAGATGAAAAAAGTTATGACAAATAGGAATATTTCTTTGTAGTTATAATTTTCAAAAGAGATTTGACCTGGAAAACAATAGATTTCTTAATTACATGAAATATATGGTTTTGTCATGTTGTTATTGTTTTTTTTACAACTACAACCTTTGTCATTATCTTTATCTATATGATTATTATTATTTTCTTTATCATTAACTTTATTGTCATTATCTTTTATTACTACTCCTTGTGATTTTTTTCATATCAGTTCTAACTGTATTTTTTTTCACTGGAGTCTGGGTCACAGCAAGTGGCCTTAGGTCTCCAGGACTCTTGTAAGTTTTCTAGCCAATTTTAAGAGCCATGATCTGGATGGTCTTAATTCTTCCTCATATATCCAGCCCCCCAGTTTCTTTTTCATGCCTTTGGTGACTGTTCTAAGGACACGAACAACAATTTAGTTTACTATCATCTTCATGTTTCACAGCATTTTTAGCTTTCTGACAAGATCCAGATATTAATCTAGTTTTTCACTTTCATTTATTTCAACTCTATGGTCTGCTGGAAGTGCAAAATCAACTAGATAAGAAGTTCTTCTTGTTAATTGGTATTCTGCACTAGATTGGGCAATCTGTATGTATCTCAGAATTTCAGAAAATTTTATGCATTTCATTTTCTTGGACTGATTCTAGTGTATACACATACCATTTCAGTTTTTTGCACAATTCCCAGGAATCACCTTTCCCACCCTGTCTTGTTTGTTTTTTGTACTCTTTATATACCAGTTTGCTGCATTCATTTTTGTGCTTAACAGTTTCATCTCTATCATCACATAACCTACACTTGCTATTCTCCAGCATATTATCAATTATTATTTCATTCAGTGAGTTTTTCAGTCCAGCTCTAACTGATAGTTTTTCTCTGGAATTATTTTTATTATATCACTCCTTGTCATGAGCGTTAACTGTGTTCTGTGTTCTGAGTAACCTCAGGTCTCTAGGACTCTTCTTAGTCTTCTTATTTCTAATTTCAACAATGCTGTTATCTGGATGGTCTCAATTCTTCCTCTGATTTTCATTTCTTCCACTCTTTATTCCAAACCTTGGAACTGTTCCAAGGTGACCACCTACAATTGGTACCACCTTCATCCTCATGTTCAACAGTTTTTTTTCCAGTAAGTCCAAGTATTTGTGTGTCTTTTCATTTTCTTTCTGTAGTCTATCAGGATGACAAAATCCACTGGATTACAAGTTCTCTCCTTCTTGTTAATTAACACTAAGTCTAGTTTTCTTGCCAGGATTAGATGATCCGTCTGTATCTCAAAGTTATTATTATTATTATTTTTTATCATTTCTATTATCTTTATAATTGTCTTTACTATCATTATTATTATTATGCTTATCGTTATCTTTTCTATAGTTATCCTAACCATTGTTTTATTATCTTTTATTCTATTTATCTTTTTACATTCATTGAGTTTTCATACATATATT
The DNA here is from genome assembly GCA_023376005.1 of Doryteuthis pealeii. Lineage (NCBI taxonomy): Eukaryota > Metazoa > Mollusca > Cephalopoda > Myopsida > Loliginidae > Doryteuthis > Doryteuthis pealeii. Next base: position 58,925,239 of record CM042166.1, read on the forward strand.
TTACTATATCACATTAAGTAATTTGTATCATTATTATGATTGATTGTTATTATTCATAATATATTACCTTGAATTTGGCTATGAAAACTATTATCTTCATAAATCATTTATTCTTAATTTATTCTTACTATAATATCAATATACTACTACTTATGAGTAATAATTGATATTACAGTCATATGGTAATAATAATAGATTATACAATAATAATTAATTGTATATTCACCTTTTATATTATCAGTATATATAATTATTATTTATAGCGTCATTATTATATTTAAACCAAAACAATAAATATTTGGTGTGTATATATATATATATCCTCCCACCATTCCCCATACATTCTTATAAACTTATGAGCCCCCCACCTTCTACTAATTCCTTCTGCTACTGTTCGTTTTAAAACAAGAGACAATGGAAACATCTCACCAGTTCCACACCTGATGATAGCACAAAGTCATGCAGAAAGCGCTTGTGAAAAAAACTTTGGTGGATTCATACACCAATTCCACCCGGATATTAAAAAGATGGCCAGACAGTTAGAAAGGATTGAACAAAAACTCGTCTGACAAGAATTGTCCGTTGAGTTTAACAAAACATATATATATATATATATATATATGAAATAAGAGATAAAAAGTCAAGAGTCACGAAAATTATGTCACTGTTTCTGCTATGAACTTGAATATCACCTGTATCTGAGTACAATCTTGTCCGGACTTCCAAATGTGTGTTAGAGAAAAAAAATGACAGGAAAGACAGTGAGTCAAAGCATTATCTCTTTATGGAGGTAACAATGACAAAGTCGATTCTGATACTGACAAGCCAGACTTTCTCTCTGGATTGGTGATACTTAATGCTTTACAGCTAACAAAAACAAAACTGATTTCATAAAAAAAAATAATCGTTTTTGTTTTATGGTTTGTTTTTTTTCTCAAATTAGTTTTGTGTTGATAAAATATGTGGCAAAAAAAAATCTGTATATATATATATATATATATATATATAGTGTCCAACACGAAATATTATACCTGTCTACACTGTACAATAACACTATACTTATACAATATTCACATCATAATACAAATGCATTACATAACACACACACATAAATATTATTAACAGCGTACTAAAAATACACTCTATTAATCTCACAAAACCTATACTTCACCAAGGACACCAAACACAAATATGCACATTCATATGCACACACACGTGGATACGATCATAACGTTGCAGTCCTCATGCACTTTCATGTACACATGCATGCCAACATACACACACGTACAAACAGAAAAGATGCATCTGACATTACAGACACAATCACATAAACATGTAACACGAGAATACAGTTAAAAAAATGCACATATTTAACCATAATTTATATCATTTGTATCATTTTCAAAAACAATTTTTGTTTGCCTGACGACTGCTATAGAGCAAGAAACCAAACAGTGGTAATAATTGTTCCAATGATAGTAATAAAAAAACTAAACCTTTTATTAATTCATTTATCTATCTATCTATCTCTCTCTCTCTCTCTCTCTCTATATATATATATATATATATATATATATATAAACACATATATAAATAAATTAGAGTAAGGAAGACATGAAATCAATTAGACTTGGTAACTGACAGTTTATCACTAATGCAATTTTCAAACCAAGTGGTTGAAAATTACATGGGAAAGAAACTGTCAGTTACCAATCATCATTAACTTCATGTCTTTGCTACCCTAGCTCCATCAATGATATTGAGAACTCTTTACTTATAAATATGGCAAATTATGATATCAATCGATATATATATATATATATATATATATATATATATATTGAACGCTGAACAGTCAGAAGAATTGGATGTGTTTTTTTTTTACCATTCCAGGAATTAGCAATATATTTATTGTTTTAAAAACATATAAGGGAAGTGCAATTATAATTTATTTATTATTTTTTAGTTGAATTAATCAATTCATACACAATTATATACATTCAACTATGGGGAAATGTATGATTACTGCTATTCACTTATCATTGCATTATTTGGTAATGTCACATTTCATATATATATATAATATATATATATATATATATATATAAATGTGTGTGTGTGTTTATGGCAGAGGGGTTGGTAGATATGTATATCATTCATTAAATTATGTTTGGTTTGTTTTAAAATATTTATTCAATCAATCAGGTAGAGTCGGATATTTAACCTAGATGGGCAACCAATCAAGGAAAAGGAATTTAAAACCAGAAGTTGGAATTCTTAAAGCAGCTTGAAATCTTCAACTTTGTTTTAGTCATGGCTGCATAACATTGATGTCAATCTTTCCCCTTCTCTTTGTCAACATTGATGGAATAGAGAGGGAAAAGTCAGACATGTGGTCACAAAATATCCCACTCACTTAACTGAACTGCCAATGTCAAATATTCTCTCCAAACGACAACAGGAAGTGGTAATTTCAAGTCAATCAAAGAAAGATTCATTCTTTCACAAATCATAATGGTATGGGGGGGGGGTCAGTTTTGCTTAGCCCTGAAATTTAGTTTGTTTGTTGTCACTCTCCCCATAACTAACTGACTGACCCTTTAAAGAAAATCCCCAAGTCTAGTGTCTGACTGTCTCTTGCACCTCCAATGAGAGTTTTCATGATTGACCTTTTTGCTGTTAGTCTCATAGCTGGACCCCAGGATCATTAGTGGTAGGTGGCAGCTACTATATTATACTTGTTGCATGGGTAACTGACATTCTTCCATACAAGATTTCCATAGCCTGCATCCAATTCAGGTGCAGATCCATGGGACTAACGGATGTTGCCTCCACACAACACCAACAGTGTAAAAGAGCATTCCAGAATTGTTGGTAAGCTGCGATAGATTATAATTTATAAGATAATTATCTTATGCCTCAAGAACTAATTTAAAATGAGGTCATTTTTCCATAAAATTATTCTTGCAGATTGTGTTCAAATTGGAAAAATGTAGGAAAAAAAGGTCTGACCAGTTCACAAGAAATATCTATTGATTTCAAAGAAGAATAAAATTTGTTCTCAAATGAATAATATATATATATATATATATATACACACACACACACTGATGGCTGTTTCTAATTATCAAAATTCTTCAATCTACTGAAAATAAATGTTTAATGAATCACAAAATTAGTCTATGAAAATTGAGATGAAGATGAGAGAAACAAAACAGAATTGATTCTTATAAGAAACTGTATAAACAAATACACCATTTCTGTATGAATGGTAGGTCCTCCATGTAGCATCTAGAATTCACACAGAGCCAATTGATGTAGGTTTTTTCTGGTCGGCCTACACTGGTGTGACCATGTGTAGGTGTCCACTGGAGAAGATCACATATGTGTTCATCCTTGCTTCTCCAGTAGTGTCCAACATATCTTGTTTGTCTTACTTGGATGGTTTGTGATAGGAGGCAAGTGACCATACAGCTGATTTTTTATGGGGTCATGCTTCCTGGATTCATTCAAGACAGCATGCAGAATCCTTCTGTAGTTCCCATTTAGCTTTGTCTCTAAGTGTTTTGCTAGAGTCCAAGTGGTGCATCCATACAGTAGCACTGACATTAAAAATCAAATTTCCATATGATCGTCAATCTGTCTATATTTCCTATGTGATATTGCTTTTTTTGTAGATGAGATATTACTACCAAGGTATATGAACTGGTCTACTAATGTTGTTGTTGGCATCCTTTTGTCTACTAAAGATGATGGCGTAGTGTTCACTTTTTTCTATCTGCAACTGTGTGAGTGGCTGAACAGACACATTTTTGAATGGCAATCTCTGGTGCAGTGACTGCAAAAAAAACAATGATGCTTGCTGGAGATACTTTTGTCTCTCCTTCCTTATGATTCTCTTTTCTGCGGTGGCCCCTTTCTTCTCTTTTTCACTCCTTTTTGTTCCTTGTTTGATGATGAGGAACCAGGTTGCATGCTCTTCTGCACAAGCCTCCCATGTGTTGGTGTTGATGTGGCACGTCTTCATTTTCCTCTCATAGACATCTTTAAAGCACTGGCATGGTCTTCCTACTGGTCAGGTGCCTTCTACAAATTCACCATACAGTTGGTCATTGGGGATGTGGCCTTTGTCCATCCTCCTGACATGACCAAGCCAATGCAGGCATCTCTCACAGATGATGGCGGGTATGCTGTTCATGTTTGCTCATTCCAGCACGTCTGTGTTGGGCACTTTGTCCTGCCAGTGTTTCCCGAGGAATGCCACCAAATTTGGAGAGTTAAAATCAACATAACTCCGCCAATTTTCGGAACTGGAAGCTCAAATTTGGAGGAATGTCTAACTTTAACATAGTCCACACCTGTACAAAATTTCAGAAAAATCGAAGTGGGTGGGTGACAATTTTACTTTTTTCTGATTTTTTTTTAATGATTTGACATAGAATTGCCATTATATAAATGAGCCACCTTGTCAGCTAGGGTTGTAGAATAAGCTGACTGCACCTTTGCAAAGTTGTAAGACCCCCCCCCTCCTCACAAAGGAGCCACCTATTGGCCATGGATGGCATCACATGAGGACAGTATTGTGGTGGCTGAGCAGTCTGTGAACTGCATACTAAGTGGTTCTGTGAGATGCAACACTCCACTTTTTCCCTTACTTGGGCTTGACAGGTGGTTGGAGAGTCCCTTCAAATCAATCAGCTGATCCTGTCAAACCCTAGCAACTATATGATTGTCTTGCCTGTACTTTTAAAATTGGTCTTATAACAAACACCGCCCCTTTTCATCATATGCAGTGGATGAAGTTCAATCCCCAGTATTTAATAATGCACATAGTTAATAAAAAGTATTTTCAACCAATTTAGTAATACAAATAAAGTCAATGAAAAATTATTTCTTAAACAAATATATATATATATATATATATATATATATATTCATCCAACAGACCAGATGATTGGTGGTGGGAATTTTCTATTTAGGACCCTCTTTGTCCTCTATATACTTACAAATGCATTATCCATACCTACTATACACACACACACACACACACACACATATATATATATATATATATATATATATATATATATATATAAGGTTGTGGCATTAAATAACCTACAAGAATTGATACACCATTAAAAAACAAAAACAACCAAATAAATGAGGATAGATTACACCAGAATAAAATTGTCCTTATAATTTTGTCTTTCCGGAAAAAAAATCCTTGTGCCCCCTGGGTAATGGTATTCTTGAACACAGCCATGATGCACCCAGTTAAAAACCATTCCAAAACTCCTGGATAATGGCATTCTTGAATACAGCCATTATTGGGGGTAATACCAACAAGCACCTCAAAGGGTTAATCTTTATCAGAATATTCACAATTAAGTAAGCTGATGAATATACCATAGTATCACATAAAAACTGTAAGATAAGACTTAATCAGAAGAATTAACTAGTTTTATTATGTAGTTTCATGATTTATGTGTCTTTCCTGTTGACAATCAAATACTGAATCTGTTTCTGGCCTGATTTCATGGATAATGCCCTGGTCATACAAGCCACAATGGACGGACTTAGGCCTGACTAAGATTAGTTCATATAAGTCTTAAATCCGTTGCTTTCTGTTTGAATAAAATGTGTTCATCATATTTAATCTTCGGTTAAAGATCTTAAAATATCAAACTGAAAATAAAGCAGATTTCTTTGAAAAGTCTGCAAATATAAAACTTGGAGAAAAATAATCCAGTAATGTTAAAGACGTTCCAGATGAAGACAAGACATGCAAACCGAAAGAATAATGAAATGACTTTGTAGGCAACTAGAGATTTTCCCATCCCCATCCCGTGACTTTATTGCAGAATCCAGGCTTTCTCCAAGGTCTATAAAATGTGGAGAGTAATGGACCTACCATGTTGTTTCATAATGTGTTGGTAGGGGGCTTGTATCCAACTGAAAATAAAGAAGATTTCTTTGAAAGGTCTGCAAATGTAAAATTTGATGAAAAATAATCCAGTAATTTTAAAGATTTTCAAGATAAAGACACAGACTCAAATAAGAATAGAAAGAGTTGTATATTTTTGGTATTTTGTCGAAACTAGAGAATTAACACTGACAACAGTGACAAAAATAGCAAATTAATTTTAGTTTTTATTCAAAGATTCATAGAACAATAAACAAAAAATGAATTTCTTATATATAAAAGAAAGATTCTGTATGTCTGTCATTAGATTGAGTGCACATATTTTATTAGGAAAAATTAGAGGAGACCAGCAAAGCCATTAGTTCAATTTTTGTCCAAGAGAGAATTAAAAAAACATTTTATCCTTCATTTTCCATGAGAAAAGCTCAATAAAAGCTAATAAAATGTAATAATAATATGATTGTAATAAATATATCAATGATATATTAAAATATATTAATATAAATATATAAAAATATAAATATGATATAATATAATATATAAATATAAATATAAAATGAATATGGCCGGGTTAGCTCAGTCAGTAGAGCATTCGGCTAGAAACCACAAGGTTCCTAGTTCGATACCGGTCCCGCCAACTCAGCGTAAGAGTAGCACAGGGATCTGTGCGGTAAAGTAAGGAGCTGATGGTAGGTGTGACGCTCCACCTCAGATGCTAAAAACGATCTCCTTCATCTAGCGCTATTGAAAAGGGGATAGACTCCCTCACTGATTGGCTGATACCAACTTTAGGCCACCCCGTCGACTTTACTTACTTTTTTTATTTACCTTTATGCAATAAATATGAACAAGGGCATTAGTTTAAAGTGAATGCAAATAAGTCTTTAAAACTTTGCTTGCCAATTCCATTTTCCATGCTGATGATAACTACACCTCCCCCACACTGGCTACTTGAATAGTTGGAATTCTTTAACAACTAAAAAAAAACAAGACTTTTCTTTCTTTATGACAATATTTTTGGTTCATTAAATCAAAAGTATAAAAAAGGGAGACTGAAAAGTCTTGTTAATCCTTATATTGGAATTAAATTCTTTTTTTATATTGAAGCTTAAATGTCAAAATGCTTGAGAAAAATGTAAAGATGAGATGGTAAACAGTATGGTTCATTGTGAAGAGAAAACACTGAGTGATTGTGTAGACAATGCTGAGAACCAGACATTTATTTTACAATAACGGATCTATTTCTCCTTCCATCCTTCTTTCTGATTAAATAGATGGTGGAATAGGACATTAATAAGCATTAGACAAACATCTATATGATAGATAGTTATGAATGTGGCTAAATAGATATATACTGTCTGAGATAGATATGACAAAGATGGATAGATATGAATACTTAGAAAGATAGATACTTTGGTTTGGTTTCTTTGTTTAATGGCATATCAATCTTTGTGGGTTATTTAACACCAAAGTAATCCCAGTAGAAGAAAGTAGTGGTACAATTTGATCCATAGCTGGGGGGAGGTCATTCTTCTCCCAATTTTATTAGTTTGAAAGCATGACTGAAGTTAAAACTCGCTTACTACGATGTTGCAGTCCGACTGTACTATAGAGTGGACCTGGGAGTAATGGCAATAAAAAGGGTGACTCGACACTCTTTGTTGGTTATTAATGCCAAAACCATCTTTGTAGAAGAACAGTTATGGTACTATTTAGCCCATACCTGGGGCGATAAAGGGGTTCATACCTTTCCCAAGAGTATTAGTCCGAAAGTAAATGTAATAGCATGGCTGGAGTTCAAACTCATTTACTATGATGCCATAGTCCAGCACATTAGTGACTTTGCCACGGAGACCCTCCCAGATAGATCTCAACAGAATGAGATAGATAGATTCATATGAACATTGTAGATATATCTGTGTCTATGTATTTCTCATAGCACTAATTCCCTTGGGAGAAATATGCATCCAACTACTTTCCCTCCAGCTATTGGTAAATAGTAGGGCAGACTGGGCTTTCTAATCTTGGCTAAGTAACCAGTCTAGAAGAAGGAAACTCTGAATTCAAACTTGTTAAACTCTGTTCAAGAAATTTACCTTATGTGGCAACCTGCTTGTATGGAGGCGTTGGTATATATATATATATATATATATATATAATATGGTTTTTGAGCTTTCTGGCCAACCTTTTTACATTTGGATGGAATTTGTGGATTCGTCCACCAAATTTTTATCCTAAGTAATTAATTTTGAATGCAGTACTCACTTTTTAAAATGCCTATAACACTTTTTCCTACTAATTCTCCTCCTTCCAGCCCCACACCCCTTAATATAATTTCTAGTTACTTTCACTACTACTAACTTGAAAAAACTGGAACACAAACACATCACCTGATGATGGTACTTCAAAGTGCCGAAAGTACTTGGGATAAAAACTTTGGTGGACTAATCCACAGATTCCATCCAAATGTAAAAAAGTTGGCCAGAAAGCTCGAAAAACATGTAGAAATGAAAGAATGCTGCCCAAATACACACATATATAAATGTATGTGTATATATATATATATATTATTAAAAAATCTAATACTTCAACTTTAAAAATTTACCTAGGAACTTTTAATATCACCAACTCCAACAAATGAAATGGAGCAAAAATAAGATAAACAAAACATTGATAAATTGAAATAGGCATCAGTTATACTTGTAATGACATCACAATAATTATGTAAAATATGAGTCATTGAAGGGTGCATGAGAGGAAAAGTTCTGGTGGTGGGGTTATAGGATTGTGAGGGATGGCAGTGATCTGTAAAGATTATGCTATTGCTGTAATTATGTAAAACATAAAATATAACCTTAAAATTTTAAGCAATTCTAAGTTTTTTTAGCATATTAGAACCAGCTATGAAAATGTTTTTCAAACATATCTTTAAGTCTATTTTTCTATAGATTTATCTGATCATCTGTACATTCAATTCTGTTTTATATTCCCTGCTTTTTATCTACCACTTACTCTTATACTTATAATTCTTCAGAATGTAGTTTTAACTGATAATTATGAAAACACAAAACTATTGTAATATTTGGTTTTAATTTCTGTTTTATACAGGCTTTATATATATCCTGGGGGGTGGGGAGACCCCGTGGTGTAGTGGCTAATGTAATAGACTGTGACATTGCCATAAGCAAGTTTAAATTTAGTCATACTATTACATTCACTTTCAGACTAATGCCTTGGGAAAATATAAACCCCTTCATCCCCCAGCTATGGGTTAAATATTCCCACTGTTGTTCTTCTACAAGGATGGATTTGGCATTAAATAACCCATAAAGGTTGATATGCATATAAAACAAAACCAAATCATATGTATATATTATATATATATATATATAATATATAAAAACTGGAACATATCACCCCTGATGATGGCAATTCAAAGTGCTGAAAGTACTCAGGACCAGAACTTTGGTGGACTTATCCATGAATTCCACCTAAATATTAAAAAGTTGGCCAGAAAACTCGAAAAGATCAAAATAAAATTGTTAAACAGGAGATGTCTTTTGTTTAATTCTACATGTATATATATATATATATATATATATAATGTCATACAACCTAGTTTCACCACAGAGTAATGAGAAATTCTGTTAACACAGGGCATATGCAAGTAAATGTATGTAAATTTGTTGTTTTGTTCTGAAAAGAAATTCTCATGAACTTCATATACATGATTTGTTTTCACATAACAAAGTAGACTACATGACTCTCTCTCTTTCCATTTAACTTTAACTCTGACTATAATTTTCCATACTCCAGTCTTCATCCCTCTCTTCACACTTCTTCTCATGTTTTCTTTCTCTTTACTTGAGGGATTTGAAAGGATTTCACTTGACTGATGTATTGTCACCTCATCAACACAACTGATCTGATGATCTCGAAATCTATAAACAAACAGAAGTGCTAATCCATACATAAACAATCACTTATGACAAGACTATTCTAGTGTGATTTCATAATGTAACAATTATTTTTTCATAGATTATAACAAGTTACACTAAACCAGTGCTTATCAAACTCTTTTTTTTCTGAAGCTTCCACCTCCTCTTGGTTATTGAAGTATCCTAAGCACAAGAAGTGAGCCATGGGTTAGAACAACGATTGATATGTTTACTTAAGAGTTATTACTAAATAGTTCAATATATAAAAAGTATAATAATCTTGACGAGCAGAACCAGTGGATATTCTACAGTATGTTAATTTAATTATTACAATGTTTGATGTGTTTACTTAAGAGCTATTGCAAAATAGTTCAATATATAAAAAGTATAATAATCTTGACTAGCAGGACCTGTGGATATTCTACAGTATGTTAATTTAATTATTACAACATTTGATATGTTTACTTAAGAGCTATTACTAAATAATTCAATATATAAAAAGTATAATAATCATGATGAGCAGGACCAGTGGATATTCTACAGTATGTTGATTTAATTATTATTAATTATCTAATCTGAGGGAGCATGTTCCAGACTATATGCTGGATGTGGTATCAGTTTGATTCCCTCAAGTCTCTGGAGATTATTCCAGAAACTAGCACGTATGCAAATATTGGAAAACTTTTTATTCATTATAGTATTTCCTGCCCCTGAATTTTATGGCTATAATTTTATTTTTCTATGATCAATATTCTCTCATGACTTCTTAGTCACATGTATTTGTCTAAATTCTGATTTGTCAATCCATCTTTCCAGACTGACCAATGCTTATCAAGATCTGTATGTCTCATCCATGTCAATTCATTTGTATTTATTGAATTACTTCCATTGTTACAAACTTGACCTTTGCTCAAAGTGAATTTCATTTTCCTCATTTAAATTCAAACTGCATGAAATAAAATCAGTTTAATTCTGAAAATTGGTCAGAATAACCTTTAAAGAATCTATTTCTGTATAATTTGGCCTTCTTCAGGTGTCTTTGATCATAGCCAGTAACCTTCAAAGAATTTTGAATGGAACCCTTTATTCAATTCACACAGACACTGTTGTCATTCTGCTGTCCATGCCTTGGAATATCTTGTATTACTTAATTTGCCTTGTGAGTTATTTTGCCCTTTAAATGTTGCTTTTCTTTTCAATTGACGCATGCCCAGGGATTGAACTCATGACTTCCAGGTAGAATCCACTTAGAATCTCTTAACCTATATTTTTAAACTCTAGGACAGGGCTTCTCAAACTTTTACTTGATGCACTCCTTATAACCAAATTTAATTTTTATTCACATTCAAATAAATAAATTGAATATTAATTAACAAAACATAGTTAATTTACCAGTATTTAAAATAATTTAAGGTAATGGGTAACATACTGGACAATATCATAGTAAACAAGTTTGAATTTTAATCACACTATTATGTATCACTATTGTTGTAAAAGAATGGCTTTGGCAGTAAATTACCCACAAAGGTTGATATGCATTAAACAAAGAACAGACTAGACAATAAAGGGGTAGGGATTCCCATGGCATAGTATTGAATGTGCTGGACTGCAAAATTGTAGTGAGTTTGAATTCCAGTTGCACTATTACATTCAGTTTTGGACTAATATCCTTGGGAAATGTATGAACCCCCTCATCATCTAGCATTGGTCAAATAGTACCTCTACTGTTCTTCTACAAAGATGGCTTTGGCATTAAATAACCACAAAGGTTGATATGCTATTAAACAAAGAAACCTAACCAAATCATACAATTTACATGAGAAAAGAATCAGTAAACTATAAATGCATAGTGGCCCTTTAATTCTTGATTATTTTTTAATGGAAAGGATGAATTTGGTGGGTATTGAGGAGATCACAAAAATCAGAATACAAGTTTGAGCTCCAAATTAAAAAAAACATGTATAAAATACATACGTGTATATACACGCACACATATACCCACTACCATGTATATATTCACACATATACATATGCATATCTATAAACATACATACATACACTCATATATATATGTATGTAATATATAGTATCCAATATACAAAAATACATGTATACAAATACATATGTGTATATACTGCACACATGCAAATACACAAACATATATGCAACACTCATATATATATATATACACACACACACATGCACACATATACACATGTGTATATATATATATATATATATATATATATATATATATATATATATATATATATATATATACACACGCAATCATATACACATGTGTATATTATATAATATATATAGTATCCAAATTGCACTTTAACTATATTCAAATGCTTCTCTGTTTGCTTAGTAGAGATGAGCACAATGTGCAGTGCACATGGAAAACTCAGATTCACAAATACAACTTTGAAAAGTTACTACATGGACTCAATAGTTACACAAAGCTTAGGATATTTTACTGGCAGTTTTCAATATCAGACAACTAGTCTACATGATATTTTGTCCGTTTGTTTTAAATTTGTTAAATGCAGCTATAAAATTTACCCCTGTAGGCCTCTAAGCTTTTATTCATTAACTTGAAAAAAAACTGGTGCTTGCATTTAAAATGAATTGCTAAAAGATTAGAGACAGCTACCTAAATATGTGTAGCTCCACCAGAATAGTAGCATCTATGTGATGAGGCATGTCTCTACAAGGTACTGATGTCATTGCATGGTTAATTATATATATATATATATGTAAGTAAATAAGATGAAAATAAATCCGACATATGTTGAAATAAATGGATATAATACAATACATATGTTTACATATAATTTTTTGATTATTGTTTTAATTTTACTTTTAAATAATTGTTTAATTAAAATGCTGTATATGTAAATAATCACAGTCAAAAACACGTCAGCATATAATAAATTTCATCATAACAAATATACTTATGTTTTTTCCATTTTTATCTTCTCAATATATATATATATATATATATATATATATATATGAATACAAATAAGAAAGTTGTATAAAAAGTGTTTGATGCTTTATGGTAGACATCACAACCTAAAATATTTGAATTATGAACTCTTGACGACTGTTAGTTGAAGTTTCATGTACATCACAGAATCATCAGACAGAAAATATGAGAAAAAAAATGGCTAATAGTATTTATGGTGTGAGATATTTGTCATACGACAAGATGTTTGTTCACATGAAACGCACACAAAAATGATTTATTATAGAAATTATATCAGTCGAAATACAGGAAAATAAATTATGGAATTAGTCAGGTGGTAAATGAGAAAGGAGAAATTTATTATATATCTACACTGGGATATCAATGCATTTTTTTTTTTATTCAGCAATTTATTTTTGTCATAATTTCAGGAATATATAAACTCTCCTCTCCTCCTTCCCAACACATAATATACAAGCTGTTATCACCTCATATATTTGGATCTGGGAGTAATGGCAATGAAGGAGTACTCCACATCCTCTAAGTTCCAGAACTTAAACCTCACTATCAGATGCAGTTTAGTGTTAGTTATTTTCCTAAGCTTAGCTTAGAGTGGCCACAACGCCAGAAGATATGGGTGCCCATGAGAATGAAGCTCACTAAACATGGTCTGTGGAAATCTAAGCCTTGCTAACCATTACACCACGTGAGGTTTAAGTGTTATACTTAGTATAATTGCCATTTGGGGGTAAGCTTTTAAACACTTGCATTGAGATCAGTTTACCTCAGTTGGTAAGAGCATCTTGGCTGGGAAACCACAAGGTTCCTGGTTCGATACGACCCTCGCCAACTCAGTGGTATGAGTAGCAACACGGGATCTGTGTGGTAAAAGTGAGGAGCTGTTGGTAGGTGTGGGTGCTTTGCCTCAGAACGCCAAAACAATCTCCTTGTCCTAAGCGCTAGTGAACAGGGGATATACTCACTCAACTGTCTGGCTATACCGACTTTACGTCCACCCTGAACAGCTTTAAGACTTTTTATTAATTGTATAAGATTTTTTAGGAAACCAAAAGTGTTTCCAAACAAGTTAAATGAAGAAATTATAAAAATTAATCTTAAAAGTGGTATTGCCTACATAGTGAACAGGGGATAGACCCCTCACTGTCTGGATGATACTGACTTTAGGCCACCCAAAAACTTTAAGACTTATTGTAATAATGAATTTTGTGGAGACCAAAAGCTGCTTCCCAACAAGTTTAAAGAAGATTATCGAAATTCATCTTAAAAACTGTGTATGTATCCTACATAGTGGTTCAGTGGTGAAAATGTGTTAATTGGTATTTTCGCCAGTTACCTAGTTAAAAGACTTTCCATCTTTATGTTGCACATACATAAAGGTGTTTTAGTACTTGACTTTGTAATGTTTGTATTTTTACTTTTGAGTTTTGGGATTTCAGTTTGTTGCTTCTGCATATTGCCATGCCACTAAAATGAAAGCTGGGTTTCTTTTAGGGGTCCTGGGGATGCAGCTAAGCAATGGTTTTGCATAAGCAAAAAATATTGCATCATAATTGCATGCATCTTGGTGTGTGAGGAAGAAGAGATTTGATTTTCATGTTTGCTTTTTATAAGGCTAGCTGGTGGATTTTGGTTTCTATGGTAACAGGTTTTCCCTGTGTGAACAAGATTTGCTCTAGGGAGATAATCCAAAATATTTCACAGAAACAAGTCAAATATTACATTTTTAACAAAATAAACTTGTTATTCACCTTTTGGGAGCTACCTTTGTATGTAGAATCCATGTAGATATAAAATGAAACAAAACTGTTTTAATCAGAAAGGAAGGAGCAAAGCATGCAATAGAATTTTCTTGAGCCTGATGGTAGGTTTTGTGGCAACTCCTTGCTGTTTGGCTGATACTGATAATAGGCCATTTCTGCTACATTTTTTGTTTTTTTTTAACTAGTGATGGAAATGGGTTCTAGAAGCTTGACCTTTCTGATTTATGCTCTGGATTAAATGAGAGGCCAATCAAGGAATAACCCTGGGAAAATATACGCTGGGTGTTCTAAAGCAAGTTATCCCAATGGACAATTTCTTTTTAAATACTGCCCATTTCAGGATCCCTTTTAAACGCAATAGAATTTAAATGCCAGTATAAGATGAGTATACACACACACAGCACATATTCAGGGACTAATAATTCAGTACATCTTATTATAAAAATGGAGAGTTAGAGTGTTTTTCTGTCTGTACCGAAACTATATTTACTACTCAAGTCACCCTTAAGTTATTGACATCACCATTCTCAAATGATTGTATTTTTTATTTTAAAACATTATTAATAATATAAACATACCTAACATAACTAATAACATGCAATTCATATTTTATATATACAATAAAATAGCAGTTTACAGTGTAAACGGGAAGGCTAATTTGCATAATTTGATATTAAAAAATCGAAATTTAATAAGTATGTGCTCAGTGTTATTGATTTCTAACTGTTTGTTTTATTCTAATGAATATAAGCAAAAAATCTCTCAAATGAATCTTAAATGAAATCGCATTACAAGAAAAAATAACTGTCATTTTATTCTTTAACTTCCTCTTTTAACTAAATACTTAAATTAGAAAAATAACAAATGAAAGACGAGAGTGATGGAAGGAGTAAAGTTCAGTCGTTTCCTAATTTTTCATTATACTCCTCTGTTTTAAAATTTTTATCTGCATTCTTATTTAGTTCTCATTAGCCTTTATAATTAATACGATATTTTATTACATTAAAAATAAATACTTGCACCCGGAGGGTGCATATATTTGCTAGTTCCAATAAAATTTGGGTTTAAATCTCCAACATTCAATATCCAATCCCAAATACTGAACCACGCAACTGTATAGAATAATTAATGGGAAAGGCATGGTTTAGCTTCTGTCGGGAGAGCGTTCGATCTAGAAACCACAAAGGTTCCTACTTCGAGCTGGCCCTCACCACTCAGCGTATGAGTAGCACAGGGATCTGCAAGGTAAAGTAAGGAGTTGAATGGGTAGTTGTGGGGCGCTCGCAACCTCAGATGCAAAAACAATTTTCCTTGGACTAGCGCTAGTGAAAAGGGGAAAGACTCCCTCACATGATTGGCTGAATATCGAACCTTGTGGTTTCTTAGCCGAAATGCTCTACTGACTGAGCTAACCGCCCTATGAATGAACAAACACTTCAGTAACCTTTTCACTGTTTTAGAGAGTTACATGTGGCTCTCAGTTTTTCCTTTGATTCATTTGAAGGATTCATATCTAGCTCTCACAAATCAACATTTTAAAATAAAATATAAAATCTTTTGAAAACGTCTTGAGTGATACCTAAATTTGCCCTTGAACATAAAAGGGTTAAAAATGGAATTTTTCAAATTTAAAAAAATTAAAATAAAGCCCCGCGCCAGCCGGGCCAATGAATTCCTAAAAACTAAAATTACCGTATTTGACGGCATATATATATATATATATATGCGTCTTATACACTGTAGTGAAATTTGAGACCTTCGCTTAATAATTTTATTATTTATTATTTCATGCTATGGAGATTGTCTTGTGTAATGCTTATTGCTTGTCTGTCTGGCCACATTGCTTTTATAACCAGCTATGTTTCTACTTGTGTAATGCAACCAGCTAAGAGCTATTTTTCACACCAAATATAATGCTTAAATACATAAAAAACTTTTTTTGCCTGAATCTGACCTGCTGAATGAATTTGTTTTGTTTAAACGGCATTAATGACCCACAGAACCCATTGATATGCCGGTTAAACAAAACAAATTCATTTCAGCAGTCAGATTCAGGAAAAAAAGTTTTTAGTGTATTTAAGCATATATTGTTGAAATAGTGCTAGCTGTGCATTACACAAGTAGGAAACATAGCTGTATAAAAAAGCAAAAATGTGGGGCAGTACAGACAAGCAATAAGCATACACAAGACTCTCAATAGCAGGAAATAATAATATAAAATTATTTTAAGGAGTCTCAAATTCACCTACAGTGTATAAGACGCATATATATATATTATATATATGCCGTCAAATCGGTAATTTTGTTTTTAGGAATTCATTGGTTTATTTTAATTTTTTTTAAATTTTAAAAATTCCATTTTTAACCCTTTTTACTGTTCAAGGCAAATTTCAGGTATCTACTCAGACGTTTTCAAAGATTTTTATATTTTATTTTAAATGTGTATTTGGAGCTAGATATGATCTCAAAATGAAAATCAAAGGAAAAACTGAGAGCCACATGTAACTCTTAAAACAGTGAAAAGTTACTGAAGTGTTTTTCATTCATAGGGCCGGTTAGCTCAGTCAGTAGAGCATTTCGGCTAGAAACCACAAGGTTCGATATCAAGCCAATCAGTGAGGGAGTCTATCCCCTTTTCAAACTAGCGCTAGTCCAAGGAAAATTGTTTTTGCATCTGAGGTGGAGGCCACAACTACCATCAACTCCTTACTTTAACCGTGCAGATCCTGTGCTACTCATACGCTGAGTTGTGAGGGCCAGCATCGAAGTAGGAACCTTGTGGTTTCTAGTCGAACGCTCTCCCGACAAGCTAACCATGCCCTTTCCATAATTATTCTATACAGTGGTGGTTTCAGTATTTGGATTGGACTATTGAATGTTGGAAGATTAAACCAAAATTTATTGGAATTAGCAAATATATGCACCTCCGGGTGCAAGTATTTATTTTTAATGTATAAAATATCGTATTAAATTAGAAAGGCTAATGAAACTAAATAATGCAGGATAAAAATATTAAAACAGAGGGAGTATAATTGAAAAATAGAACGACTGAAACTTACTCTTCCATCACTCTCGTCTTTCATTGTTATTTTTCTAATTTTAAGTATTTAGTTAAAAGAGGAAGTAAAGAATAAAATGACGTTATTTTTTCTTGTTAATGGATTTCATTTAAGATTCATTGAAGAGATTTTTGCTTATATTCATTAGAATAAAACCAAACAGTTAGAAATCAAATAACCACTTGAGCACATACTTATTAAATTCGATTTTAATATCAATATGCAAATTAGCCTTCCCGTTTACACTGTAAACTGCTATTTTATTGTATATATAAAATATAATATGCATGTTATTAGTATGTAGGTATGTTTTTATATTTTATTAATAATTGATTTTAAATAAAAATACAATCATTGAGAATGTGATGTCAATAACTAAGGGTGACTTGAGTAGTAATATAGTTTCGGTTACAGACAGAAAAACACTCAATCTCCATTATAATAAGATGTACTGAATTATTAGTCCTGAATATGTGTGTGTGTGTGTATACTCATTATACTGCATTTAAATTCTATGTTTAAAAGGGATCTGAAATGGGCAGTATTTAAAAAGAAAATTGTCCATTGGGTAACAGTGCTTTAGAACACCCAGCTGTATATTTTTCCCAGGGTTATTCCTGATGGACCTCTCCTTTAATCCCAGAGCTAAATCAGAAGTCAAGCTTCTAGAACCCATTTCATCACTAGTTAAAAAACAAAATGTAGGCAGATGGCCTATTATCAGTATCAGCCAAACAGCAAGGGAGTGCCACACCTACCATCAGCTCAAGAAATTCTATTGCATGCTTTGCTCCTTCCTTTCTTGAAAAACAGTTTTGTTTCATTTTTATTCTACATGTATCTACATACAAGTAGCTCCACAAAGGTTGGAATAAACAAAGTTATTTTGTTAAAATGTAATTTGACTTGTTTTCTGTGAATATTTGATTATCTGCCCTAGAGCAAATCTTGTTCACACCAGGGAAACCTGTTACCATAGAAACCAAAATCAGCAGTAGCCTTATAAAAGCAAGCATAAAATTCAAATCTCTTCTCCTCACACACCAAGATGCAGCATTATGATGATAATTTTTGGCTTATGCCAAAACCTTGCTAGCTGCAGTCCCCAACCCCTAAAGAAAACCCAGCTTTCATTTTATCATGGCAATATGCAGAAGGCAAACAACTGAACATCCAAAACTCAAAAGTAAAAAATACAAACATTACAAATCAGTACTAAAAACCTTTTTATGTATGTGCAACATAAAGATGAAAGTCTTTTAATTGGTAACTGGAAAATACCAAATTAACACATTTTCACATCTGAAACTCACTATGTAGGATACATACACAGTTTTTAAGATTAATTTCGATAATCTTCTTTAACTTGTTGGAACAGCTTTTGGTCTCCACAAAATCTTATTACAATTAAGTCTTAAAGTTTTTGGGGTGGCCTAAAGTCAGTATCATCCAGACAGTGAGGGAGTCTATCCCCTGTTCACTATGTAGGACACATACACACTTTTTAAGATTAATTTTTATAATCTTCTTTAACTTGTTGGAAACAGCTTTTGGTTTCCTAAAAAATCTTAATACAATTAAATAAAAAGTCTTAAAGCTGTCAGGGTGACCTAAAGTCGGTATAAGCCAGACAGTGAGTGAGTATATCCCCTGTTCACTAGCGCTAGACCAAGGAGATTGTTTTGGCGTCTGAGGCAAAGCACCACACCTACCAACAGCTCCTCACTTTACCACACAGATCCCTGTGCTACTCATACACTGAGTTGGCGAGGGTCAGTATCGAACCAGGAACCTTGTGGTTCCCAGCCAGATGCTCTACCAACTGAGGTAAACTGACTCAATGCAAGTGCTTTAAAAGCTTAACCCCCAAATGGCATATACTAGGTATAACACTAAACCTCACGTGGTGTAATGGTTAGCAAGCTAGATTCACAGACCATTGTTAGTGAGTTCAGTTCTCATTGGGCACCCCATACTTCTGGCCTTGTGCCACATCTAAGCTAAGCTTAGGAAATAACTAACACTAAACTGCATCTGATAGTGAGGTTTAAGTTCTGGAACTTAGAGGAGTGTGGAGTACTCCTTCATTGCCATTACTCCCAGATCCAAATATATGAGGTGATAACAGCTGTATATTATGTGTGGAAGAAGATTTATATATCCTGAAATATGACAAAAATAAATTGCTGAATAAAAAAAAAATGCATTGATATCCCAGTGTAGATATATTAATAAATTTCTCCTTTCTCATTTACCACCTGACTAATTCCATAATTTATTTTCCTGTATTTCGACTGATATAATTTCTATAATAAATCATTTTTTTGTGTGCGTGTCATGTGAACAAACATCTTGTCGTATGACAAATATCTCACACCATAAATACTATTAGCCATTTTTTTCTCATATTTCTGTCTGATGATTCTGTGATGTACATGAAACTTCAACTAACAGTCGTCAAGAGTTCATAATTCAAATATTTTAGGTTTTATGGTCTACCATAAAAGCATCAAACACTTTTTATACAACTTTCTTATTTGTATCATATATATATATATATATATATATATATATATATTGAGAAGATAAATGGAAAAAACATAAGTATATTTGTATGGATGAAATTTATTATATGCTGACGTGTTTTGACTGTGATTTATTTACATATACAGCATTTTAATTAAACATTATTTTAAAAGTAAAATAAAACAATAATCAAAAATTATATGTAAACATATGTATTGTATTATTCCATTTATCTTCAACATATGTCGGATTTATTTTCATCTTATTTACTTACATATATATATATATATATAAACCATGCAATGACATCAGTACCTTGTAGAGGACATGCCTCATCACATAGATGCTACTATTCTGGGTGGAGCTACACATATTTAGGTAGCTGTCTCTAATCTTTTAGCAATTCATTTTAAATGCAAGCACCAGTTTTTTTTCAAGTTAATGAATAAAAGCTTAGAGGCCTACAGGGGTAAATTTTATAGCTTGCATTTACAAATTTAAAACAAACGGACAAAAATCATGTAGACTAGTTGTCTGATATTGAAAACTGCAGTAAAATATCCTAAGCTTTGTGTAACTATTGAGTCCATTGTAGTAACTTTTCAAAGTTTGTATTTGTTGGAATCTGAGTTTTGCCATGTGCACTGCACATTGTGCATCATCTACTAAGCAAACAGAGAAGCACTTTGAATATAGTTAAAGTGGCAATTGGATACTATATATATATATATATATACACATGTGTATATGTGTGCGTGTGTATATATATATATATATATATATATATATATATATATATATATATATATATATATATATATACACATGTGTATATGTGTGCATGTGTGTGTGTGTATATATATATATATGAGTGTGCATATATGTTTGTGTATTTGCATGTGTGCATGTATATACACATATGTATTTGTATACATGTATTTTTGTATATTGGATACTATATATATACATACATATATATATGAGTGTATGTATGTATGTTTATAGATATGCATATGTATATGTGTGTGAATATATACATGGTAGTGGGTATATGTGTGCGTGTATATACACGTATGTATTTGTATACATGTTTTTTTAATTTGGAGCTCAAAACTGTATTCTGATTTTTGTGATCTCCTCAATACCCACCAAATTCATCCTTTCCATTAAAAAATAATTCAAGAATTAAAGGGCCACTTGCATTTATAGTTTACTGATTCTTTTCTCATGTAAATTGTATGATTTGGTTAGGTTTCTTTGTTTAATAGCATATCAACCTTTGTGGGTTATTTAATGCCAAAGCCATCTTTGTAGAAGAACAGTAGAGGTACTATTTGACCAATGGCTAGATGATGAGGGGGTTCATACATTTCCCAAGGATATTAGTCCAAAATTGAATGTAATAGTACAACTGGAATTCAAACTCACTACAATTTTGCGGTCCAGCACATTCAGTACTATACCATGGGGAATCCCTACCCCTTTATTTGGTCTAGTCTGGTTTCTTTGTTTAATGGCATATCAACCTTTGTGGGTAATTTACTGCCAAAGCCATTCTTTTACAACAATAGTGATACATAATAGTGTGATTAAAATTCAAACTTGTTTACTATGATGATGCAGTCCAGTATGTTACCCATTACCTTAAATTATTTTAAATACTGGTAAATTAACTATGTTTTGTTAATTAATATTCAATTTATTTATTTGAATGTGAATAAAAATTAAATTTGGTTATAAGGAGTGCATCAAGTACAAAGTTTGAGAAGCCCTGTCCTAGAGTTTAAAAATATAGGTTAAGAGATTCTAAGTGGATTCTACCTGGAAGTCATGAGTTCAATCCCTGGGCATGCGTCAATTGAAAAGAAAAGCAACATTTAAAGGGCAAAATAACTCACAAGGCAAATTAAGTAATACAAGATATTCCAAGGCATGGACAGCAGAATGACAACAGTGTCTGTGTGAATTGAATAAAGGGTTCCATTCAAAATTCTTTGAAGGTTACTGGCTATGATCAAAGACACCTGAAGAAGGCCAAATTATACAGAAATAGATTCTTTAAAGGTTATTCTGACCAATTTTCAGAATTAAACTGATTTTATTTCATGCAGTTTGAATTTAAATGAGGAAAATGAAATTCACTTTGAGCAAAGGTCAAGTTGTAACAATGGAAGTAATTCAATAAATACAAATGAATTGACATGGATGAGACATACAGATCTTGATAAGCATTGGTCAGTCTGGAAAGAAGGATTGACAAATCGGAATTTAGACAAATACATGTGACTAAGAAGTCATGAGAGAATATTGATCATAGAAAAATAAAATTATAGCCATAAAATTCAGGGGCAGGAAATACTATGATGAATAAAAAGTTTTCCAATATTTGCATACGTGCTAGTTTCTTGAATAATCTCCAGAGACTTGAGGGAATCAAACTGATACCACATCCCGCATATAGTCTGGAACATGCTCCCTCAGATTAGATAATTAATAATAATTAAATCAACATACTGTAGAATATCCACTGGTCCTGCTCGTCATGATTATTATACTTTTTATATATTGAATTATTTAGTAATAGCTCTTAAGTAAACATATCAAATGTTGTAATAATTAAATTAACATACTGTAGAATATCCACAGGTCCTGCTAGTCAAGATGATTATACTTTTTATATATTGAACTATTTGGCAATAGCTCTTAAGTAAACACATCAAACGTTGTAATAATTAAATTAACATACTGTAGAATATCCACTGGTCCTGCTCGTCAAGATTATTATACTTTTTATATATTGAACTATTTAGTAATAGCTCTTAAGTAAACATATCAATCGTTGTTCTAACCCATGGCTCACTTCTTGTGCTTAGGATACTTCAATAACCAAGAGGAGGTGGAAGCTTCAGAAAAAAAAAGAGTTTGATAAGCACTGGTTTAGTGTAACTTGTTATAATCTATGAAAAAATAATTGTTACATTATGAAATACACACTAGAATAGTCTTGTCATAAGTGATTGTTTATGTATGGATTAGCACTTCTGTTTGTTTATAGATTTCGAGATCATCAGATCAGTTGTGTTGATGAGGTGACAATACATCAGTCAAGTGAAATCCTTTCAAATCCCTCAAGTAAAGAGAAAGAAAACATGAGAAGAAGGTGAAGAGAGGGATGAAGACTGGAGTATGGAAAATTATAGTCCGAGAAGAAAAAGAAGAAAGCTTAAAGTTAAATGGAAAGAGAGAGAGTCATGTAGTCTACTTTGTTATGTGAAAACAAATCATGTATATGAAGTTCATGAGAATTTCTTTTTCAGAACAAAACAACAAATTTACATACATTTACTTGCATATGCCCTGTGTTAACAGAATTTCTCATTACTCTGTGGTGAAACTAGGTTGTATGACATTATATATATATATATATATATATATACATGTAGAATTAAACAAAAGACATCTCCTGTTTAACAATTTTATTTTTGATCTTTTCGAGTTTTCTGGCCAACTTTTTAATATTTAGGTGGAATTCATGGATAAGTCCACCAAAGTTCTGGTCCTGAGTACTTTCAGCACTTTGAATTGCCATCATCAGGGGTGATATGTTCCAGTTTTTATATATATATATATATATATATATATATATATACATATGATTTGGTTTTGTTTTATATGCATATCAACCTTTATGGGTTATTTAATGCCAAATCCATCCTTGTAGAAGAACAACAGTGGGAATATTTAACCCATAGCTGGGGGGATGAAGGGGTTTATATTTTTCCCAAGGGCATTAGTCTGAAAGTGAATGTAATAGTATGACTAAATTTAAACTTGCTTATGGCAATGTCACAGTCTATCACATTAGCCACTACACCACGGGGTCTCCCCCCCCCCAGGATATATATAAAGGCTGTATAAAACTGAAATTAAAACCAAATATTACAATAGTTTGTGTTTTCATAATTATCAGTTAAAACTACATTCTGAAGAATTATAAGTATAAGAGTAAGTGGTAGATAAAAAGCAGGGAATATAAAACAGAATTGAATGTACAGATGATCAGATAAATCTATAGAAAAATAGACAAAGATATGTTTGAAAAACATTTTCATAGCTGGTTCTAATATGCTAAAAAAAACTTAGAATTGCTTAAAATTTTAAGGTTATATTTTATGTTTTACATAATTACAGCAATAGCATAATCTTTACAGATCACTGCCATCCCTCACAATCCTATAACCCCACCACCAGAACTTTTCCTCTCATGCACCCTTCAATGACTCATATTTTACATAATTATTGTGATGTCATTACAAGTATAACTGATGCCTATTTCAATTTATCAATGTTTTGTTTATCTTATTTTTTGCTCCATTTCATTTGTTGGAGTTGGTGATATTCAAAAGTTCCTAGGTAAATTTTTAAAGTTGAAGTATTAGATTTTTAATAATATATATATATATACACACACATTTATATATGTGTGTATTTGGGCAGCATTCTTTCATTTCTACATGTTTTTCGAGCTTTCTGGCCAACTTTTTTACATTTGGATGGAATCTGTGGATTAGTCCACCAAAGTTTTTATCCCAAGTACTTTCGGCACTTTGAAGTACCATCATCAGGGGTGATGTGTTTGTGTTCCAGTTTTTTCAAGTTAGTAGTAGTGAAAGTAACTAGAAATTATATTAAGGGGTGTGGGGGCTGGAAGGAGGAGAATTAGTAGGAAAAAGTGTTATAGGCATTTTAAAAAGTGAGTACTGCATTCAAAATTAATTACTTAGGATAAAAACTTTGGTGGACTAATCCACAAATTCCATCCAAATGTAAAAAGGTTGGCCAGAAAGCTCTAAAAACATCTCTCTCTCTCTCTTCTCTATATATATATATATATATATATATATATATATATATATATATTTACCAACGCCTCCATACAAGCAGGTTGCCACATAAGGTAAATTTCTTGAACAGAGTTTAACAAGTTTGAATTCAGAGTTTTCCTTCTTCTAGACTGGTTACTTAGCCAAGATTAGAAAGCCCAGTCTGCCCTACTATTTACCAATAGCTGGAGGGAAAGTAGTTGGATGCATATTTCTCCCAAGGGAATTAGTGCTATGAGAAATACATAGACACAGATATATCTACAATGTTCATATGAATCTATCTATCTCATTCTGTTGAGATCTATCTGGGAGGGGTCTCCGTGGCAAAGTCACTAATGTGCTGGACTATGGCATCATAGTAAATGAGTTTGAACTCCAGCCATGCTATTACATTTACTTTCGGACTAATACTCTTGGGAAAGGTATGAAACCCTTTATCGCCCCAGGTATGGGCTAAATAGTACCATAACTGTTCTTCTACAAAGATGGTTTTGGCATTAATAACCAACAAAAATTGATATGCCATTAAATAAACAAAGCAAACCATTCAGTTCTGACAGTGTCGAGTCACCCTTTTTATTGCCATTACTCCCAGGTCCACTCTATAGTACAGCCGGACTGCAACATCGTAGTAAGCAAGTTTTAACTTCAGTCATGCTATTATGTTCATTTTCAAACAAATAAAATTGGGAGAAGTATGACCTCCCCCCAGCTATGGATTAAATAGTGCCACTACTTTTCTTCTACTGGGATTACTTTGGTGTTAAATAACCCACAAAGATTGATATGCCATTAAACAAAGAAACCAAACCAAAGTATCTATCTTTCTAAGTATTCATATCTATCTTTGTTCATATCTATCTCAGACAGTATATATCTATTTAGCCACATTCATAACTATCTATCATATAGATGTTTGTCTAATGCTTATTAATGTCCTATTCCACCATCTATTTAATCAGAAAGAAGGATGGAAGGAGAAATAGATCCGTTATTGTAAAATAAATGTCTGGTTCTCAGCATTGTCTACACAATCGCTCAGTGTTTTCTCTTCACAATGAACCATACTGTTTACCATCTCATCTTTACATTTTTCTCAAGCATTTTGACATTTAAGCTTCAATATAAAAAAAGAATTTAATTCCAATATAAGGATTAACAAGACTTTTCAGTCTCCCTTTTTTTATACTTTTGATTTAATGAACCAAAAATATTGTCATAAAGAAAGAAAAGTCTTGTTTTTTTTTAGTTGTTAAAGAATTCCAACTATTCAAGTAGCCAGTGTGGGGGGAGGTGTAGTTATTATCAGCATGGAAAATGGAATTGGCAAGCAAAGTTTTAAAGACTTATTTGCATTCACTTTAAACTAATGCCCTTGTTCATATTTATTGCATAAAGGTAAATAAAAAAAGTAAGTAAAGTCGACGGGGTGGCCTAAAGTTGGTATCAGCCAATCAGCGAGGGAGTCTATCCCCTTTTCAATAGCACTAGATGAAGGAGATCGTTTTTAGCATCTGAGGTGGAGCGCCACACCTACCATCAGCTCCTTACTTTACCGCACAGATCCCTGTGCTACTCTTACGCTGAGTTGGCAGGGACCGGTATCGAACTAGGAACCTTGTGGTTTCTAGCCGAATGCTCTACCGACTGAGCTAACCTGGCCATATTCATTTTATATATTTTATATTTATATTATATCATATTTATTTTACATATTTTATATTAATATATTTTAATATATCATTGATATATTTATTACAATCATATTATTATTACATTATATTACATTTTTATTGAGCTTTTCTCATGGAAAATGAAGGATAAAATGTTTTTTTAATTCCCTCTTGGACAAAAATTGAACTAATGGCTTTGCTGGTCTCCTCTAATTTTTCTTTATAAAAAGATGTGCACTCAATCTAAGGACAGACATACAGAATCTTTCTTTTATATATAAGAAATTCATTTTTTGTTTATTGTTCTATGAATCTTTGAATAAAAACTAAAATTAATTTGCTATTTTTGTCACTGTTGTCAGTGTTAATTCTCTAGTTTCGACAAAATACCAAAAATATACAACTCTTTCTATTCTTATTTGAGTCTGTGTCTTTATCTTGAAAATCTTTAAAATTACTGGATTATTTTTCATCAAATTTTACATTTGCAGACCTTTCAAAGAAATCTTCTTTATTTTCAGTTGGATACAAGCCCCCTACCAACACATTATGAAACAACATGGTAGGTCCATTACTCTCCACATTTATAGACCTTGGAGAAAGCCTGGATTCTGCAATAAAGTCACGGGATGGGGATGGGAAAATCTCTAGTTGCCTACAAAGTCATTTCATTATTCTTTCGGTTTGCATGTCTTGTCTTCATCTGGAACGTCTTTAACATTACTGGATTATTTTTCTCCAAGTTTTATATTTGCAGACTTTTCAAAGAAATCTGCTTTATTTTCAGTTTGATATTTTAAGATCTTTAACCGAAGATTAAATATGATGAACACATTTTATTCAAACAGAAAGCAACGGATTTAAGACTTATATGAACTAATCTTAGTCAGGCCTAAGTCCGTCCATTGTGGCTTGTATGACCAGGGCATTATCCATGAAATCAGGCCAGAAACAGATTCAGTATTTGATTGTCAACAGGAAAGACACATAAATCATGAAACTACATAATAAAACTAGTTAATTCTTCTGATTAAGTCTTATCTTACAGTTTTTATGTGATACTATGGTATATTCATCAGCTTACTTAATTGTGAATATTCTGATAAAGATTAACCCTTTGAGGTGCTTGTTGGTATTACCCCCAATAATGGCTGTATTCAAGAATGCCATTATCCAGGAGTTTTGGAATGGTTTTTAACTGGGTGCATCATGACTGTGTTCAAGAATACCATTACCCAGGGGGCACAAGGATTTTTTTTCCGGAAAGACAAAATTATAAGGGACAATTTTAATCTGGTGTAATCTATCCTCATTTATTTGGTTTGGTTGTTTGTTTTAATGGTGTATCAATTCTTGTAGGTCATTTAATGCCACACCTTATATATATATATATATATATATATATATATATATATAATGTGTGTGTGTGTGTGTGTGTGTGTGTATAGGTAGGTATGGATAATCATTTGTAAGTATATAGAGGACAAAGAGGGTCCTAAATAGAAAAATTCCCACCACCAATCATCTGGTCTGTTGGATGAATATATATATATATATATATATATATATATATATTATTTGTTTAAGAAATAATTTTTCATTGACTTTATTTGTATTACTAAATTGGTTGAAAATACTTTTTATTAACTATGTGCATTATTAAATACTGGTGATTGAACTTCATCCACTGCCTTTAGCACCCATATGATGAAAAGGGGCGGTGTTTGTTATAAGACCAATTTTAAAAGTACAGGCAAGACAATCATATAGTTGCTAGGGTTTGACAGGATCAGCTGATTGATTTGAAGGGGACTCTCCAACCACCTGTCAAGCCCAAGTAAGGGAAAAAGTGGAGTGTTGCATCTCACAGAACCACTTAGTATGCAGTTCACAGACTGCTCAGCCACCACAATACTGTCCTCATGTGATGCCATCCATGGCCAATAGGTGGCTCCTTTGTGAGGAGGGGGTCTTACAACTTTGCAAAGGTGCAGTCAGCTTATTCTACAATCCTAGCTGACAAGGTGGCTCATTTATATAATGGCAATTCTATGTCAAATCATTAAAAAAAAAATCAGAAAAAAGTAAAATTGTCACCCACCCACTTCGATTTTTCTGAAATTTTGTACAGGTGTGGACTATGTTAAAGTTAGACATTCCTCCAAATTTGAGCTTCCAGTTCCGAAAATTGGCGGAGTTATGTTGATTTTTAGCTTTCCAAATTTGGTGGCATTCTCGATAGCAATTTTGGATTCCTCGGGAAACACTGGCAGGACAAAGTGCCCAACACAGACGTGCTGGAATGAGCAAACATGAACAGCATACCCGCCATCATCTGTGAGAGATGCCTGCATTGTCTTGGTCATGTCAGGAGGATGGACAAAGGCCACATCCCCAATGACCAACTGTATGGTGAATTTGTAGAAGGCACCTGACCAGTAGGAAGACCATGCCAGTGCTTTAAAGATGTCTATAAGAGGAAAATGAAGACGTGCCACATCAACACCAACACATGGGAGGCTTGTGCAGAAGAGCATGCAACCTGGTTCCTCATCATCAAACAAGGAACAAAAAGGAGTGAAAAAGAGAAGAAAGGGGCCACCGCAGAAAAGAGAATCATAAGGAAGGAGAGACAAAAGTATCTCCAGCAAGCATCATTGTTTTTTTTGCAGTCACTGCACCAGAGATTGCCATTCAAAAATGTGTCTGTTCAGCCACTCACACAGTTGCAGATAGAAAAAAGTGAACACTACGCCATCATCTTTAGTAGACAAAAGGATGCCAACAACAACATTAGTAGACCAGTTCATATACCTTGGTAGTAATATCTCATCTACAAAAAAAGCAATATCACATAGGAAATATAGACAGATTGACGATCATATAGAAATTTGATTTTTAATGTCAGTGCTACTGTATGGATGCACCACTTGGACTCTAGCAAAATACTTAGAGACAAAGCTAAATGGGAACTACAGAAGGATTCTGCATGCTGTCTTGAATGAATCCAGGAAGCATGACCCCATAAAAAATCAGCTGTATGGTCACTTGCCTCCTATCACAAACCATCCAAGTAAGACAAACAAGATATGTTGGACACTACTGGAGAAGCAAGGATGAACTCATATGTGATCTTCTCCAGTGGACACCTACACATGGTCACACCAGTGTAGGCCGACCAGAAAAAACCTACATCAATTGGCTCTGTGTGAATTCTAGATGCTACATGGAGGACCTACCATTCATACAGAAATGGTGTATTTGTTTATACAGTTTCTTATAAGAATCAATTCTGTTTTGTTTCTCTCATCTTCATCTCAATTTTCATAGACTAATTTTGTGATTCATTAAACATTTATTTTCAGAAGATTGAAGAATTTTGATAATTAGAAACAGCCATCAGTGTGTGTGTGTGTGTGTATATATATATATATATATATATATATATTATTCATTTGAGAACAAATTTTATTCTTCTTTGAAATCAATAGATATTTCTTGTGAACTGGTCAGACCTTTTTTTCCTACATTTTTCTAATTTGAACACAATCTGCAAGAATAATTTTATGGAAAAATGACCTCATTTTAAATTAGTTCTTGAGGCATAAGATAATTATCTTATAAATTATAATCTATCGCAGCTTACCAACAATTCTGGAATGCTCTTTTACACTGTTGGTGTTGTGTGGAGGCAACATCCGTTAGTCCCACAAGATTATGGATCTGCACCTGAATTGGACACAGGCTATGGATATCTTGTATGGAAGAATGTCAGTTACCCATGCAACAAGTATAATATAGTAGCTGCCACCTACCACTAATGATCCTGGTGTCCAGCTATGTGACTAACAGCAAAAAGGTCAATCATGAAAACTCTCATTGGAGGTGCAAGAGACAGTCAGACACTAGACTTGGGGATTTTCTTTAAAGGGTCAGTCAGTTAGTTATGGGGAGAGTGACAACAAACAAACTAAATTTCAGGGCTAAGCAAAACTGCCCCCCCCCCCCATACCATTATGATTTGTGAAAGAATGAATCTTTCTTTGATTGACTTGAAATTACCACTTCCTGTTTCCATTTGGAGAGAATTTTTGACATTGGCAGTTAAGTGAGTGGGATATTTTGTGACCACATGTCTGACTTTTCCCTCTCTATTCCATCAATGTTGGCAAAGAGAAGGGGAAAGATTGACATCAATGTTACTGCAGCCATGACTAAAACAAAGTTGAAGATTTCAAGCTGCTTTAAGAATTCCAACTTCTGGTTTTAAATTCCTTTTCCTTGATTGGTTGCCCATCTAGGTTAAATATCCGACTCTACCTGATTGATTGAATAAATATTTTAAAACAAACCAAAAATAATTTAATGAATGATATACATATCTACCAACCCCTCTGCCATGAACACACACACACATTATATATATATATATATATATATATATATATATATATGAAATGTGACATTACCAAAAAATGCAATGATAAGTGAATAGCAGTGAACATACATTTCCCCATAGTTAAATGTATATAATTGCGTATGAATTGATGTAATTCAACTAAAAAATAATAAATAAATTATAATTGTCACTTCCCTTATATGTTTTTAAAACAATAAATATATCGCTAATTCCTGGAATGGTAAAAAAAAAACACATCCAATTCTTCTGACTGTTCAGCGTTCAATATATATATATATATATATATTGATTGATATCATAATTTGCCATATTTATAAGTAAAGAGTTCTCAATATCATTGATAGAGCTAAGGTAGCAAAGACATGAAGTCAATGATGATTGGTAACTGACAGTTTCTTTCCCATGTAATTTTCAACCACTTGGTTTGAAAATTGCATTAGTGATAAACTGTCAGTTACCAAGTCTAGTTGATTTCATGTCTTCCTTACTCTAATTTATTTATATATGTGTTTGTTTGTGTGTGTGTATATATATATATATATATATATATATATATATATATCGAGAGAGAGAGAGAGAGATGGATAGATAGATGAATGAATGAATGAATAAATAAAAGGTTTAGCTTTTTTCATTACTATCATTGGAACAATTATTGCCACTGTTTGGTTTCTTGCTCTATAGCAGTCATCAGGCAAACAAAAATTGTTTTTGAAAATGATACAAATGATATAAATTATGGTTAAATATGTGCATTTTTTTAACTGTATTCTCGTGTTACATGTTTATGTGATTGTGTCTGTAATGTCGGATGCATCTTTTCTGTTTGTACGTGTATGTATGTTGGCATGCATGTGTACATGAAAGTGCATGAGGACTGCAACGTTATGATCGTATCCACGTGTGTGTGTGCATATGAATGTGCGTATTTGTGTTTGGTGTCCTTGGTGAAGTATAGGTTTTGTGAGATTAATAGAGTGTATTTTTAGTACGCTGTTAATAATATTTATGTGTGTGTGTTATGTAATGCATTTGTATTATGATGTGAATATTGTATAAGTATAGTGTTATTGTACAGTGTAGACAGGTATAATATTTCGTGTTGGACACTATATACATATATATATATATATATATACAGATTTTGTTTTTGCCACATATTTTATCAACACAAAACTAATTTGAGAAAAAAAACAAACCATAAAACAAAAACGATTATTTTTTTTTATGAAATCAGTTTTGTTTTTGTTAGCTGTAAAGCATTAAGTATCACCAATCCAGAGAGAAAGTCTGGCTTGTCAGTATCAGAATCGACTTTGTCATTGTTACCTCCATAAAGAGATAATGCTTTGACTCACTGTCTTTCCTGTCATTTTTTTTCTCTGACTAACACACATTTGGAAGTCCGGACAAGATTGTACTCAGATACAGGTGATATTCA
Organism: Doryteuthis pealeii; assembly: GCA_023376005.1. NCBI lineage: Eukaryota > Metazoa > Mollusca > Cephalopoda > Myopsida > Loliginidae > Doryteuthis > Doryteuthis pealeii. The sequence goes on from CM042166.1 coordinate 58,957,860, forward strand.
AGTTCATAGCAGAAACAGTGACATAATTTTCGTGACTCTTGACTTTTTATCTCTTATTTCATATATATATATATATATATATGTTTTGTTAAACTCAACGGACAATTCTTGTCAGACGAGTTTTTGTTCAATCCTTTCTAACTGTCTGGCCATCTTTTTAATATCTGGGTGGAATTGGTGTATGAATCCACCAAAGTTTTTTTTCATGAGCGCTTTCTGCACGACTTTGTGCTATCCAGGTGTGGAACTGGTGAGATGTTTCCGTTGTCTCTTGTTTTAAAACGAAGAGTAGCAGAAGGAATTAGTAGGAGGTGGGGGGCTCACAAGTTTATGAGAATGTATGGGGAATGGTGGGAGGATATATTATATATATATATATATATATATATGACACCAAATATTTATTGTTTTGGTTTAATATAATAATGACGCTATAAATAATTAATTATATATACTGATAATATAAAAGGCGAAATATACAATTAATTATTATTGTATAAATCTATTATTATTACCATATTACTGTAATATTAATTATTACTCATAAGTAGTAGTAATTGATATTATAGTAAGAATAAATTAAGATAAATGATTTATGAAAATATAGTTTTCATAGGCAAATTCAAGGTAATATATTATGAATAATAACAATCTATCATAATAATGATACAAATGACTTAATGTGATATAGTAAAATATCTGTATGAAACTCAATGAAATGTAAAAAGATAAAATAAAATAAAAGATAATAACAATGGTTAGGAATAACTATAGAAAGATAACGATAAGCATAATAATAATAATGATGATAAAGACAATTATAAAGATAATAGAAATGATAAAAATAATAATAATAATACTTTGACAGATACAGACGGTTCATCTAATCCTGGCCAGAAAACTAAACTTAGTGTTAATTAACAGAAGGAGAGAACTTGTAATCCAGTGGATTTTGCCATCCCAATAAACTACAGAGTGAAAATGAAAGAAAATGAAAAGACACACAAATACTTGGATCTTACTGGAAAAAAAAACTGTTGAACATGAGGATGAAGGTGCTACCAATTGTAGTTGGTCATCTTGGAACAGTTCCCAAAGGTTTGGAATAAAGAGTGGAGGAAATGAAAATCAGAGGAAGAATTGAGACCATCCAGATAACAGCATTGTTGAAATTAAGAAGACTAGGAAGAGTCCTAGAGACCTGAGGTTACTGTTGGTTTCCTCAGAACACAATTGAAAGCTCAAAGGAATATAGATAAAAATAATTCCAGAGAAAAAACTATCAGTTAGAGCTGGAGTGAAAAACTCACTGAATGAAATAATAATTGATAAATATGCTGGAGAATAGCAAGTGTAGGTTATGTGATGATAGAGATGAATAAATGTTAAGCACAAAAATGAATGCAGGCAACTGGTACATAAAAGAGTACAAAAAACAAACAAGACAGGGTGGGAAAGGTGATTCACTGGGAATTGTGCAAAAGACTGAAATGGTATGTGCATACACTAGAATCAGTCCAAGAAAATGAAATACATAAAATTTTCTGAAATTTTGAGATACAAACAGATTACCCAATCTAGTGCAGAATACCAGATCTAGTTTTAATTAACAAGAAAAAAATAACTTCTTATCTAGTTGATTTTGCACTTCCAGCAGACCATAGAGTTGAAATAAATGAAAGTGAAAAACTAGATTAATACCTGGATCTTGTCAGAAAGCTAAAAATGCTTTGAAACATGAAGATGATAGTAAACTAAATTGTTGTTGGTGCCCCTTAGAACAGTCACCAAAGGCATGAAAAAAGAAACTGGGGCTGGATATACATGAGGAAGAATTAAGACCATCCAGATCATGGCTCTTCAAAATTAGCTAGAAAAATTACTAGAGTCCTGGAGACCTAAGGGCCACTTGCTGTGACCAGACTCCAGTGAAAAAAAATAACAGTTAGAACTGATTGAAAAAATCACAAGGAGTAGTAAATAAAAGGAGTAATGACAATAAGAGTTAATGATAAAGAAAATAATAAATAATCATATAGATAAAGATAATGACAAAGGTTGTAGTCGTAAAAAAAACAATAACAACATGACAAAACCATATATTTCATGTAATTAAGGAAATCTATTGTTTTCCAGGTCAAATTCTCTTTTGAAAATTATAAACTACAAAGAAAATATTCCTATTTGTCATAACTTTTTTTCAATCTCTCTCTCCTCTCTCTCTCTCTCTCTCTCTCTTCTGCTTCTCTCTCTCTCTCTCTCTCTCTCTCTCTCTCTCTCTATATATATATATACATATATATATACTATATAGTATATATGTATGTATGTATGTATGTATGTATGTATGTATGATCATATATATAGATAGATAGTATAATATAGTTGCTATATTTGTAAGGAAAGAGTGCTCAATATCATTGATAGAGCACATATATCTAAGTTAGGATAGTGAAGGCAAAGTTAATAGCACTTGGTAACAGTCAGTTTTTCGCCACTATTGTGGCATAGCGCCTTCTTTACCGCACTAAATAGGATATGTTATATACTGGTCTTTCACTGTACCAAATCTATATAACTTTATATACCTTTCTTACTTCTTACTCTGTCCGTCTATTCTACTGGCCGGCTTTGCCTTCTGATCGTCTATCATCTATCTGGTCTCGTATATTTTTCTAAGGTCTTGTCTGGTCTTCTATTGAGGATTCTGGGTCTGGTTTCTGTTGGGGTTTCTCGTTATCAGAAGCCTTGTGTCATTGTTAGTTTTTAGTAATAACACAAGACTTTGATTTATGTTGATGTTACTTTATTCCAAATCCCACCCAGACAATCTGCGCAGATGAGGCTTACATGTTGCTAGCTCGGCTTCTAAGTTCTAACTGACTGAGTTGCTTACTCCTTAAACCGGAAGGGGGCTTTCTATGGGGTTTCCGGTTCTCACTGTCTATCCCCAGAAAGCAAGGTCAGAGTGAGGTCAAACACTGTCACTCACTCTCAAGGCCATCAGCTGTACTGATCGCCATAATGATTTCTACAATACCTTAAAAATGTATTAGTGATCCAATTATTATGTAACACTATAATTTTAAGACCCAAAAAAATTATTTATGTTTTTCCTTATATACTCCTGTGTAGTGTCTCCTCTATAGCCTACATATATGTGCGTGTGTATATATATATATATATATTTAATTAGTTTTGTGATTACTGGGTATGCCTACATACGTATATATATATATATATATATATATATATGTACGTATGTAGGCATACCCAGTAATCACAAACTATCTAATTGCATAAGGATTAGTTTTGAAGTATCTGATTTTATATATAATTTATAAATCATATATTATAAGTTGATTCCATTACTATAAGACTTCATTGACAAAGTAGATTATTTTTGATCTTGTGGCATTTTAATTTTCCATATGCCTAACATAATAAACTAATTATTTAGTATATCCAGAGTGTAAAAAGCAAATATTAAAATCATTGAGCAAATTACTTAGCTTTTACAAATTTTTAATAGGGTGATTACTTAATTTATAATATTATTTTTAATAGGGAGATTACTTAATTTGGGCAGTTTGAAAACCACATTCAATTCAGTGAATTATATTTTTTAACTTTCTCCACACCGAGTATGTTATTAATTTTCTAAATCGAAATTCATGGATTCCTATTGGTTGCTTTTATTCTTATTAAGGATTTTGAGGTTTTGCAATTAAATTACATTAAAGGATATGTAAAAATCCCACAGATCATTTTTGAATTTAGGAAAAGAACTTTGATAATTCCAATATTCTATAACTGAAAGAAAAAAAATGATTTCAAATTATGGCCTTCACAAAAGTATTATACAGCTCATTGCAATGGCAGCTAGTGGTAATAATGTTTAAAGTCATGGGAAAATGGACTCGTCATCCCGAGTTCAAATCCTGGATGTGATAAGTTGCCATTTTACATTAGCACTAGTACCCTTTGGAAAGGTAAATGAATCCTGCTATCCCCTCCTCTATGGATAAATAGTAGGGTAGACTGGCTCTTTAACCTTGGTTAGGCAACTGTTCTATATATAAGTATACTATAATGGGGGCGTCAACCATTTCTAAGAATATGATAATGATATTGCTTGGAAAGAAATAGTGCTATTTTGTCTTGTCACTCTTTTCTTCAATTGCATCCTTTTATTCTTTGTATTTTGTTGATTGCCAAACTAAGAAAAAACAACAGAAAAAAAGTGGGTAAATATTTGTTGAGACAAACAAAAATATTTGTGTGGGGCCTGTAATCGTCAGGATCAAACAGACTTCCATCAAGACAGTATCTGATGTAGACTCTCTGTCCTCATGATCAAGATCTTCTGTGGCCTGCTTTGTGGTGACAGTAAAAACAAAAGGCAACATTGTCGGCAAAATTGAGGTCTCGAATCAGTTGCTTCCATGGTCCTTGTGTGGATTTGTAGTCAGAGATTAAATTGGCACCATCAACATAGTATCCTGTTATATACACTGTTGGATTACTTTGCAATATAAGGTGTGCTCTAATTCCCCACTGGATTTCATAGACAAATTTTGAAACTTTGAGAAACTCAGTTTCATGGGTACTTTAAAGGACCCTTCAACTACACAATATAATCTATGCACCGCCCTGGTGATGACTCATATTTTGTTGAAAATAATGCAACAATCATGTCTGAATTGATCCAATGTCTAGATGATTGAAGTCTTTCATTGGTAATGCGGAGGCTAAGGATGATGGCCGCAAAGCCTTAGAGATTTTAAAAAGGTCCCATTTCCTTTCAAAAGGAAAACCCTGTATTGTCGATTTGTATAGTGAATTAAGTATTTGAATAGAAACAACTATGCATCCATGATGGATTATACAATAGTTGGAAGGTGTAATGTAGGAAGGTGAATATGTGACAAGACTATTTCTGTGTGGGATAACAACGGCTAGCAATTGTCGGCAAATTGAGGTCTCAAAATCATTGCTCCCATGGTCTTTGTGTGGACTAGTAGTCAGAGATTAAATTGGCCACCAATTGACAATAGTATCTGTTATATACACTGTTGGAATATTTTTGTAATATAAGGTGTTTGTCTACTTCCCCCACCTGGATTTATAGACTGGCCTAAGTTCAGGTGGTCAATTACTTGCGCCCATGCCCAACATACTGCATTGGCTGATACACTACTTAATACACCCCCACATTTAGGATGGACTTACAGGATTACCCAGATCTTTACGCATACTCGGACGGACTTACTGGATTACCGATCTTTACCTAATACCCAGGCTCATTACAGGATCCCACATTCCCACTGGATATGCGTCTTACTTAGGCCTCCATGATGGCCAAAGATTCTAATCATACACCAATCTGTCCCCTTATTAAGATCTACTGTAACCTGTTTGAGGCATCATGCTGAAAAGATCGGTGAAGGAGAGTGGTACGCAAGGACGCAACCCCTGCTTTCCCCATTGATGATCAAGAAGGGTCTGAATAGATGCACTGTTGTATCTACTAGGTCACAGCCTTGGGTTTTGTAGCAGCTGTTATGATCATGTATAGGGACTAAGGGGACAACTGATCATTCCATATAGTGGCCCCATTTTCCTCTCTAACTTACTGTAATTGAGGCTTTTGACAGATCATGAACATTAACTGACCAAGAGCCCGTTGCTTTGGGTAATCAGCACTACTTTTGTAGCTGAAAAGACAGAAACACCATGATCTGGCGGTGTGCCGTCAGCTCTGAAACCATACTGGCTATCAAGAAGGTGTTTTCAGCAATGTTGGGTATGCAGTCTGTTCAGGAAAACGTAAATATATTGTCTTTATAAAAAGTAAATATTATTTTTGTATCCAAGAGATTTTTTATGAATTTTATGAATCTCTATAAAAGAGGGGAGTTTCATTGCTTTAACGGAAAAAAAACTGTTTCCACAATTTTTTCTGCACAAAATATTCTTTTCATAAACTCAAACGCATTAGGCAATTTATGTATACAACTTCTCACCATAAACTAAAATACTGCCCACAAAATAAAGTACACCTAACAATTTTTTTAATAAAAAT
>CM042166.1:58964044-58989044 GCA_023376005.1 Doryteuthis pealeii
TATATAGTATTAATAGTATAATGACGTGTAGTATAATTGAACGCCTGAGACAGTCAAGAAAGAATTGGATGTAGTTTTTTTTTTACCATTCCTAAGGAATTAGCAATATATTTAAATTGTTTTAAAAACATAGTAAGGGAAGTGGGCACTTGATAATTTTTAAGTATTCGAGTTGGATGTGTTTTTGCATTTATTTATGGGTCGAGATTAGTTGAAATTCACGACAATTCTGGACATTAATGATACGAATTTCACACTATTGGGAACTGTATGATTATCTGCTATCACTTATCATTGCATTATTTGGTACATGTCACATTTCCATATATAAGTATTATATATAAATGTGTGTGTGTGTTTTATGGCAGAGGGGTTGGTAGAGTTATGTATATTCATTCGATTAAAATTATGTTTGGGTTTGTTTAAAATCCTTATTCATCAATCAGGTAGAGTCGGATATTTAACCTCGATGGGCAACCAATCAATGGAAGAAGGAATTTAAAACCAGATAGTTGGAATTCTAAAGCAGCTTGAAAAATCTTCAACTTTGTTTTAGTCTGGCTCATAAGCATTGAGTGTCAATCTTTTCCCTTCTCTTTGGTTCACATTGATGGAAATGAGAGGGAAGAAGTTCAGAACATGTGGCACAAAATATCCCACTCACTTAACTGAACTGCCATATAGTCAATATAGTTAGGTTCTGGTCCAAACGACAACAGGAAAGTGGTAGATTTCAAGTGCACATCGCGCGAAGAGAGGATTCATTCTTTCACTGGGAGATGCTCGTCAAATCATAAATGTATGGGGGGGGGGGGTCAGTTTGCTGTAGTCCCCTGAGAATTTAGGTTTGTTTGTTGCACTCTCCCATAACTAACTGACTGACCGCTTTAACAGAAAATCCCCAAAGTTCATGTGTCTGACTGTCCTCGCACCTCCAATGGAGAGTGTTTCAATGATTGACCTTTTTGCTGTTAGTCTCATAGATTTGGACGCCAGGATTTCAGTTAGTGGTTAGGTCAGCTACTATATTAATACTTGTTGCAGTGGGTAACTGAACATCTTCATACAGATTTTCTAGCCTTGCATCCATTGCAGTGCAGATCCATGGACTAACCGTATGATGTGCCTGTCCAGCACAACACCAACAGTGTAAAAGAGGCATTCCAGAATTGTTGGTAAAAGATAGCTCGATAGATTATAATTTATGAAGATAATATATCTTATGCCTCAATGACTAATTTAATAAAATGAGATCATTTTTCCCATAAAATTGATTCTGGCAGATTGTGGTGTTCAAATTGGAAAACAATGAGGCAAAAAAAGGTGTGACCAGTTGCACAAGAAATAATCTTATTTTGATCTTCAAAGAAGGAATAAATTGTGTTCTCCGAATCGGAATATATAATGTAGTAGATAATATGATATATATATATAAACATCACACCACCTGAAATGCTGTTTCTAAATATCAGAGGAATTCTTCAAATCTACTGCAGACTGGAAGAATAAATGGTTTAATGAATCACAAAATTTCTAAATGAAAAATTGAAGATTGAAGGATGGAGAGGAACCAAAACAAAATCAGAACTTGATTCTTATAAGAATACTGTATAAACAAGATACAAGCATTTCTGTATTGAATGTCAGTATGTCACATGTAGCTATCTAGCGATTGCACAAGCAGAGCAATTGATGTAGGTTTTTTCTGGTCGGCCTAACACTTGGGTGACCATTTGTAGGTGTCCACTGGGAGCAAGATCACAGTATGTGTTCATCCTTGCTTCTCGCCGGTAGTGTCCAACATGTCTTGTTTTTGTCTTTACTTGGATGGTTTGTGATAGGAGGCAAGTGACCATACTAAGCATTTTTTATGGGTCCAATGGCTTCCTGGAATTCATTCAAGACAGCAATGCATGAATCCTTCGTAGTTCCGTGCGATTTGAGCTGTTTCATCTAAGTGGGTTTTGGCTAGAGAGGTCCAAGTTGGTGCATTCCATACAGTACAGCTGACATTAAGAAATCAGAGAGTCCACATATGATCGTCAATCTGTCTATTATTTTCCTTATGTGATATTGGCTTTTTTTGTAGCTGAGATATATACTACCAAAGGTATGATGAACTGGTGCCCTCTAAATGTGTGTTTGTTGGCAAATGGCTTTTGTCTACTAAAAGATGATGGCGTAGTGTTCGGACTTTTTTCTAGTTCTGCAACTGTGGATGAGTGGCTGAACGAAGGACACAATTTTTGAATGGCAATGCTCTGGGGTGGAACAGTGACTGAGCAAAAAAACAATGATAGCTGTCCTTGAGATACTTTTTGTTCTCTCCTTCCTTATGATCTCTTGTTCCTGCGGGTGGCCCTTTCTTCTCTTTTCACTCCTTTTTGTTGCGCTTGTTTGAAGTGAACTGAGGAGCCCAGGTTGCATGCTCTCTCTGCCCACAAGCCTCCCATGTGTTGTGTTGATGTGGCACGTCTTCATTTTCCTCTCATAGACATCTTTAAAGCACTGGCATGGTCTTCCTACTGGTCAGGTGCCCTTCTACAAAATTCACCATACAGTTGGTCATTGGGAATGTGGCCTTTGTCCATCCTCCTGACATGACCAAGCCAATGCAGGCATCTCTCACAGATGATGGCGGGTATGCTGTTCATGTTTGCTCATTCCAGCACCGTCTGTGTTGGGCACTTTGTCCTGCCAGTGTTTCCCGAGGAATGCACCAAATTTGGAGAGTTAAAATCAACATAACTCCGCCAATTTTCGGAACTGGAAGCTCAAATTTGGAGGAATGTCTAACTTTAACATAGTCCACACCTGTACAAAATTTCAGAAAAATCGAAGTGGGTGGGTGACAATTTTACTTTTTTCTGATTTTTTTTAATGATTTGACATAGATTGCCATTATAATAAATTGAGCCACCTTGTCAGCTAGGGTTGTAGAGATAAGCTGACTGCACCTTTTGCAAAGTTGTAAGACCCCCCCCCTCCTCACAAAGGAGCCACCTATTGGCCATGGATGGCATCACATGAGGACAGTATTGTGGTGGCTGAGCAGTCTGTGAACTGCATACTAAGTGGTTCTGTGAGATGCAACACTCCACTTTTTCCCTTACTTGGGCTTGACAGGTGGTTGGAGAGTCCCCTTCAAATCAATCAGCTGATCCTGTCAAACCTAGTAACTATATGATTGTCTTGCCTGTACTTTTAAAATTGGTCTTATAACAAACACCTGCCCCTTTTCATCATATGCAGTGGATGAAGTTCAATCCCCAGTATTTAATAATACACATAGTTAATAAAAAGTATTTTCAACCAATTTAGTAATACAAATAAAGTCAATGAAAATTATTTCTTAAACAATATTATATATATATAATATATATATATTAATCCAACAGACCAGATGAATTGGTGGTGGGAATTTTTTCTATTTAGACCTTCTTTTCCTCTCATATACTACAAATGCATATCCATACCTACCTATACATACACACACACACACACACACACACACACACATATATATATATAATATATATATATATATATATATATATATAAGGTTTGGCATTAAATAACCTACAAGAATTGATATGCCATTAAAGCAAACAAACCAAACCAAATAAATGAGAATAGATTACACCAGAATAAAATTGTTCCTTATAATTTTGTCTTTCCGGAAAAAAAAATCCTTGTGCCCCCTGGGTAATGGTATTCTTGAACACAGCCATGATGCACCCAGTTAAAAACCATTCCAAAACTCCTGGATAATGGCATTCTTGAATACAGCCATTATTGGGGGTAATACCAACAAGCACCTCAAAGGGTTAATCTTTATCAGAATATTCACAATTAAGTAAGCTGATGAATATACCATAGTATCACATAAAAACTGTAAGATAAGACTTAATCAGAAGAATTAACTAGTTTTATTATGTAGTTTCATGATTTATGTGTCTTTCCTGTTGACAATCAAATACTGAATCTGTTTCTGGCCTGATTTCATGGATAATGCCCTGGTCATACAAGCCACAATGGACGGACTTAGGCCTGACTAAGATTAGTTCATATAAGTCTTAAATCCGTTGCTTTCTGTTTGAATAAAATGTGTTCATCATATTTAATCTTCGGTTAAAGATCTTAAAATATCAAACTGAAAATAAAGCAGATTTCTTTGAAAAGTCTGCAAATATAAAACTTGGAGAAAAATAATCCAGTAATGTTAAAGACGTTCCAGATGAAGACAAGACATGCAAACCGAAAGAATAATGAAATGACTTTGTAGGCAACTAGAGATTTTCCCATCCCCATCCCGTGACTTTATTGCAGAATCCAGGCTTTCTCCAAGGTCTATAAAATGTGGAGAGTAATGGACCTACCATGTTGTTTCATAATGTGTTGGTAGGGGGCTTGTATCCAACTGAAAATAAAGAAGATTTCTTTGAAAGGTCTGCAAATGTAAAATTTGATGAAAAATAATCCAGTAATTTTAAAGATTTTCAAGATAAAGACACAGACTCAAATAAGAATAGAAAGAGTTGTATATTTTTGGTATTTTGTCGAAACTAGAGAATTAACACTGACAACAGTGACAAAAATAGCAAATTAATTTTAGTTTTTATTCAAAGATTCATAGAACAATAAACAAAAAATGAATTTCTTATATATAAAAGAAAGATTCTGTATGTCTGTCATTAGATTGAGTGCACATATTTTATTAGGAAAAATTAGAGGAGACCAGCAAAGCCATTAGTTCAATTTTTGTCCAAGAGAGAATTAAAAAAACATTTTATCCTTCATTTTCCATGAGAAAAGCTCAATAAAAGCTAATAAAATGTAATAATAATATGATTGTAATAAATATATCAATGATATATTAAAATATATTAATATAAAATATATAAAATAAATATGATATAATATAAATATAAAATATATAAAATGAATATGATATAATATAAATATAAAATATATAAAATGAATATGATATAATATAAATATAAAATATATAAAATGAATATGGCCGGGTTAGCTCAGTCAGTAGAGCATTCGGCTAGAAACCACAAGGTTCCTAGTTCGATACCGGTCCCCGCCAACTCAGCGTAAGAGTAGCACAGGGATCTGTGCGGTAAAGTAAGGAGCTGATGGTAGGTGTGACGCTCCACCTCAGATGCTAAAAACGATCTCCTTCATCTAGCGCTATTGAAAAGGGGATAGACTCCCTCACTGATTGGCTGATACCAACTTTAGGCCACCCCGTCGACTTTACTTACTTTTTTTATTTACCTTTATGCAATAAATATGAACAAGGGCATTAGTTTAAAGTGAATGCAAATAAGTCTTTAAAACTTTGCTTGCCAATTCCATTTTCCATGCTGATGATAACTACACCTCCCCCCACACTGGCTACTTGAATAGTTGGAATTCTTTAACAACTAAAAAAAAAACAAGACTTTTCTTTCTTTATGACAATATTTTTGGTTCATTAAATCAAAAGTATAAAAAAAGGGAGACTGAAAAGTCTTGTTAATCCTTATATTGGAATTAAATTCTTTTTTTATATTGAAGCTTAAATGTCAAAATGCTTGAGAAAAATGTAAAGATGAGATGGTAAACAGTATGGTTCATTGTGAAGAGAAAACACTGAGTGATTGTGTAGACAATGCTGAGAACCAGACATTTATTTTACAATAACGGATCTATTTCTCCTTCCATCCTTCTTTCTGATTAAATAGATGGTGGAATAGGACATTAATAAGCATTAGACAAACATCTATATGATAGATAGTTATGAATGTGGCTAAATAGATATATACTGTCTGAGATAGATATGAACAAAGATGGATAGATATGAATACTTAGAAAGATAGATACTTTGGTTTGGTTTCTTTGTTTAATGGCATATCAATCTTTGTGGGTTATTTAACACCAAAGTAATCCCAGTAGAAGAACAGTAGTGGTACAATTTGATCCATAGCTGGGGGGAGGTCATTCTTCTCCCAATTTTATTAGTTTGAAAGCATGACTGAAGTTAAAACTCGCTTACTACGATGTTGCAGTCCGACTGTACTATAGAGTGGACCTGGGAGTAATGGCAATAAAAAGGGTGACTCGACACTCTTTGTTGGTTATTAATGCCAAAACCATCTTTGTAGAAGAACAGTTATGGTACTATTTAGCCCATACCTGGGGCGATAAAGGGGGTTCATACCTTTCCCAAGAGTATTAGTCCGAAAGTAAATGTAATAGCATGGCTGGAGTTCAAACTCATTTACTATGATGCCATAGTCCAGCACATTAGTGACTTTGCCACGGAGACCCCTCCCAGATAGATCACAACAGAATGAGATAGATAGATTCATATGAACATTGTAGATATATCTGTGTCTATGTATTCTCATAGCACTAATTCCCTTGGGAGAAATATGCATACTATTCCCAGCTATTTAAATAGTAGGGCAGACTGGGCTTTCTAATCTTGGCTAAGTAACCAGTCTAGAAGAAGGAAAACTCTGAATTCAAACTTGTTAAACTCTGTTCAAGAAATTTACCTTATGTCGCAACCTGCTTGCGTGGAGGCGTTGGTAATATATATATATATATATATAAATGGTTTTTGAGCTTTCTGGCCAACCTTTTTACATTTGGATGGAATGTGTGGATTCGTCCACCAAATTTTTATCCTAAGTATTTTTGATTAATTTTGAATGCAGTACTCACTTTTTAAAATGCCTATAACACTTTTTCCTACTAATTCTCCTCCTTCCAGCCCCCACACCCCTTAATATAATTTCTATGTGTTCCCCTCCTAGTTACTTTCACTACTACTAACTTGAAAAAACTGGAACACAAACACATCACCCCTGATGATGGTACTTCAAAGTGCCGAAAGTACTTGGGATAAAAACTTTGGTGGACTAATCCACGGATTCCATCCAAATGTAAAAAAGTTGGCCAGAAAGCTCGAAAAACATGTAGAAATGAAAGAATGCTGCCCAAATACACACATATATAAATATATATATATATATATATATATATATATATATATATATATTATTAAAAATCTAATACTTCAAACTTTAAAAATTTACCTAGGAACTTTTTAATATCACCAACTCCAACAAATGAAATGGAGCAAAAAATAAGATAAACAAAACATTGATAAATTGAAATAGGCATCAGTTATGCTTGTAATGACATCACAATAATTATGTAAAATATGAGTCATTGAAGGGTGCATGAGAGGAAAAGTTCTGGTGGTGGGGTTATAGGATTGTGAGGGATGGCAGTGATCTGTAAAGATTATGCTATTGCTGTAATTATGTAAAACATAAAATATAACCTTAAAATTTTAAGCAATTCTAAGTTTTTTTAGCATATTAGAACCAGCTATGAAAATGTTTTTCAAACATATCTTTTTAGTCTAATTTTCTATGATTTATCTGATCATCTGTACATTCAATTCTGTTTTATATTCCCTGCTTTTTATCTACCACTTACTCTTATACTTATAATTCTTCAGAATAGTATTGATAATTATGAAAACACAAAACTATTGTTTGGTTTTAATTTCTGTTTTATACAGGCTTTATATATCCTGGGGGTGGGGAGACCCCGTGGTGTAGTGGCTAATGTAATAGACTGTGACATTGCCATAAGCAAGTTTTAAATTTAGTCATACTATTACATTCACTTTCAGACTAATGCCCTTGGGGAAAATATAAACCCCTTCATCCCCCCAGCTATGGGTTAAATATTCCCACTGTTGTTCTTCTACAAGGATGGATTTGGCATTAAATAACCCATAACGTTTGATATGCATATAAAACAAAACCAAATTATATATATATAATATATATATATATATATATAAATAAAAACTGGAACATATCACCCCTGATGATGGCAATTCAAAGTGCTGAAAGTACTCAGGACCTGAACTTTGGTGGACTTATCCATGAATTCCACCTAAATATTAAAAAGTTGGCCAGAAAACTCGAAAAGATCAAAAATAAAATGGTTAAACAGGAGATGTCTTTTGTTTAATTCTACATGTATATATATATATATATATAATGTCATACAACCTAGTTTCACCACAGAGTAATGAGAAATTCTGTTAACACAGGGCATATGCAAGTAAATGTATGTAAATTTGTTGTTTTGTTCTGAAAAAGAAATTCTCATGAACTTCATATACATGATTTGTTTTCACATAACAAAGTAGACTACATGACTCTCTCTTTCCATTTAACTCTGACTATAATTTTCCATACTCCAGTCTTCATCCCTCTCTTCACCTTCTCATGTTTTCTTTCTCTTTACTTGAGGGATTTGAAAGGATTTCACTTGACTGATGTATTGTCACCTCATCAACACAACTGATCTGATGATCTCGAAATCTATAAACAAACAGAAGTGCTAATCCATACATAAACAATCACTTATGACAGGACTATTCTAGTGTGGATTTCATAATGTAACAATTATTTTTTCATAGATTATAACAAGTTACACTAAACCAGTGCTTATCAAACTCTTTTTTTTTCTGAAGCTTCCACCTCCTCTTGGTTATTGAAGTATCCTAAGCACAAGAAGTGAGCCATGGGTTAGAACAACGATTGATATGTTTACTTAAGAGTTATTACTAAATAGTTCATAATATAAAAAGTATAATAATCTTGACGAGCAGAACCAGTGGATATTCTACAGTATGTTAATTTAATTATTACAATGTTTGATGTGTTTACTTAAGAGCTATTGCAAAATAGTTCAATATATAAAAAAGTATAATAATCTGACTAGCAGGACTGTGGATATTCTACAGTATGTTAATTTAATTATTACAACATTTGATATGTTTACTTAAGAGCTATTACTAAATAATTCAATATATAAAAAGTATAATAATCATGATGAGCAGACCAGTGGATATTCTACAGTATGTTGATTTAATTATTATTAATTATCTAATCTGAGGGAGCATGTTCCAGACTATATGCTGGATGTGGTATCAGTTTGATTCCCTCAAGTCTCTGGAGATTATTCCAGAAACTAGCACGTATGCAAATATTGGAAAACTTTTTATTCATTATAGTATTTCCTGCCCCTGAATTTTATGGCTATAATTTTATTTTTCTATGATCAATATTCTCTCATGACTCTTAGTCACATGTATTTGTCTAAATTCTGATTTGTCAATCATCTTTCCAGACTGACCAATGCTTATCAAGATCTGTATGTCTCATCCATGTCAATTCATTTGTATTTATTGAATTACTTCCATTGTTACAACTTGACCTTTGCTCAAAGTGAATTTCATTTTCCTCATTTAAATTCAAACTGCATGAAATAAAATCAGTTTAATTCTGAAAATTGTCAGAATAACCTTTAAAGAATCTATTTCTGTATAATTTGGCCTTCTTCAGGTGTCTTTGATCATAGCCCAGTAACCTTCAAAGAATTTGAATGGAACCCTTTATTCAATTCACACAGACACTGTTGTCATTCTGCTGTCCATGCCTTGGAATATCTTGTATTACTTAATTTGCCTTGTGAGTTATTTTGCCCTTTAAATGTTGCTTTTCTTTTCAATTGACGCATGCCCAGGATTGAACTCATGACTTCCAGGTAGAATCCACTTAGAATCTCTTAACCTATATTTTAAACTCTAGGACAGGGCTTCTCAAACCTTTTACTTGATGCACTCCTTATAACCAAATTTAATTTTTATTCACATTCAAATAAATAAATTGAATATTAATTAACAAAACATAGTTAATTTACCAGTATTTAAAACAATTTAAGGTAATGGGTAACATACTGGACAAGTATCATAGTAAACAAGTTTGAATTCTAATCACACTATTATGTATCACTACTGTTGTAAAAGAATGGCTTTGGCAGTAAATTACCCATAAAGGTTGATATGCCATTAAACAAAGAAACCAGACCAAATAAAGGGGTGGGGATTCCCCATGGCATAGTATTGAATGTGCTGGACTGCAACATTGTAGTGAGTTTGAATTCCAGTTGCACTATTACATTCAGTTTTGGACTAATATCCTTGGGAAATGTATGAACCCCCTCATCATCTAGCCATTGGTCAGATAGTACCTCTACTGTTCTTCTACAAAGATGGCTTTGGCATTAAATAACCCACAAAGGTTGATATGCTATTAAACAAAGAAACCTAACCAAATCATACAATTTACATGAGAAAAGAATCAGTAAACTATAAATACAAGTGGCCCTTTAATTCTTGAATTATTTTTTAATGGAAAGGATGAATTTGGTGGGTATTGAGGAGATCACAAAAATCAGGATACAGGTTTGAGCTCCAAATTAAAAAAAACATGTATGTAAATACATGTATATACACGCACACATATACACACTACCATGTATATATTCATATACATATGCATATCTATAAACATACATATGTACACTCATATATATATGTATGCATATATATAGTATCCAATATACAAAAATACATGTATACAAATACATATGTGTATATACACGCACACATGCAAATACACAAACATATATGCACACTCATATATATATATATACACACACACACACACGCACACATATACACATGTATATATATATATATATATATGGAGAAAAGTAGACAAACACGGGATGTTGTGGAAACTTGATGTTTATTGTCGACGGTGCAACGTTTCGGTCTCTTATTAGACCATCTTCAGGACTTGAATATAGTTCTTACTCCAATGATGGAAATTCTCAAAATGCTGAAAACGGAAGGTCGTCAGTAGGGGGAAGTGTAGTTGGGGGTGGTTAGTGGATTCTTCTTCTCTGGAATGGGGAGTGCCGAAATGGTCAATGGTGGTACCACAGGTGTTAGATTGTGGGGATTGGTTAGCTAAATATGTGTATGTGTGTGTGTGTGTGTGTCTGTTTAATTGTTTTTTTGTTTATGTGTGATTGGGAACTGGATTTGTCGTTAAGTTATATGTGTGTTGTTGTATGTTGGTGTGATTTTTTTTTTTTTGATTTATTTTATTTTATTTATTTTATTTATTTATTTTTTTTTTTGTGAGGGTTTGTAAGGGTAAGATTTGTTAAAATTGTAAGTGAGCATATGTATAATGTTATATACTATTATTGTTATTATATTATTATAATATATATTATATGTCATTCATTATTTATGAATATTTAACATTGTGTCTATCTGTCTGTCGGTCTATCT
Organism: Doryteuthis pealeii; assembly: GCA_023376005.1. Classification (NCBI taxonomy): domain Eukaryota; kingdom Metazoa; phylum Mollusca; class Cephalopoda; order Myopsida; family Loliginidae; genus Doryteuthis; species Doryteuthis pealeii. The sequence goes on from CM042166.1 coordinate 58,975,278, forward strand.
AACTATCTATCTATTTAGCTTGAGTGTGTTCATGTCTATCAACCTATCTGTTTTTTTGGTTTTTTTTTTTTTTTTTTTTTGTTTTTTTCTTTATTGTGTGTCTGTTCATCTATATTTGGTCTTTCAGTCCATCTATCTCTATCTATATTTTTATTAGGTTGTTACTTATCTTTTTTGTGTATCTGTCTATATATCTGAATTGAATATGTAGCTGGTATGTATGTATGAGACTCTAATTTTATTTATTTTATTGTATTATATCTATTTGTTTATTTTTTAAATTATTTTTTTTTATATTATTTTTTATTAAATTTACTTTTAAAAAGATTTATTTATTTATTATTTTTTTTTATTTATTTTATTATTTATTTATTTTTTTTTTTTTTATTAAATTTTAATATAGGTTTTATTTAAGTGAAGGGGGTGAGATTTGTTAAAATTGTACGAGCGTGTGTGTATAATGTTATATCTTATTGTTATTATTGTTTTTATTATTATTATTATTATTATTATTATTATATTATTATTATTATTGTTATTAATAGTGGCGATATTATTATTGTTGATGTTATTTATGTGTTATAATAGCTTTGTGACATATCCATGTCTTTATCTATTTTGATTTATCTTCAATCTGGTAATTTCATGTGTGTCTGTTTGTTTGCGATGATTTATTTGTGCTGTCTGTCTGTCTATCTATCTATTTATTCTTTTTTTTTTTTTTTTTTTTTTTGTCTGTTAATATTTTATCTATATCTCTATCCATCCATCTGTCTATCTGTCTATCTATCTATCTATCTATCTGTCTATTTAGCTTGAATGTGTTCATGTCTATCAATCTGTTGTCTATATGTGTGTCTGTTCATCTATTTTTGATCTTTCTGTCCATCTGTATGTCTGTTATATTCTGTATGTCTCTATTTTATCTATGTATCTGTCTATATATCTAACTAGAGTGTGTTCATATCTGTCTCTCTGCCTGTCTATAGTCTGTTATTAGTCTGTCTATCCATAGTCTGTTAGTATCTACCTATCTATCTGTGCATATATCTGTATTTAGTGTGTTAATATCTGTCTGTCTGTCAGTTCATCTATCTACCTTTAATCTGTTGGTGTCTATCTATCTATCGATCTATCTGTTTTTTTTGTTTTTTTTTTATTTAAATCTTTTTATGTGTATGCATATGTTGAAGGGTTGTAAATGTTTTTGTGTGTATGAGTGTATGTGTAAGTGTGTGTTTATTAGATTGTTATTGTTTGTTTGTTTTGTTGATGTTGTTGTTGTTATTGGCTTTATGCTAAGTGTTGTCTTGTTGTCTGTTGGTTTGTAACTATCCATGATGGTTTTAACCTAGGTGTGAGGATATATTGAAGAAGCCGGATCTGGAATTGATGTTGGGAATGTTGCTAATGGCACTGGCTTCGAATATTTGTCGTAATCTTTGTTGTGGATGTATGCGATCATGGATGCATTGTTGAAATTAAACCTATGTTGTGTTTTTAAATATGTGTTGGAATAAACAGTTGTTGCTGTCACCTAATTTTATATTGCGTTTGTGCTCATATAAGCGTTTTTTAAATTTCTGGAGGTCTCGCCTATGTATTCCTATGGCAGTCTGCGCAAGAATCATGTATACACCGGCTTCTGATTTTACTTGTTGTCGGGAGTTTTTGTTTATTATGTTGTGTATGGTTTTGGATGCTAAACTGACTGTCTTTATGCCTAGTTGTTAAAGATTTTTGGTGATGTTGCTGTTTGTGTGGTTATTTGGTAGAATTATGTATCTGTGTGGGGAGTTGGACTGGGTGGGTTCTGGAAATGGTTTCTGGTGTGGATTTTGAGGCTTTGGCCTTGGCGTGTTGTATGAAGGATGTGGGGATAATGGAGGTTTTGGAAGGCGTTCATTATGTGGGTGAATTCATCATCTAGGTGTTTGGTGTGCAGATGCGGAGGGCTCTAAGGGAAAACCTATTATAATTCTTTTGGTGTGGGTGTCATGGTGAGAGTAGTAGTGTATGTGGTCGTTTTTGGCAGTGGGTTTGTGGTGACTTTGAATTCTAATGTGTTGTTGTTTTTTAAAGTAAGATGTCTAGGAAAGGTAGGGAATTGTTAGATTTTTCATGTGTAATTGTATGGTGGGTTCAATGTTTGTTTAGTCTGTGTGATTTCGGTGATGTTTATTTTATTTTATAGCGGTAATATTTAGGTTTAAACAGGCACACACACACACACATACACATATTTTACTAACCAATCCCCACAATCTGAACACCTGTGGTACCACCATTGACCATTCGGCACTCCCCATTCCAGAGAGAAGAAGAATCCACTAACCACCCCCAACTACACTTCCCCTACTGACGACCTTCCGTTTTCAGCATTTTGAGAATTTCCATCATTGGAGTAAGAACTATATTCAAGTCCTGAAGATGGTCTAATAAGAGACCGAAACGTTGCACCGTCGACAATAAACATCAAGTTTCCACAACATCCCGTGTTTGTCTACTTTCTCCACATACTGTCGATTAACCTCCTCACATTTCTACATATATATATATATATATATATATATATATATATACACGCACACATATACACATTCATTATATATATATATATATATATATAGTATCCAATTGCCGCTTAACTATATTCAAAGTGCTTCTCTGTTTGCTTAGTAGATGATGCACAATGTGCAGTGCACACGGCAAAACTCAGATTCCAACAAATACAAACTTTGAAAAGTTACAACAATGGACTCAATAGTTACACAAAGCTTAGGATATTTTACTGCAGTTTTCAATATCAGACAACTAGTCTACATGATTTTTGTCCGTTTGTTTTAAAGGGATTTATAAATGCAAGCTATAAAATTTACCCCTGTAGGCCTCTAAGCTTTTATTCATTAACTTGAAAAAAAAACTGATGCTTGCATTTAAAATGAATTGCTAAAAGATTAGAGACAGCTACCTAAATATGTGTAGCTCCACCCAGAATAGTAGCATCTATGTGATGAGGCATGTCCTCTACAAGGTACTGATGTCATTGCATGGTTTATATATATATATATATATATATAAGATGAAAATAAATCCGACATATGTTGAAGATAAATGGAATAATACAATACATATGTTTACATATAATTTTTGATTATTGTTTTATTTTACTTTTAAAATAATTTTTAATTAAAATGCTGTATATGTAAATAAATTACAGTCAAAACACATGTCAGCATATAATAAATTTCATCCATACAAATATACTTCGGTTTTTCCATTTATCTTCTCAATATATATATATATATATATATATATATATATATATATGATACAAATAAGAAAGTTGTATAAAAAGTGTTTGATGCTTTTATGGTAGACCATAAAACCTAAAATATTTGAATTATGAACTCTTGACGACTGTTAGTTGAAGTTTCATGTACATCACAGAATCATCAGACAGAAATATGAGAAAAAAATGGCTAATAGTATTTATGGTGTGAGATATTTGTCATACGACAAGATGTTTGTTCACATGACATGCACACAAAAAAATGATTTATTATAGAAATTATATCAGTCGAAATACAGGAAAATAAATTATGGAATTAGTCAGGTGGTAAATGAGAAAGGAGAAATTTATTAATATATCTACACTGGGATATCAATGCATTTTTTTTTATTCAGCAATTTTTTTTGTCATATTTCAGGATATATAAATCTTCTTCCACACATAATATACAGCTGTTATCACCTGATATTTGGATCTGGGAGTAATGGCAATGAAGGAGTACTCCACACTCCTCTAAGTTCCAGAACTTAAACCTCACTATCAGATGCAGTTTAGTGTTAGTTATTTCCTAAGCTTAGCTTAGATGTGGCACAAGGCCAGAAGTATGGGGTGCCCAATGAGAACTGAACTCACTAACAATGGTCTGTGAATCTAGCTTGCTAACCATTACACCATGTGAGGTTTAGTGTTATACCTAGTATATGCCATTTGGGGGTTAAGCTTTTAAAGCACTTGCATTGAGTCAGTTTACCTCAGTTGGTAAAGCATCTGGCTGGGAACCACAAGGTTCCTGGTTCGATACTGACCCTCGCCAACTCAGCGTATGAGTAGCACAGGGATCTGTGTAGTAAAGTGAGGAGCTGTTGGTAGGTGTGGTGCTTTGCCTCAGATGCCAGAACAATCTCCTTGGTCTAGCGCTAGTGAACAGGGGATATACTCACTCACTGTCTGGCTTATACTGACTTTAGGCCATCCTGACAGCTTTAAGACTTTTTATTTAATTGTATTAAGATTTTTGAGGAAACCAAAAGCTGTTTCCAACAAGTTAAAGAAGATTATAAAAATTAATATTAAAAAGTGTGTATGTGTCCTACATAGTGAACAGGGGATAGACTCCCTCACTGTCTGGATGATACTGACTTTAGGCCACCCCAAAAACTTTAAGACTTAATTGTAATAAGATTTTGTGGAGACCAAAAGCTGTTCCAACAAGTTAAAGAAGATTATCAAAATTAATCTTAAAAACTGTGTATGTATCCTACATAGTGAGTTCAGATGTGAAAATGTGTTAATTTGGTATTTTCCAGTTACCAGTTTAAAAGACTTTCATCTTTATGTTGCACATACATAAAAAGGTTTTTAGTACTGACTTTGTAATGTTTGTATTTTTTACTTTTGAGTTTTGGATGTTCAGTTTGTTGCCTTCTGCATATTGCCATGATAAAATGAAAGCTGGCTTTTCTTTAGGGGGTCTGGGGACTGCAGCTAGCAATGGTTTTGGCATAAGCCAAAAATATTCATCATAATTGCTGCATCTTGGTGTGTGAGGAAGAAGAGATTTGAATTTTCATGCTTGCTTTTATAAGGCTACTGCTGATTTTGGTTTCTATGGTAACAGGTTTTCCCTGGTGGTGAACAAGATTTGCTCTAGGGCAGATAATCAAATATTTCACAGAAAACAAGTCAAATTACATTTTTAACAAAATAACTTTGTTATTCCAACCTTTGTGGAGCTACTTGTATGTAGATACATGTAGATATAAAATGAAACAAAACTGTTTTATCAAGAAAGGAAGGAGCAAAGCATGCAATAGAATTTTCTTGAGCTGATGGTAGGTGTGGCACTCCCTTGCTGTTTGGCTGATGCTGATACATTCTGCCTACATTTTGTTTTTTTAACTAGTGATGGAAATGGGTTCTAGAAGCTTGACTTCTGATTTATGCTCTGGGATTAAAGAGAGGTCCATCAGGAATAACCCTGGGAAAATATACAGCTGGGTGTTCTAAAGCACTGTTATCCCAATGGACAATTTTCTTTTTAAATACTGCCCATTTCAGGATCCCTTTTAAACCATAGAATTTAAATGCAGTATAATGAGTATACACACACACATACATATTCAGGGACTAATAATTCAGTACATCTTATTATAATGGAGATTGAGTGTTTTTCTGTCTGTAACCGAAACTATATTACTACTCAAGTCACCCTTAGTTATTGACATCACATTTTCAATGATTGTATTTTTATTTTAAAATCAATTATTAATAAATATAAACATACCTACATACTAACAGCATGCAATTATATTTATATATACAATGAAATAGCAGTTTACAGTGTAAACGGGAAGGTTAATTTGCATATTGATATTAAAAAATCGAATTTAATAAATATGTGCTCAGTGTTATTGATTTCTAACTGTTTGGTTTTATTCTAATGAATATAAGCAAAAATCTCTTCAATAAATCTTAAATGAAGTCCATTAACAAGAAAAAATAACTGTCATTTTATTCTTTACTTCCTCTTTTAACTAAATACTTAAATTAGAAAAATAACAATGAAAGACGAGAGTGATGGAAGAGTAAGTTTCAGTCGTTCTATTTTTCAATTATACTCCCCTCTGTTTTAAATATTTTTATCTGCATTCTTATTTAGTTTCATTAGCCTTTCTAATTTAATACGATATTTTATTACATTAAAAATAAATACTTGCACCCGGAGGGTGCATATATTTGCTAGTTCCAATAAATTTGGTTTAATCTCCAACATTCAATAGTCCAATCCAAATACTGAACCACCACTGTATAGAATAATTATGGAAAGGCAGGGTTAGCTCTGCCGGGAGAGCGTTCGACTAGAAACCACAAGGTTCCTACTTCGATGCTGGCCCTCACCAACTCAGCGTATGAGTAGCACAGGGATCTGCACGGTAAAGTAAGGAGTTGATGGTAGTTGTGGCGCTCCACCTCAGATGCAAAAACAATTTCCTTGGACTAGCGCTAGTGAAAAGGGGATAGACTCCCTCACTGATTGGCTGATATCGAACCTTGTGGTTTCTAGCCGAATGCTCTACCGACTGAGCTAACCGGCCCTATGAATGAAAAACACTTCAGTAACCTTTTCACTGTTTTAAGAGTTACATGTGGCTCTCAGTTTTTCCTTTGATTCATTTTGAGGATCATATCTAGCTCTCAAATCACATTTAAAATAAAATATAAAATCTTTTGAAAACGTCTGAGTAGATACCTGAAATTTGCCTTGAACAGTAAAAGGGTTAAAAATGGAATTTTTAAAATTTAAAAAATTAAAATAAACCAATGAATTCCTAAAAACAAAATTACCGTATTTGACGGCATATATATATATATATATATGCGTCTTATACACTGTAGGGGAAATTTGAGACCTCCTTAAAATAATTTTATTATTATTATTTCCTGCTATTGAGATGTCTTGTGTATGCTTATTGCTTATCTGTACTGCCACATTGCTTTTATACAGCTATGTTTCTACTTGTGTAATGCACAGCTAGACTATTTTCAACAATATATGCTTAAATACACTAAAAACTTTTTTTCCTGAATCTGACCTGCTGAAATGAATTTGTTTTGTTTAACGGCATATCAATGGGTCTGTGGGTCATTTAATGCCAAAAAGGTTATTTTGGATTTCAGTCTTTAAAGTAGTGGTTCTATGGAGATATTCGGTTATGTTCTGAATCTTGTTGAAAAGGTTGCTTTTTTTTTAGAAAATTTTAAAAGTTTTCAGGGCTTGTATTCTTAAAGATGTCCCTCAGGTGTCTTGCTTGATAGTAATTAGTGCGGATATGTTTAAGGCTGTTACAATGGGTGCATTTTATATGCCCGTGTGTCTTACATGCTGTCAAATACAGTACCTACATTTTTTGGCAAGCATCAATATCCAAGTTTGTATATTGTGCATTGAAAATCACGAGATTTTCAGTGGTCAGGAATGAATGCAAGCATTACTAAGAGAATAGGTGCAGTATATGTATAATATACTTATACAAGGTGCATCAAATTAATTCCCAAAATAGCTCAATGAAAACAAAGTTTGCTTACCTGGCTGCTGTCACTTTCAAAATACTCTGCTTAAGTTACGTATATTGAGAGACAATGGTGCCATTGTTGGTAACATTCCTGGAACTTGTTTTCTGGAATACCTTTCAGTTATGTTGTTGCGTGTTGGTGGCTGTCAGGGATGTCAGCAAGTCTTTGTCCTTTCAGGGCATTTATCAATTTAGGAAATAGCCAAAAATCACAGGGGGCAAAATCTGGGAAATAAGGTGGATGGAACATTTTTGTAATGACCTGTCAATCATCCCTGCATTATTCAAAAGATCAGATGAAGTGTGAAGCTGACATTGTTTCTGCCCATCAGTCAAAGATTCAAGGCACCATATTTGATGAAATATTTCCTATCCCAAATCCCCTGTTAGAATCTGCTGCACTGTTTTTCTATACATATTCAGTTCTTCTGCCATCGGTCAAAAATGCTTATTATTCAATCAGAACCCCCAGCAACATATGTTCTCATTGTTAGAGGTGAGTGGTGTTACCATCATAGGAAATGGACACAGATGAGTTCAAATCCTGGACTAGGCTGTTCACATTTCACATAGCGCTAATACCCTTGGGAAAGGTATGAATCCAATTATTCTCCCTTCAGCTATGTGTTAATAGTAGAGCAATTGGGTTCTTTAACTTTGGTATGGTAACTGGTCTAGGAAATGAACACAGTCAGATAAGTTCAAATCCTGGATGCAGCTGTTTGCATTTCACATAGCACTAATACCCTTGGGAAAGGTATGAATCCAACTATTCTCCCCCCAACTATATAAATAGTAGAGCAGACTGGCTTAACCATGGAATGACAACTGGTCTAGGAAATGGACATGGTCAGACGAGTTGAAATTCTGGATGCAGATACCCTTGGGAAAAGTATAAATCCAAATATTCTCCCTTCAGCCATGTATAAATATGAGAGCAGACTGGGTTCTTTAACTTTGGTATGGCAACTGATCAAAGAGATGGAAACCTCTGAATTCAAACCAATTTGTATATATAAATTTAATTAAATAGATATTTTATCTGTGACCTCAGTGTACCCAATTGGTAGATTTTAAAAGAACCATGTAATTTTTACTGGTACACATACTACACTCTAATCCAAGGCCAAATTGCCAATCCATATGAAAATAATCTGATCAGAGATGATAGCACCTATTTATAGTTTATAATTTTGTTTTGTTATTCAGTTTTGTTACAGAGTATGTAGCATCCATATTTTTTTCTGATTTCTCTTCTCTGCCTTTAAGGCAGATCTAAACAAGCACATCTGCTCCTTTCCTAGCAATTTACAAACCTTTTTCTCTTTTGAGTGTGTTCTATTGTTTCTATTAATGATTTTCCTTTATTTTATTCTTTCTTGCCTCATATGCTCATCTTCATCTGAACAGCGGAATCTGTTGCTTTTAATGCTCTCCTTGGAGTTTAAAGCAACCTCTTGATTTGAAACCAAAGATCTTCTTGCCTTTGGTTCTGGTTTCTAATCACTAGATAATCACTAGATGTTGAATAATTAACTTTATTTCTCCAGTTTATTATTGTAACCTCTAAACAGCCACAAGCACCAAAATAACAGGAAAAAAATAGAATAATTAAAATGTACTCAAAATAGAAAAAAAGCAATACACAGGTTTGATTTTTGTCTGATAATTTGGCACCATGATTGAGAAACTGAATAAGAAATGAGTTGGATTTTGGCTTCTTATATATATATATATATATATATATATATATATATATATATAAGGGTAGCAAAGACATACAGTCAATGACACTTGCTCAATCAATGATATTCACCACTCTTTACTAGTGAATATAGTAAACTATATTATATATATATATATATATATATATATATAACAACTTAAAAAATTAATGCTTACATTGGCTACACTATAACCATGCTCTCCTGTCACCTTACATACAACCTTTCTGACACTAGTGCCATAAAACATTTAACTACAGAAAATAACAATAGCACTGACAAATTCACATCCTCTGATATAAAGAAGAATCTCTCTGACACTCTAACTTAGGCAACCAGTTTAGGAGGAGGGAAACTCTGAATTCAAACCTGTTAAACTCCACTTAAAAATTGACATTGGGTTGCATCCTGCTCATGCCAAGGGTTTAGGTATACATATATAATATATATATATATATATATATATATATTTGGGAATAAAAAGGCCTTAAATACCATGGGTATCATGGTTATGGACCATTTCCACTCGCGAGTATGCTCATGAGCTTCTTCAGACCACTGATATATTTTATTTAAAAAAAAAAATAAAAAAAATAAAAAAAATAAAAATAAAATATATCAGTGGTCTGAAGAAGCTCGTGAGCATACTCGCGAGTGGAAATGGTCCATAACCACGATACCCATGGTATTTAAGGCCTTTTTATTCCCAAATAACTTTGCTCTGTTTACAATAATTAAACATTGAGCTCTCATACGGAACCTGAACTCTACAACAAACTACTGGTAGAGAATTAGGACCCACCTAGAATCACCTTGTACCAAGAAACTTGGTACCGCACCAAAGTATATATATATATATATATATAATCAATAAATGAAAGGAAAAAATGTTAAATTTGCTTGATTACAATAATTTATTTCAATTGCATTACTGCAGCATCATCAGGCATGAGCAAAGTCATGGATATTACTCTAATGATATATATATATATATTATATATATATATATATATATATATATATGATTAAATGGCTGTATTTACGTAAGCCTTTGCCACAGGCATGATCTGCCACAAGGCCATTTTCAAATGGAGTACAGTTGGTTTAAATTCAGAGTTTTCCTTCTCCTAGACTGATTGCCCAGACAAGGTTAAAGAACCCATAAGTGAAGGAAGAACAGATCGATTTATGCCTTTCCTAAGGGTATCAGTGAAATTCAAATAGCCTCTTTTTTGATTTGAACTCAGATCCCTGAATTCATTTCCTATGATGACAACTATTACACAAGCATACTTCTTAATAAATTAATGTCAGCCACGATCTTACTCAAGCGAAGAGATTATTTTCTCATATATTTTCTTATATATATGATTCATATTCTCATTATATTTGTATAAAAAGTTAATTTTCTGTTAAATTAAAGTTAGCAGCTTTTCATTATTTACAGTGGAACATTATTGAATGAAAACAGGTATTATTAAGTGTTATTTATTACCAAACTCAACAGTATTGCTTTTTATATCATCTGTGTAAGGATATCGGGGTTTTTTTTCTTCTTTTTTAAAATCAACTAGAATAAGTCACATTTTATTTATCATTGTATATTTCTTTCAACTAGGACTAATTAGCATAATTCATGATAATTGAAACTGGACTAAAAATTAGTGAAATGTTGTAATCAGTTTTGTTCCAGTTCAACAAGAGATCCATTGAAAATTTATCATTGAAAACTGTCAAAAATAAATATCTTGTCTGATATTAATAATTAATTTCTTTGCCTGAGGGATTCTCTTGAGAAAATAATTTGTCTGTTAAACTAAATCCAAGATAACAATACTTGGTTTCTTTGTTTAATGGCATATTAACCTTCATTGCTTATCTAATGCCAAAGCCATTCTTGTAGAAGAATAGTAGTGGTACTATTTAACCCATATCTGGGACATGAAGGGTTCATACCTTTCCCAATGATATTAGTCTGAAATTGAATGTAATAGCATGACTGTAATTCAAACTTGTTTACTATAATGTCACAGTCCAGCACATTAGTTACTATGCCATGGGGACTCCTCACCAGTAGATTTTATTTGGTTTCTTTGTTTAATGGAATATCAACCTTTGTGGGTTATTTAATGCTAAAACCATTCTTGGACAAGGACAGTAGTGGTACTATTTAACCCATAGCTGGGAGGATGAAGAGGTTCATACCTTTCTCAAGGGTGTAAGATTCAAAGTAATAATACTTGAAGATAAAACTCCGACAAAGGTTGATAGACAACACATTTTATATACAGCACAGAATAAACAGAGTACATAATACATAGAGGTGTACATGAACATACATACAAAAGTAATACAAAGTTACATGTAAAAGGATAAACATAAAAGCAACAGACATGAGACTAGGAATAGTCCATGCTGTATGAATCACTTACAGTAATGTAAGGGGGGGGGGCAAAGCCCCAACAAGAGGGGGGTAGACCAGAGTCTAACCCATAGTGTCTCGTAGGTCGAGCAGCAGGGAAAAAGCCAGAGAAGTTCAAATCAGCCGCTTAAATACACCCGAGGCCCCTAGCGGGAACCAGCGAAACTAAACGGGCAGACAACTCTCCAGGCAAATACGAAAATAACGCCACAAGGGTATTAGTCTCAAAGGGAATGTAATAGTGTGACTAGAGTTCACTTGCTTACTATGATGTCACAGTCACAGCTACGATGCCATAGGGATTTCCCTCTATAGATTTGTTTTGATTTTTTTGTTTAATGGAATATCAACCTTTGTGGATTATTTAATGCCAATGCCATCATTGAACACTAGTGACACTACTTAAACTTTAGTTGGGTAATATAACAATAAAGGATAAAATAACTTGTTACTTCTTCACACTATATTAACATATAACAAAAAAAAGAAAAAAAGAAATGCAGCTATCTTTTATTTAAAATGATTCTTAATCAAGAAGCAACTATATTTCAGCCCAAAAAACAAAATTGCAGCTTTATTAAAATTGATATTATGTCAATATAAACAGAGATGGATTTAGACTTGGGGGCCTGGGGAACTTTTGGTTAGGGGGGGGGGGCACTCAAGTTGCTTCAACATAGAAATCAAATTAGGTACATGAGAAATTTAAAACAAATTTAAGTAAAATGAATTAATTCAAAGAAAAATGTATAGTTTAGGTTTTGAAGAAAATGATTTTACTTTTCTTATTTATATTGTCTGCAAGAATAACTTTTACAGCATTTTCAGTTTGTATCATATGACAAAGTGATATAATTATTTTCAGTCAGTAGCAAATATACCATTATTTTTTCAATGATCAAAATGATTTTATAATTATCACAGGTTTTATAAAAAAAAAAAGTCTGGGTGCCCTTCTGTTTGGGGCGCCTGGGACGTTTACCCCCTTTGCCCCCTTATAGATCCATGTTTTTTGCAAAATGTTAGGAAAAGTTGAGAAATGTCTTTGAACTTTACTCAGCTCTTTATTGGCTGTGTATTCACTAACTTAAAAAAAACATAATGGTTATCATTGTTGGAAATGGAATTGGCATCCCGAGTTCAATCCTGGATGAGGCTGTTTGCATTTCACTTTATGCTAATGCCCTAATGCCTTGGGAAAGGCAGGGATCAATCAGTTTTTCCTCTACTAAAATAAAAGCCTAGACTTTGTTCTTTAGCCTTGGTTAGGCAACCAGTGTAGGAGAAAGAAAATTTTGAATTCAAACCAGCTCTACTCAGCTTTAAAAAAATTGACCTTTTGTTACATACTGCTTATATAAGGTCTCGTCACATTGAAAAAAAATGGTTCCTGTCAGATCACTGAAGTTAAGCAGCAATGAGTCTGCTAAGGTCTTAGATGGGTGATCATTTATTGATATTTATATATTATACCTACTATATACTCCAAACAATTTTTTGATAAAAACTTAATTTTCTTCAAAATCAAAGATAGTAGCTTTTCAATATTTACAGTGGAACATTATTGAATAAAAACAGGTATTATTAAGTATTATCTATTACCAAACTCTATAGTAGGAAAAGCTGTAACCAAAACTATAAATATGTACATCACTTATACATATTCTTGAAATATTATTTTGGTTACAGGGGTATTGCAAATTAATATGGCTTTTGTTTTGATTGTGTATTATTACACTATGAATAATAAAATCCTGGTACCTCAGGTTTGGAAGAAAATTAACTTTTTTATAAAAAATTGAGTGTAATTATTTATAGGCAATATTGTATTTAAGCATAACTCATCACTAGCAGCATATTATTAGTTTTTTTTTTTTTAATTAAGGAAATACACATGAAATGCTTTAATTTAGAAAATAAAGCAAATTCCAGTCCAGTTTGCAAATTGATAATAGTGTTCAGTCAACTCTTAAATGCTATTTTGCTTTTATTTGTTTATTTGCTGTCAGTTTATATTTCTAAGTTTATAAATGATATATTGACACTGAGCTTAATTGCTACTCTCAGCTGATGTTAACCCTTTTAACTCGGCCCTCACATATTCTTTACATGAGCTTCCAAATATCACAAAAATCAAGCAAAATTCACATTCAATCTTTGCTTTAAAGCACAGATCTTCGTTTAAATTTATCTCATCATTCTATGAAAAGAAAGGCTGTGAATAGTCACTCTACTATGCCTTTATTATTAGTGTCT
>CM042166.1:58994044-59021544 GCA_023376005.1 Doryteuthis pealeii
GGGATAAGTACACATATAGTTGTTAGGTAGGCAAGTATGAATGTTGGATAGGTAGATTTATTGATGAATATCAATGTTCAAAAAGTAGCAAGAGTGCTCTATTTAGCAAGATATGAATGAAACAAATCTTATTCAAAATAGTCCCCTTGGCATTCAACTCACTCCAGTGCGCTTTCCATTGGCCAGAGCACCTCTAAATCTCAATTGTAAGTAAGTAAAGTCCTCGGGGTGGCCTAAAGTCTGTATCAGCCAATCAGTGAGGGTGTCTATCCCCTTTTCACTAGCAATAGATCAAGTTGATTGTTTTTGCGTCTGAGGTGCAGCACCACACCTACTATCAGCCCCTAACTTTACCGCACAGATCTTCTCATAAGCTGAGTTGGCGAGGGCCGGTATCGAACTATGAACCTTGTGCTTTCTAGCCGAACACTCTACCGACTGCGTTAACCAACTTTAATATGTGTTAATATTGTTGTATTTTCTTTTAATATCCTCCATATCTTTAAATCCTGTATTTTTTTTGTTTTTTTGTTTTATAATTGGCACTAGATGTCGTCCACACACCTAGACTTCATCACTTCGATGTATAAGTTGCTCAGCTGTACACATCTCTTTATATATATAATATATATAATATATATATTTACCACACACTCTGCGTGAGCAGGATGTGACACAAGGTCAATTTCTTAAGCGGAGTTCAACAGGTTTGAATTCAGAGTTTTCCTTCTCCTAGACTGGTTGCCTAACCAAGGCTTAAGAGCCCAGTCTGCCCTACTATTTACCCATAGCTGGAGGGAGAGTAGGATTCATACCTTTCCCAAGGGTATTTTGTGCTAAGTGAAATCCAGTATTTGAAATCAGGGTGATGAGTCCATTTCCCATGACTTTAACCATTACACCACACACTTCCACATCTTGTTATATATATGTCAAATTTAGACATTTCAAAAAATCAAATTTCAAGCTTCACACCGTGTATAAAATCAAATGGATAAATATTGAAAGATAGATTGATAGATATGAATAGGATAGATTGTTATGAATAGAATTAGATAGATAGATGTAGTTAGGCAGACAAATACAAAAAGGTAGGTAGGTAGTTAAATAGGTTGGTATATATAGATTCAGACAAACTGACTTATGCTGTGAGCTAAGCAAGAAAAATCTAATGTGAATGACCAACAGGATAAACTTTAAGAGTATGCACTCAACTCTGCAAAGGCACGGATCCACCGAGCACAATTCCTGTTTATATACCTAATGTTATCATTTATATAGTTTTAGTGAAGTTTCATTTTTATCAAAGCATTAATTTCATGCTATACATTTTCATTTCAAATTGTAATATTGATTTAATCAATATTTTTTTAATCAAATTGTATATAGATTATCTCCACTTGCTTATGTAAGATAAATACTGAAAATTTAATGGAACTTTTTCTGTCCTTGTTATTAATTACTCACAAGTATATACAGGGTGTTTGAAATGAAAAGTTCTTGTAAAACTCCAGTTAAAAAGTATCCAGTTCCTACGAGATCACCAAAGTTAAGCAGCGATGAGTCTACACAAAACTTGGATGAGTAACCACTTAGTAAGACCAATTATTGTAAACAACCTAAAGTCTAGTGATATATTAAGCAAAGCTTAGTAAAAAAAACAAGTTATTCAAATCTGTTGTTGTTGGCAGCCTTCCGTCTACGAGAGACGATGGAGTAGTGTCAAAGTGTTTTTTTTGTTTGTTTTTTAACTACATAGCCTGGGCAGGTTCATATGAAGGATGAACTGTTGTCCATGCAGTAAATCCCCCCTCCCTACACTGTCGCTGAGATCCAAAGGAAAGGTAAGGGACCAATGCAGGTTGGCAACGGTAGTATCGCAGGAGTTGATGGGTAGCACTGGATTTCAGCATCACACCACCTTAGGCACACCGGCTCCTGATTTGTTTTCAGGGTTTACTCCCCTATTCAAACCTGTAAAACTCCGCTTAAAATTTTTAACTCCAAAAAAATTATCATTTAAGACTTTAAGGGTGTTTGAGGAAAATTGATACCATTCCGTAATCTTATAAGTTAACAAATTCTATTTCTCTAAATTTTTGAGATGAGGCTTGATGATTAGTATTATCTGTATTATTCAGACTATTGTCCTCATCTTCATTGTTATCTGTACAATGTTTTGGCCGATGTTCACTTTGGCCTTCTTCAGGTATTTCTTATCGGACTCGGGAACCTTCTCGGACTCGGGAAACATCTCAGACTTGGGAACCTTCTTTTTGAACTCGGGAAACTTCTTGTCGTAATCGGGCGCCATCACAGAACTT
Organism: Doryteuthis pealeii; assembly: GCA_023376005.1. Lineage (NCBI taxonomy): Eukaryota > Metazoa > Mollusca > Cephalopoda > Myopsida > Loliginidae > Doryteuthis > Doryteuthis pealeii. The sequence continues at coordinate 58,996,369 of CM042166.1, forward strand.
TGAACCTAACCCTTTATTCAGTTAAGCTTAACACCTCTACCCCAGCTATGGTTAGCAGAATGAGAACAGCATACTCCTGTGGACTGAATAAAGTGTTAGGTTCAAAGTTCTGTGATGGCTCCCGATTGTGACAAGAAGGTTCCCAAGTTTGAAAAGAAGGTTCCCGAATCAGAGAAGGTTCCCAAATCCAACAAGAAATTAAATGGCATTTCTATGCTTGAAAAGGAAAAAAATATTACACAGAATTTTGAGTTGTTTCTATAGATACAATTAAAATTTGAGTTCATTTAAATAAGAATTGGTCAAGTTATTAGATTATAAAATATTGTTTTTTTCTTAAACATCCTTTACATTTATTTTCATTTTTACAATTGTATTAATTTATATAGTCAAACCTTGGTAGAGTATATTCTACCAAATTATTTCTACCATTTTTGTCTTTACCTAGCAATACATTTTTAGAAGTAGAGTAATTCCAAGTCAAATCATCCAGAAAAAAACTAAAATTGTCACTCACTCCCTTCAAAAATATTCAGAAATCATTAATAACTTAAAAATGGTTAATTCTGTGTCTATTTTGATTTTTTTAAAAATTGGATTCCTCAGACTGAAAAGCTTTTATAAACCAATCTTTGGAGTAGGGAAGCTCTAGAACTTATTTTATAGACAAAAATAGATTACAAAAGGTCACCATTTTTTGCACCTCCCCTCCAAATTTTTTGAATTTAAAATTGACATAACTTGGCCAATGTTTGGAATTGGAGGATCAAATTTTGGGGACTGTCTTACTTTAACATAGTTCACACCTGGACGAAATTTCAGAAAAATTGAAATGGGTGGGTGACATGGCCTGCATGATTTGACATGGAATTACCCAGTAACCAAATATTTCATTTTCACTAGTAAATTGACATTGAAATGCCATTTCAAATGCCTTGCTAAAATTCAAATATATAATATCTGCATTACCCACTTCCATCAAATATTCATTTGCTATTTCAATACTTTCAAAAATATTAGCATTTGATTTATTATTTACAAAACCATGTTGATTACATTTTATATCTTTTCCCATAAAATTTAATCTGTGATTTCTAATCAGCTTTTCACAGAATGTTGAAGAAACTGGTTAGTAATTATTTTTTTAAACACATCAATGCTTTTTTATGTAATGGTATTACAATTGCTGTTTTCTGACTATAATCATTTCATATTCTATACATCTCTTAAACAATTTACTTTGATGCATTGATGAAGCTATTTACTTTACAATTTTAAGATGTATTTCATCAGGTCCATATTTTTACTAACATCCAACTTAGATAATGATAGATTTGTGTTTAGCTCCTATTTTTAGCTCCTCCTTCATAATTTTTTTGTTGCCCTCTTTCATAACAACTTTTCTGTAATGGACTAAATTCTTCCAGAACAGATGGAAAAATTTTGCTAGTACACCTGCTGTTTCAACTGGTGTGTCTGTTAATTCACCTGTCTTATTTTTTTACAGTACTAACATTTTTGTAAATTTTAGTTTTTAATTTTACATATTTGAATAATGGTTTAAAATTGTATTTAATATTTTTAACAATTCTATTTTCATGTTTCAACTTTTCATTTATTTCTATTTTTATTCATATTCATTTTGCTTACTTAATCATTTTGATAATTTTCCATACTAGGTATAATTTTAAATTCTTTCCAAGCTTTATCTTTTTCTTTTAAGAGATTGCCAATTACTGTCCCAAGGTAATTTTTTCAATATACAAAATGTGTCAAAAAAGTATCAAGATTTTTTGTACTTTTTGACACACCTTGTATTCTGAAAAAAGTAATGTTCCATTCATTGTTTATTTCTATTTTGGTAAATACAGCTTCAATCTCGATACTTTTATGACACACCTTGTATTTTGAAAAAAATTAATGTTCCATTTATTTTACATTTCTGTCTTGGTAAATACAGCTTAAATCTCGATACTTTTATGACACACCTTGTATCTCCTTGTTTATATAATTTTATAATAACTTAAGGAATATTTTTCATTATTGATTTCATCTTTTTATTTAATTCCTCCCAGATTTCATAAACATTATAATGCTATTCAAAGCAAAAATGAGTTCCCCAAAATTTCTTACTTTCATATATATTATATTGTGTTGAATAATATACTATATTCAGTAGTCCAGTTCATAATAGTCTATTTCCAAGCATTTGCAATTATCTGGCTCAGCTCCAGGGGGTCCCTCTGCCACACAGCACTTTTTCCATAGCATTAAAAATCATTGAAAATCACAAACAGCATGGAACCGACTGTTATAAACTGGAACAGTGAATACAATATAATATTATATTCTAAAATAATATACAATAACAACTCTGTCTTGTACTGAACTCTCTAAAAAATGTATATGATGAAAACCAAAAAAGAAAAGCATATACACACACACACACACACACATATATATATATATATATATATATATATATATATATATATATATATATATATTTCTTATTCTCAAATAACGAATATGATTAAAAAGATGTTTACTTTAAAAATTGGTAATTTTTTAAAAAAATTCTTACACATTATTTTTTTTTAAAAAGACAAGAATTTTTTAAAGAATTTCTTAATTCTTCAAGAGTTTTAGAAATCTTTAGGAATCATTAGCAATGAGCGCTATTCTTTTTAAAAAAAATCATTTCAAATAATTTCAAGATGTTACCATATTTTAAAGTGGAATGCTATTAACAGTAACAAAATCCTAAAACTTAGTCATATTTTTTCGTTTCATTTGAAAATAACTTTTCTGGACAAAGCTTCATAACATCACCTTGAAAAAGTTAAATACCACATCCTTCACTGTCATTTTCAATAAAGTATGCTTATATATATTTCCTATGGCAATAACCATTACAGCACGCTACTCCATACAACTTAAGATATCTGTTAAAAAGATTCAATTAAAAAAAGAATATCCTACTTTCTCTATCCTGATAGCAAAACATGTCAATTTAATTGTCTTCCTTTCCTCATACTTTCAGATTTTATTCCAAGCCTTAACAATATACATACATACATACATACATACATATATATATATATATATATTAACTTTTTCTTAAACTTAGAATTTTAATTTTATACTTGCTGTCTGACTTAAATTTTTTGAATTATCTGGTTATATTAACCCTTCTTAGGGTGAATCCCTTTATTTAAAAAAAAAAATCCGTCTGAAGAGGCTGGCCTCTTAAGGATTAAAAAGAATTTTTTTTTTAATTTTTAAAGGCCTTTTGAGTTTCTGGTTGAAATAAATTATTATGGAATGACGGTTTGTTAAGTTTTTCTTTCTTTAATTTTTCCGTTGCTGTGGCATTAGTAAATAATCCAAAAATGCTCAATATATTAAAAACATAGAGCAGTAATAATAATAATATTAGAGGAAAAATAAAGGATCTACCATGTTTCAATCAAATTGAAATGATTTTATCAGGACCCTACCCTACATTTAACTAAGTCAATGTAATTTCTTAGTTGAATTAAAGATATTTTTTGGATAATAATGGATGAACGCTACGTTATTTTTCAACCATTGTTACCCAAAAAATATCTTTAATTTAACTAAGAAATTACATCGACTTAGTTAAACGTAGGGTACGGTCCTGATGAAATCATTTCAATTTGATTGAAACCATGTTAGACCCTTTATTTTTCCTCTAATATTATATATATATATATATATATATATATATAAGAACTTGTCAGTGTAAAATAGTTGGCAAGCTAGACTCACACTCGTTACTAGTTAATTCAGTCCTTACTCAGTTCTTTACAATTAATGTCATCATGACATTAAAGTTTGATAGATATCCACAAGTTCAGTAAGATATACACACACACAGACACTGTATAATTTAATGGATAATTTGCTTATCTCACAGGCTATTGGCCTTAAGTTTGATCTTTACTGGATGTCTCACAATTGTAGCTTTGTGGGAGAATGAGCTATCTTGTAGATTTTTATTTCTTGCTATTTCTATCAATTTCAATTTCACTATCTCTTTATCTACTTTTCTCTCTCTTTCTCTCTCTCTCTCTCACTTTCTCTCTCTCTCCTCCCTCTCTCTCTCCCTCTCTCTCTCTCTCCCTCTATGCCTCTGTTTCTCATTCCCTCCACTTCTCTCTCACTCTGATTCCCTCCACTTCTCTCTCACTCTGATCTCCTCTCCACTCTCTCTCTCTCTCTCTCTCCACTTCTCTCTCTCTCTCTCTCTCTCCACTTCTCTCTCTCTCTCTCTCTCTCTCTCTCTCGTCTCTTTCTCTCCCTCACTTCTCTCTCTCTCTTCTCCCTCCACTTCTCTCTCTCTCTCGTTCCTCCACTTCACTCTCTCTCTCTCTCGTTCCCTCCACTTCTCTCGCTCTCTCGTTCCCTCCACATTTCTCTCTCTCTCTCATTCCCTCTACATTTCTCTCTCATTCCCTCTACATTTCTCTCTCTCTCTCATCTCCCTCTACATCTCTCTCTCTCTCTCTCATTCCCTCTACATCTCTCTCTCTCTCATTCTCTCCACATCTCTCTCTCTCTCATTCCCTCCACATCTTCTCTCTCTCATTCTCTCACATCTCTCTCTCTCTCATTCTCTCCACATCTCTCTCTCTCATTCTCTCTCTCTCTCTCTCTCTCTCTCTCTCTCTCTCTCTCATTCTCTCCACATCTCTCTCTCTCTCTCTCTCTCATTCTCTCCACATCTCTCTCTCATTCTCTCCACATCTCTCTCTCATTCCCTCCACATCTCTCTCTCTCCCTCCACATCTCTCTCTCACAATCTCTCTCTCATTCCCTCCACATCTCTCTCTCATTCCCTCCACATCTCTCTCTCATTCTCTTCCACATCTCTCTCTCTCATTCCTCACTTCTCTCTCTCTCATTCTCTCTCTCTCTCTCATTCCCTCTACTTCTCTCTCTCTCATTCCCTCTACTTCTCTCTCTCTCATTCCTCTACTTCTCTCTCTCTCTCTCTCTCTCTCTCTCTCATTCTCTTTCTCCTCTATTCCCTCTACTCTCTCTCTCATTCCCTCTACTTCTCTCTCTCTCCCTCTACTCTCTCTCTCTCTCATTCCCTCTACATCTCTCTCTCTCATTCCTCTACTCCTCTCTTCATTCCCTTCCTCTTCTACATCTCTCTCTCTCTTCTCTCTCTCTCTCTTCTCCTCTACCTCTCTCTCTCTCTCTCATCTCCCCTCTACCTCTCACTCATTCCCTTACCTCTCTCTCCCTCATTCCCTCTACTTCTCTCATTCCCTCTACTCTCTCATTCTCTCTACCTCTCTCTCCCTCTCTCTACCTCATTCCCTCTACTTCTCTCATTTCTCTCTACTTCTCTCTCTCTCTCTCTCATTCCCCCTCTCTCTCTCTCTCTCAAAAGTTGATTTACTAAAACATTTATATTGTCAAAGATATTCCAGAAAATTTTTGTTGCAGATCAAAAAAAGAAGATTTTGGAATTATTCTTAGGATAAATATAACCTCTAGTGAAACAATTCAGCTTGAAAACATCAAAATATTGCTCTCTCTCCATTGTACTCTTTAATTTAATATATAGATACAGGGAGGAAGAGATGTTAAAGCTATACCATTTCAAAGATTGCAGTTGTGTCACTCAGGAATATTGTAGACATCTCTTTTATTCCATACCAAAGATACAGGTACCACCCTTTCATAAATATCTATTACTCAGTGCGCTGTCGGTGATAGTGAAACAAATTTTCTGTAAAATAATAATAATAATTGTAATGATAATAATGTTCGCATAGCAATTATTGTAATTGGATACCTGGATAACAGGCTGGTAATTTGGTCACACACTTCAATTTGTTATCATGAAAATAATCCACTGCATACGTCTTAAAGAGAACACCAGTGATAAAAATGAAAGTAGATATTTTCTGTCTTTTTCTTTTTCATTTGTATTGTCTTTTCATCCATAGAAACCCATTTGCTTTTGTAAGTGAAAAGCGTGTGACAGCCATGAAAATTGAATGCACATCCTCAACCTGTCTTGCCCAATTTTAGCTGCACAATTGCATTAGTTTTGGTTTTGTTAGTTTTTATTAGGTTTTTTTTTTCCTCTTTTTCTTACAGTTTGATTTATTATTTATTTTTCTTAATTTCTTTTTCACTCTTGTTATATTGGAGGTTTTTTTTTTCCATGTGTAGTTTCTTATTTTCTAAACAACAAAAGGTAAGTAAATATGTTCACAGAAAAAAGATAGGTAGATATTTAACAGCACACTGGCTGGGATAGATATGAAAAGATATTGACTTAAATGATGGACAGGGTGATAGATGTATATAAGGTAAAATAGGAACATAATGAAATATCTAGCTAAGTATGAATAAAATGGGATCAATAAAGATAGACTGAGACTGACCAAGATACATAGATAAGTAAAAGCAGGAATAAATATATAAATCAGCAAAAAACATAATTCATAAGCCAGATAGACAATGACAGAGATCAATAAAAGGTAAGAAAAGGGATTGAAAGAAAAAGAAAGATTGGTAGATAATCAATAGTTGAGATAGATAGGTAAAGGTATTGACTTGAATAATGGACACGTTGATAGATATAGACAAAGATGGGAACAGAATGAAAAACAAAACAAGACAATAGATAGATAAACAGATACCAAGATAAGAAGTAATAAAATAGATCAATAAAGATAGACTAAAACGAAGATACATTTTTTTATTACTAAACTCCTAATTATATATATATATATATATATATATATGCAGCAGATTCTCTTGTTTTATTGAAAATGACAGACAAGGATTTAATGATTTTTTTTTGTTTGTTTTTTCCAGCTATTCTTTTTGTAGAACAAGATGTTGCAATTATGGTTGTAGACAGTTTGAAAATTGTCTAAAATCTGTTAGTGTAGCCCGAATATAAATGCTTTTAACCATCTTCAGTCATTTTTAAGGACATTGGTGCTTCTGTGTTGTGAAGTGTTGGATTAATTCTATGGGCAAGGAGTTTCATATATATATATATATATATATATATATATATAAACTATAAAAAAACTTACAATATAGCAGTTTCTTCACAAAACTCTAGTTTCATTTTGTTACAGCAAACAGTTGGTCATTGAGCACTTTCATTTTTTGCTCCCAGCAGTCTTTTTACACACACACACACACACACACACACACACATATATATATATAATATATATATATATATATATATATAGTTTGCTATATTTAGTGGTAGAGCTTATATATCTCTAAGTTAGGTTAGCATGGACATAGTCAATGGCACTTGTTAACAGTCAGTTTCTTGTCTATGTGATCCTCAGACAATATATATATATATAATTTGTGTGTGTGTATTTAGGCAGTACATTTTATTAAAGATGACAGACAAGGATTTAAAATTGGGTTTTTTATTAACCTTTCTATATTCACAAACTGCACACGATGTACGTTTTTATCCATAACATTCAATGATCACAGAATATATTGTATACTATACACCAGAGTTTTTCAACCTTTTTCATCTCACAGTACAGTGACCTCGACAATAAATTGATTGAGGTACACCATCAGTATATAAATATATAATTATTTTATCATTCAAATTTTAAATGAAAAGGCATAGTGAAAATGGGCTACAAGTGTAAAAGAAAACAACAAAATTTTATTTCTAAAGGTACATCTTTAATCAATAAAAAGTAATAGAATAAAAATATAAGAGGATGATCAACCATCCTCAACACTCATGGTATACCCATGCAAGCTTCACAGTACATTAGTGTGCTGTGGCACACTGGTTGAAAACCTCTGCTATACACATGGTCATACACAATTCCTCAAAAATGCCCAACAGAGGTCAATTGTACATGAACTCGGGATATAACACTATTGATTTTGAACAATTAGTATACAGCCTTACTTAATAAAGTTGAAACAGTCTGTACAATGTTCTATACACTGCACAATTGTTTGATGGGGTTCGCTTGTCATTATTATTTTCTATAATTATTGAATTTTATACAATATACACATTGTAATTGCCTTCAAGCAAAATAAAAATAATAATATATACTTTATTCAACAATGCTTCTAAAAACAAACATCCAAAATCTTATATATATATATATATATATGTGTGTGTGTGTGTGTGTGTGAAATCTTTTCTTTGAGCAATGTACTTTAAATGCTCAAATTTAGCATGAACAGGATGTGACACAAGTTCAATTTTTAAGTAGAGTATAAAGCAAATTTTAGTCCAATTTACCACTGATGTGATCTGCATTCATTGAACATCATTTTCTAATTATCCAAATAATTAATCAGAAATAATAATGAATTCCTAATTAGAATCCTTTACTTTTTCCTAAATAGAAGGATAAGTATCATCAGGGACTGTTGTTACCATAGGAATCCAATAACTTCATGGGCTGTCTGGGAGATAACTAAAAACTTTGTGGTTGAAGGTTTATTCAGTTACTTGGGTTTATTGCAGGTGGGGGAAGTATAGTGAGTTAGTTATTAAATATGTTTAATATATTTGTGCCGGTGTTAAATGCTATTTTATTTGTTATTTCTCTGAATGTTTGAGATGAGGCTTGATGATTACTATTATCTGCATTATCAGACTATTGTCCTTATCTTCATTGTTATCTGTACAATGTTTCAGCTGATATGCCCTCTGGCCTTCTTCAGATATTTCTTGTCGGACTCAGGAACCTACTCGGACTTGGGAACCTTCTTTTCAGACTCGGGAACTTTCTTTTACTTGTGTTAGTTTTATTTTTATGCAAATTGCTTCTAGGATTTTTGTTGGTATTTTTATAGTTGGTTTTGATTTTTTTGGTGAAGATTTTCAGGAGAATATGTGCTTAATTGTAGTCATACCTAATTTTGAAAATTAATAATTAATGAATTAGGCGGGCATACTTATTCAAATGTAAGGCTAAACAAATCGAGAAAAATCAATCTCTGTATGTACTTTTTAGCCTATTAGGCCTCATCAGCAGAGCTATAGACAGGAAGACTGCTTTGTGTGTGATTCGAACCCTGACTGTCAAGCTGACAGGCGGGGACTCTAACCATTACACCAGCTGGTCTTTTCCAGATTTTTCGTTTGTTTTGAAGTAGGTTATATTCCACTTATAGTGACTTTACTACACGACAGTATGAGAAATAAACAAACAAACAATGTGTTTGATATGGCTTCTTTTTTTTTAGCAGACAATTTTGGGAGAATATGTGTTTAATTGAAGTTGTATCTAATTTTGAAAATTAATTAATTAATAATTAATGAATTAGGCGGGCATACCTATTCAAATGTAAGGCTAAACAAATTGAGAAAAATCAATCTGCCCGCCTAATTCATTAACTATTAATTAATTAATTTTCAAAATTAGATACGACTCAATGAAATTTAAATTTCATTTAACTAGAAATGCTATAACAAGACGACTTCAGTTCTAGTGATCTTCTGAAAAAGAGATTTTATCTCGAAAATTCAAGAATAAAATACAGGTTAACACACAACACCATTGTTACCTTATTCTTTACACCTGCATTGTGATAGCCTTCAAAATTAACCTCCAAACCAATATATACACTATGCTTCAAGCAAATTATAAAACTCTCTTATATATATCACAATAAAATAGATTAAAAAGAATAAATAAACTCAACATATAGACTAAACTACTGAAATCCCCTGACTTTCTTTCAAATGTAGTAACGATTATCATTGTAGGAAATCAACATGAAACAAGTTCAAACCCTGAACAAGACTGTTTTCATTTCACATACCACAAATACCCTTGGGAAAGGTATGCACCCAATCATTCTCCCCCCCCCCATCTATGGGTAAATAGTAAGTCAGTCAACCAGTTAGTTAGGCAACCAGTCTAGGAAAAGGAAAACTCTGAGTTCAAACCTGTTAAACTCTGCTTAAAAAATTGACCTTGCGTCACATCCTGCTCATGCGGAGGAGTTGGTAAATATGTATACACATGACCAAAAACTTCATTCACAGGCAAGATAGACAATGACATGAACAAATCAATTCAGAGAAAAGGAAAGATTGGTAGATAATCAATAGTTGGGATAGATATGAAAGATATTGAATGATGGACATGTTGATAAATATCGACAGAGTAAGATATGAACAGAATAAAAGATAAGTATATAAATATACTAAATGACCTCTGAAAAGAAATTTGGTGACAGTTGTTACAGTAGTCCATCATGATATTGATGTTTCTGTTCAAAACAAAGTGGTTGATTATAATCAGCATTTCATAGCAATCTGAATTTTATCAAGAATTTAGGTAGTTAAAAATTAAAATATTCAGCCCAAACACAAATACCACAAAATTATTTTTCAATTGCAAAATGAACTGGAAAGTACTTTATTCTCTAAATTCTCTTTGCTCTAAAATTTTACTATCATTGACTTTATATATATATAGATATTATCATATAAACCAACTTTGCTCTAAAATCTTATTATTAATTATATATATATATATATATATATATATATAATCATAATAATTTAGAGCAAAGTGGTAAAATCTTATTATTAATTATATATATATATATATATATATATATATATATACATATAATCATAATAATTTAGAGCAAGTGGTAAAATCTTATTATTAATTATATATATATATATATATATATATATATATAATCATAATAATAATTTAGAGCAAAGTGGTTTAAAATCTAAAATGTTTTGTATTATAACTTTGGAGTATTCCTCCTGTTACATATATATATTGTTTTTTTTTAAACCAAATTCAGGAATTCTTTTTCATTTTTATACCATGAGGCTATTAATTTGGGAGTAGATGGTATAAAATGAATTCATTTAAGTATCTATACTTGGATACCAGTTCTCTTTCTTTATTCAACAATTTACTGAGGAGAGTACCTGTAGCATAGTGGCTAATATCCTGGGCTGCAATATTTGAATAAACTCCTATTGCACTATTATATTCACTTTCAGACTAATACCTTTGAGAAAGCTATAACCCTACTTATACCCCCAGCTATATATTAGATAGTACCACTTCTGTTTTTCTACAAGAATGGCTTTGGCTTTGGATTCAATAACCCACAAAGGTTGATATGCCCATAAACAAAGAAACCAAATAAATTTGCTGACTTGTGGGTGTTACAACATGTATAGTTTTTCTTCAAGACACAGGCTACAATTATTTTTACCCCTCTATATGGTGTTTATTCATTTATTTTTTTATTTTACAATTTCCCATTGAATATCTTTCTCTCTCTCTCGGTAAAGTCTTGCAGTAAATTCAACAGTAGTCTATTGACAGTATCAGCTGGACAGTGAAGAAGTCTATCCTATTTACACTAGCACTAGATTGTTTTTGTTCTGAAGTGGAATGCCAAGTCTACAATCATCTCCCTACTTATCACACTGACCCAAGCTGTGTTACTCCTACACTGACTGCACCTCTGCAGAGGGGTAAAACTCCCCCAATGGGACCATCATGGGGGGTGACCCGTGTTGCTTAAGGATAGAACCCAGAGCAGTTCATGACTTGCAATACTCCACTTTGGCCCCATCTTAAGCTAGACGGGCGGTCAGAGAGGCCCCTCCAATCAATCGGCTGGTCACGTCAAGCCCTAGCACCTATATGATTTTCCCAACCCTATTGCCCTTATGGCAAGCCCCAACCCCTTTTTATCATATGGATGCTAGAAGGTGGTGGCTGAGGGTCTACATGTCCTGGGAATGACGTTAAACTCTATCTGATGGTGAGATTCCAGTTCTGGAGGTTTGGGGAATGTGGAGCGCCCCTTCATCACCATTGCTCCCTGGTACACTCTGACCCGGAGTGGTAGTACCTATTAGGGTCCCATCTATGGGTTAAATAGAAAAACGTATTTATAAAAAAATTGTATTTTCAATTATTTCAAAACTTTATCAGCATTAAATGACCCACTGAGCTTGATATGCCATAAAACCAAACCAAACCAAACCAAACTTATATATGCCCTGTTTATGAGCATTCTTTATTCATAAATATAGCAAACTATATTATGAATATAGGGCTGGTTTAGCTCAGTCGGTAGAGTGTTCAGCTGGGAACTGCAAGGTTTCTGGTTTGATACCGGCCCTCGCCAACTCAGCGAATGAGTAGCATAGGGATCTTTGCGGTAAAGTGAGGAGGTGATGGTAGGTGTGTCGATCCACTTTAGAAGGTAAAAACAGTCTCCTTGGTCTTGCACTTGTGAAAAGGGGATAGACTCCCTTGCTGTCTGGCTGATACCGACTTAAGGCCACCCTGATGACTTTACTTATATTATCAATTAGACTAAGAATCTATACAGCCATACCCTAAAACTAAAACCAAAAGGAAAGCTATATTGCACCCCCCCCCCCTCATAACAACATTTAACAACATTCTCCCACTACTTGCTCAATGATCAAGAACCATTAGGACATTTTAAAAGTAAATCCTAATCTAAAATATAGTAACAAATCATTGACCTAATAACTCCAGAGAAATGATATGTAGTCTGGTCTCCTTGATGGGTGATCCGTCTTTATCTCAAAGTCCCAGAGAATTTATTATTTTCACTCCTTTTGAGTTTTTCACATCAGCGTTAGCTGATGGTATTTCACTGGAGGCTGAGTGACAACAAGTCTACTCAAGTTTCCAGAACTCTTCTGAGTATTCTAGCTGATTGCAGCAATGCAGTAGTCTCGGTGGTCTTAATTCTTCCTCTGATTTCCAGTTCCTCCAGTCTTTTTTCCAAATTTATTGGGACCATTCCAAGTGCACCAACTACAATTGGTATCACTTTTACTCTCATATTTTTTTCAATTCTCTACTTTTTCAATTCTCTGGCAAGGTCCAGGTATATATCCATCTTTTCATTTTCCTTCAGCTTCACCCTGTGATCTGCTGGAACCGCAAAGTTCACAAGTTTTTTTGTTAAGCAACACTAGGTCTGGGATAGGGTTATCTGACTTTATCTCAAAGTCTGAGAAAATTTTATGCATTTCATTATCAAGAACAGATTCTGGTTTATGCATATACCATTTTGATATAGTAGATAATAAAGGAATCAATAAGAAACCCACAATTAAATCCACTAAATTTTGCCAACTATGTAATATTAAGAACAACCAATGCTGCAAACACCTAAAATCCACCAACTTATTCACTAGCTTCACAACTAAAGACTTTTAAAATTTATCATGAATCAAATTGCAAAAACAAAAATGTAATCTATTTACTAGACTGCACAGGCTGCCAAAAACAATATGTTATAAAAACAGAATAGCTATTTTATTTTAGACTAAACAACTATAGACACAGAATCAAATCTATGGATCACAGTAAACTAACGCCAGTCAAACAACACTTCTGCTCAAAAGATCAAGATTTTAACAGGGATGCTAAATTCACCATCATAGAAAGAATTGAAAAAGACATCATCATAAAATCAGTAATTGAGTGGAGGGAATATAACTGGATAAATGCTTTAAAAACCTATAATTCATTTGGACATAATAGGAAACTTAATCACCAGGCCTGGTTATAAAATGTGGGTGTTACTAACATCTATATAAACAAATATATCACTCATATCTAACTTGAAAGGAACCACTCCCAAATCTAATAAAAATCTCCTTAGCCTTTACCACAGAAACATGTACATATTAAAAAAAAGCAATAGAAGATAATTTAACCAGAAGATAGTTTTCACTCAACAAATTGATATGCCACTTCACCAATCCATTTTTCATTGCTTATCAACTACTTTGAAAACTTTTTGATAAACTTTCTTAAAACATTTTTTCACCAAAAACTTTTTTCTTGATAATGACCTAAGGATGAAACGAATTGCAAATAATCAAAAAATAAATAACATAAAATATATTCTTATTTGTCTTATCATTTTTGCTCATCTTTTCTTATACACACACACATATATATAGATATATAATGATGTTAAATCTTAAAGTGCTTAATACCACCAAGTAGAGCAGGATAAAGCCTAAAATAAATTATAGTTCACTCATCTCTCTTTGGCTGCCCTATAAATGTGAGTTTAATGCATTTTTGGGGGGAGTAAGAAAAAAATGCAATCGTCAGATGAGAATAGCCTGGTCACAATTTTCTATGTAATCTCTCTCTCTCTCTCTCTCTCTCTCTCTCTCTCTCTCTCTATATATATATATATATATATATATATATATATATATATATATATATTAGTTATAAATGTTATATTTATTAATGTTATTAGTATTTTTTCTTAAACCAACGAAAGCCCTTATGAAGGTCTATTGAAACAGACTGAAACACTGCAGCGTAGGCGAAATAAGCATTATTTGCTTATAAACTTATGTTTTTTCAACTTTTTACAATATTACATACTATCGGATTCACTTCCTTTTTCTTCACTATATATATATATATTATATATATATATATAACACAGACACACACACATATACATATAGTGAGGATTTTAAAGGCATAAAGGTGGATGAACACATATCTAAATAGATATGAATAAAATACGACCAATAAAGATAACGACTAAAATACATTTATAACTAAAGAAAGGAATAAGTATACTCATTGCCAAAAAACGTAGTTCACATACCTGATTGACAAACAGATTTCTAGAAAAAGTGTGGATTGCCATCTTCACAAATATTACTAAGATAGATTTCTAGAAAAATAGTGTTGCTTTCTGTCTTCACTTACCAAGATAGACAAACAGATTTCTAGAAAAAAATCTTACTTGCTGTCTTCACTAATATCACTAACCAAAAGAAAAAAGTACCTAAATGGATGAGAATAAAAGAAACTTGGCTAGAGTTGATGAAGTCTAACCCAATCAAACAAAATAAGCAGGAAAACATGTGCAACTCTAAAGATTTAGCAGAAAGGTTGGAGTTGGCACCAATTTTCTTGCAGTTGTCACCTGAATAATTATATTTTTTTCTCAAAACATCATTATGTCTTTGAGTCGCGTATGTTGGTCACATTCCACTGACTCACTTTATCAAGTTTTGTTTAACATTATACAACAGTGAAAACTTTGTTATTCTAGTTGCACAGTTGGTAAAAATGTTAAAGCTAAAATGGTTTGCTGTTTACACAACATGTTTTTATTATTAAGCAGTCATCTCCTGCTTAGATAATGCTTGGTTTCAATTTCTTTGTTTAATAGCATATCAACCTTTGTAGGTTATTTAATACCAAAGCCATCCTTGTAGAAGAACAGCAGTGGAACTATTTAAGATATAGGGGGGATGAGGGTTTATACCTTTCCCTAAGTTTGATCTACTATCTACCCATAGCTGGAAGGAAAATAGTTAGATTCATACCTTTCCCAAAGGTATTAGCACTATGTGAAATGCAAAGAGCCTTATCTAGGATTTAAAACATGGTAACTGTGTCCATTTCATATTATTTGTATTATTTGGACTATTGTCCTCATCTTCATTGTTATCTTTACAATGTTTCGGCCAATGTGCCCTCCAACCTTCTTCAGGTATATCTTGTTCGACTTGGGAACCTTCTTGGACTCTGGAACCTTCTTGGACTCTGGAACCTTCTATTGAATACGGGAACCTTCTTGTCATAATCGGGAGCCATCACGGAAATTTTGACCTAACCCTTTATTCAGACGAAGAGGGTATCTCATTCTGCTAACCATAACTGGGGTACAGGTGTTAAGCTGTGTTCATTATCATTCCATGTTACTGCTGCCCCTGACCAGGATTGAACCTGTCAGAGATAACTGTCTTAACCTAACTACTTTATCCACTATGCTATGTGTCCAATTGGACAATTCAGTATGAATTTTGGTAACTCATTATTTTGCCTAGAATATCTACCATCACTTATGTATGATTTTTTAACTAGACTCATAATGGGTGTTTCTTTTTTTTTTTTTAAATCTAATCAGCCGTTTTTAAAATTCAGAAGAAATTCAGAGAAAAAACGTGTCCATTTCCTATGATGATAACCATTACACCATGTATATATATATATATATAATATATATATATATATGGTGTAATAGTTATCATTATATATATATATATATGTGAAGAGGAAAATGGAAGTGAATCTGACGGTATGTAAAATAGTAAAAATTTTTGAAAAAACACAGGTTCAAATAAAATAAGTGATATTTATTCAGCCAACGCTGCACTGTTTCAATCTTCTTCAGGACTTTTGTTGATATAAGGAAAAGGAAAATTTATTACAGAATGATAAGGAGACTGTGATCGGTTTGTTTACAATGTTTTGAATGGAAAGTTAGCGCTCTTAGAATAGATTAAAAAATTTATGAGACGCTAGGATAAGCCCTATAGAAGATCTACTAAACAGATTGAAACACTGCAGTGTTAGCTGAATAAATATCACTCATTTTATTTGATCCAGTGTTTTTTCAAAATTTGTTCACTATTTTACACACACATATACCCTGTCTATATGTTTATCTGTCTATAGCAGTTCATGCCTTTCCTAGGCATATACTGACATCACTTTCTGTAGATGAGATATTACTACCTTGGTATGTAAAACAAAATGGAAAGAAATACTTGTAAATAATTTATAATTAAAAATGCTTTATCTAAGAAATTAAAATACTATTACATCTCATACTGATAGTATATGTTAACATATAAGATGCTGATGTATCATGATTAGAGACCACCCTGTTGGCTGGGGCATTAGAACTGCACCACTGCCCTGCAGAGAGGGTAAGACTCCCCCAATGGGGCCACCTGTTGGCCATGGGTGGTGACCCATGATGCTTAAGGATAGGACCCAGGTGGTTGAGCAGTCCATGACTTGCAATATTCCACTTTGGTCCTTACTTGGGCTAGACGGGTGGTCGGAGAAGCCCCCTCCAATCAATCAGCTGGTTACATCAAGCCCTAGCACATATGATTGCCCCAACCCTATTGCCCTTATGGCAAGCCCCAACCCTTTTTATCATATGGGTGCAAGAAGGCGGTGGCTGAAGGTCTACATGTCCTGGGAATGACGTTAAACTCTATCTGATGGTGAGGTTCCAGTTTTGGAGGTTTGGGGAATGTGGAGCACCCCTTCATCACCATTGCTCCCTGGTCCTCTCTAACCCAGAGTGGTAGTATATGTTAGGGTCCCATCTATGGGTTTAATAGAAAAATGTATTATAAAAAAAAAATTGTGTATCCATTAAGAATTAATTCACTTCAAAACTTTATCGGCATTAAATGACCCACTGAAGTTGATATGCCGTAAAACAAAACAAACAAACAAACCTGATTAGAGAAGTAAAGAATATAACTATATAGCCAAATAAACTAAAAGCTATATACCCTGGATGAAAGGGCAAGACAAAATGACATTAGGTTTCAGGTCTTTAAAAAATGGCTTCTGAATTGTCACCTGGAAATTGTGAGTTCAATTCCTTTGAGCAGAGAGAAAATTGACATTACAAGAGCAAAATAACTAAGATATCAAATTAACTAATCCAAAATATCCCGAAAGCATGGACAGCAGAATGAGAAGAGTCTTCCTCCATGGATTGAATGAAGGATTCAGTTTGAAATTCCCTAAAGGTCATCAGCTACAACAAAAGACAGATGAAGAAGTCCGGAGGATACCGCAGCCGAAACCTTTTGAATATCACAACCAAGATGTGGACAATAGTCTGAGGCATGTAATTAGTGTAACTCCTCATCTCAGAAATTTACACAGATATATAAATCAATTTGTATGACTCCTACTTGTTGGCCTCCATAGCCTCATCAAGGTGTTGCCACAGAAAGATAAACTTCTAAGAATAAAGAATTATGAGTTCAAATCTTTCCAGATGTGTATTCTTTATTTCCAGTTTACACTGCTTGCTTAACAATCATAGAACGATGATCAGGAAAATATGATAAAAAGCAAGAGGAATTAAGATGAAAGAAATACTAGTGAATGATTAATTAGTCACAAGTTAATTCTATAGAAATAAAACTATCTATACATATATAAAGGGCAGTTGTGTGTATATGTATGTCTGGAGGAAACCTCGAAAATAAAACAATTAATGACAAAGTAAATATATATATATATATATATATATATATTAAATATTTTTCCCATGTATAAAGGTCAAAAGAATAGGGGGGGGGGGCTGGAACGGATTAATGGCATTTCAGTTTATTTCTATAGAGAAAATTGATTTGATGTACGAGGGAAATCAGTCACAATCGGAACCAATTAAACTCGTAAGTCAAGGTATAACAATATTTTAATTCCAACAAAAACAAAAGAACAAAATATATTTGCATTAGAATTATGCGTCGTTTTACTTCAAGATGTTTGGTGCTTGTTCTCATCTATCTATCTATACATATATAAAGGGCAGTTGTGTGTATGTGTATGTCCGGAGAAAACCTCAAAAATAAAACAATTAATGACAAAGTAAATATATACACATTAAATATCACCAGGGCTTGGTTTTTGAGCAAAAATGATAAAGATTTGATTCATATTAGTGAAGATAATTAAAAAATAAAATTTAACTGATAACAGCATGGAATTTTTTTTGCATTTAATATTTTAAATAGTGGATCAATGCAATTAAATATCACCCGGGCTTGGTTTTTGAGCAAAAATAATAGATTTGATTTATATTCATGATGATAATTAAAAAATAAAATTTAAATGTTAACAGTATGGATTTTTTTTTTCATTTTAATATTTTGGATAGTAGACATTAACATTTCTTTTCAGAGTAGCTGGATCAATGCAAGGTCTATGTTTTTTTACATAGGGAATTTTAATGAGGCATCCCATGAGGATTCAACTCACGATTCAGTAATAATAGATCTGCAGGACTAACTTTAAAAAATCCCCCTCTACCCTGGTGATGGGAAACTACAAAAATAAAACAATTAATGACAAAGTAAATATATATAAACATTCACTATCATCTTATCTTGGTTTTTGAGCAAAAATAATGAAGATTTGATTCATATTCGTGAAGATAATTAAAAAATAAAATTTAAATGATAACTGCATGGATTTTTTTTTTTGTATTTAATATTGTGAATAGTAGACAATAATTCTTCTTTTCAGAGTGGCTGGATCAGCTCAAGGTCTTTTTTACATGTTGGATTTTAATGGGACATCCTGTGGGAAACCAACTCACGATTCAGTAATAGTGGATCTATGAGACTAAATTTTTAAAAAATCCCCCCTCTACCCAGGCAATGCTGGGTAGCTGATTCTCATACTTCATAAAGAGGCTTTATGGGTGGGGTTTACTTCACCTCATTCTTTTAATCTCTGTAGCTTTGATGTTCTTAAATTTTTTTTATTTATCTAATTACTTAAATATGAAAGCAAACTATTATATCTATAATTCTAAAATACATTAACAGTAACCTAATTATTTAATCTTAAAATAAAAACTACTATCAGAGGCAGTCAGTGATACATAAAAAATATACGTGAGAAAATATTTCATGATTATTAAGATTCAAGGCTGTAGAGTCTGGTAATTAATAATACCTAATGATATCCATTTTGATTGTATAATATTTCACTAGAAATAAGAAAATCCTGCTATCTTTGATTTAGAAAATTAACTTGGTCAAAATAGCACATAACATTTAGTGCCAATGAAAAATCTGTGCAATTAATGTTGAGTTACAAACTGGGCTGGAAACTGTTGTATTCTTTAACTCAATGTATCTTAAGTGTATTGATTCAACCAAAAAGAATCTTGATGTGCTGTTTTGACAGCATTGAATCTCAAAAAAACAAACAAAAAAAAAATGCATATATATATATATATATATATATATATAAAAAGGGTGTAATTCTTTTTGAACTGCTATATATTCATATATTTGTTTTTAATGCTGTTGAGTCTGGTCATGAATAAGGCTTAATGATATCCATTTTGGTTGTATAATGTTCTACAAGATAATGTGAAAGCACTGGTTCCTGCTAGATCACCAAATTTAAGCAACAAAGAGCCTATTCAATACTTAGATGGATAACCATTTAAGCAATATCAGGTACTGTAAGTAAACCGAATATCAAAATGACTTGATTCAGCATTAAATGACCTGAAAAGTGTTGATATGCCATAAAACATTTGGAAGCACATGGTGTAATGGTTAAAGTCATGGGAAATGGACTCGTCGAACAGAGTTCAATTCCTGGACGAAGCTGTTTGAATTGTACATAGCGCTAATAACCTTGGGAAAGGTATGAATCTAATTCTCCCTCCAGCTATGGGTAATAGCTGGGCAGACTGGGCTAGGTAACCAGTCTAGGAGAAGGAAAACTCTGAATTCAAACCTGTTAAACTCCGCTTAAGAAATTGACTTTGTGTCACATCCTGCTCGTGCGGAGGGGTTGGTAAATATAGATATGCCATAAAACAAATCAAATAACCAAAAAGATAATTAATTACTGGTATTTTCAGTTTAGAAGAAAATAAACTCATTGTAAGATTCGTAGAGGTGTAATTCTTTTTAGCGTTACAGTATTATATAAATTGTTTGGCCAAAAATGGCATATTTTACCATCTGATGATCTTGAATTACCTCAGGGGTCAACATTTCCTTGTCTATGTTGAAGCTCTGAGTCAAATCAATATTCACCCAAAAAATCAGGTTTATCAGCCTTTTCATTTGGCCATGATCCTCCAATAGATAGATAGATAGATAAACACACAATCTTCAGCATAGTAGTATATATTTAAGAAGAAAGAGTTTCTCAGGAATTTATTAAAAATGTTTTACTCAGTTGTTGCATAAACTACATTTTTTTTTCTTCTGCTTTTGAAATTTTCCCAAAACTAAAATATAAAACATAGTGTGAGATTAAAGAAAACATACTGGAGTCATTTATTTGATGTATATTTTCTGCTGATAATAGTTGCGTCTAGAGAACTGGGTAAAATGGCTGATTCCTACAGAATGTGATCAACATACAAGACTCAAAGACATAATGATATTTTAAGAAACAATATGATTATGCAGGTGACAACAGCAAGAAAATTGGTGCCAACTACAGCCTTTTTCCTGAATTATTCTAGTCACACAAGTGTTTATGTTTATTTTCTTTGATTAGATTATTATTTATCACGTCTATTCAAGTTCCTTATTGTTCGTGTCTGCTAGTCGTGTCTCTTATTAATTGACCAAGTAAAAATAAAAATGAAAAAAAAAAAAAAAAAAGCTGACCGTTTCCTTTGTTGATGATTATAAAGTTTCAGAAGGTAAAAGAGAATGCCAGATGTAAATACTTCATAGAAAACAACATCTGTTTCAGTGTTAATCAGAAAACACAATTACTGTAAAATTCTAGACCAAAGTCTTTGAGACTTTTGTATTGTATTACTCAAATGATTAAATAAATGACTACGCTTATTAATGAGCTGATAAATAACAAAAAATATATACAATATCACTTATAGATTAGTACACCCCTAATAATTTGGGGGAGGACATGGCATAGTTACTAACATGCTGGACTGCGATATCATAGTAAGTTCAAACTCTAGTCATGCTATTACCTTAATTTCCATACTAATACCCTTTAGCTTACTCTTTCCTAAATAGAAGTATCATTATCATCATGGGCTGCTGCGACAATTGGAACCAAATGGGTTCATTAGTCATCTTGTAGAAACTAAAAATATATTTTCAATGTAAATAATTTGGCTTTTCCATATTTCCATTTTTAGGTATTTGATCTTATAAAATCTGTAAAAGGTCTACTTTTTGATAAATTCAAATGTGTTCTATTTTTAGGTATTTGATCTTATAAAATATTTAAAAGGTCCACTTTTTTGATAAATTCAAACGTGTTCTATTTTTAGGTATTGATCTTATAAAATCTTTAAAAGGTCCACTTTTTTGATAAATTCAAACGTGTTCTATTTTTAGGTATTTGATCTTATAAATATTTAAAAGGTCCACTTTTTGATAAATTCAAATGTGTTCTATTTTTAGGTATTTGATCTTATAAAATCTTTAAAAGGTCCACTTTTTTGATAAATTCAAACGTGTTCTATTTTTAGGTATTTGATCTTATAAAATATTTAAAAGGTCCACTTTTTGATAAATTCAAACGTGTTCTATTTTTAGGTATTTGATATAAAATTTAAAAGGTCCACTTTTTTGATAAATTCAAACGTGATTTTTAGGTATTTGATCATATAAAATCTTTAAAAGGTCCACTTTTTTGATAAATTAAACATGTCACTATGGCTTCACTTGCGTATCAAATGAAACTGAAAATATAAGAAATAAATTTGAATTAAATAATCAGAAAACCCCACTGAGATAAGAATCAAGTGTCATTCTTCAAACTTAACTTTTCGGAAAAAAAATGTCATCATTTTTTTGTATCTAAAAAAAATTTTTTATCAACCATTTCAATATTCCTTATTTATTGACCAGACATTTTTGATTGTCATCTTGAAGGAAGGCACCACCTGTGTAATGGTTATTGTCATAAAAAATGGACTTCTCTTTTTAACTCTTGATGCCAGAAGAGTTTGAATGAAAAGGTCAAATATAGAATGTTACTTTTTAGGTTTCATTAATTTTGAATTTATTATAATGCATACATAGGGAGGCACCACCTGTGTAATGGTTGTCATATGAAATGGACTTGATGACCTGAGTTCAAATCCTGAATGAGGCTGTTTGCATTTCATATACTGCTAATACCCTTGGGAAAGATATGCATACCACTATTCTCCCTCCAGTCATGGGTAAATAGGACAAATTGGACTCTTTAGTGTTGGTATAACAACCAGTCTAGATAAAGAACAACTCTGAATTGAAACCTTTTAAGACCCTGCTTAAAAAATGACCTTGTGTTGCATCCTGTTTTTGCAGCAGGTTTAGGTAAATACATATGTGTATACATAATTCTCCTGCTATCTATCTTACACACACACACACACATATATATATATATATATATATATATATATATATGATACAGATCATAATTTTAATGATTCTAAGATAATAGCTCACATCCATAGCAAATTGTTGAATCCAGTGTTATTGCAAATTATAATACGAATCAAACAAAACCTGTTTTATTACCTTTCTCGTTTTAAAAAACTATAATATATCATGTTTTCTCCCTGTACAAAATGCATTACTTTTGCTCTTGTCAATCAAATTTCTTACAATTTTTTGTATGATGCTGCTTCCAAGATTCAAAACAATATTCAGTATCATTGTTTATTCCCATCTAGCTTTTTTTCTCTGCATTTAATTAGAGTTCAAGTGGTGCAACCATAGAATAGTACTGATATGGCTACAGTTTGGAAGTCTCAATAGCAACATCTCATCTACTGAAAGCAATGTCAACATACACATAGATTAAGTATGAACTGCTATTGACAGGTTATAACCATATGAAAATTTGACAGATATCCACCACTGCTCAGTTGGTAGTGTGTTTGGCTAGGAATCACAAGGTTCTTGGTTCAGTACCAGCCCTCACCAACTCAGCGTATGAGTAGCACAAGGATCTGTGTGGTAAAGTGAGGAGCCGATGGTAGTGTGGCACTCCATCTCAGATGGTAAAATAAACTTCTAGGTTTAGTGCTAGTGAAAAGGGGATAGACTCCCTCGCTGTCTGGCTGATACTGACATTAGGTTGTCCCAACGACTTTACTTTTTTACTTATATACCATAAAAATTTCAAATATTTAATATTACCCTAACCATAATAGTAGTCCAAAAAATCATTCTACAAAATCCAAACATTATTGATCAACTTTCATGCCCACAAGGAGAATCTTTCTTTCATGAAGATAAAAGTTCTTACATTGGTCATACAACCATGACACCTTCTTTCAAAATAATATATAACTTATTGGATCAAAGTGCAATTCAGATGCAGATGCAGGGAAAAAAATCGAAATAGTCCTACGAATATTAGATCTATAATTGGAAACAAGATCTGTATTTTATACAATATTAGCTGCAAATAAGAACTTAAAAATTGCATTACTTTGGTTGATGGCGAAGATACTTAACTAGGACGTCAATTCTTTTTGGAATTGACTTATTTTCTGAAGCATATTCCTTTGAAAAGAATAATTTCATTGAACTCTGAAAGGGTTATCTAATGCAATCAAAGTCTGTTGGTAATTTGATATCTCTGTGGTAACATCATCTTTGAATTTAAAAGTTTTTTTAAATCTCATACATCTTGTATTCCACAATGTAATAAAAGATTTTCTTCTATTCTTCGTTTATATCTTCAAAGCTGCCAGGTATATGGTAAAAGATTTGTTTCCATTTAGCCCACTTTGCTGAGATGATAGACGGTTCACCTTTCAGACTAAACTTGGCAGTACATTGTAGGTCTTCAGACATCTTACTTTTTTGTTACAACAGGAAAGAATGAATAAAGAGTACTTTACCTTCAGTTTTTCTGTATCTTTCTACTTTTCAGTCCTCATGGCCAGTGTAATGTCGTTTAACGTTGTTGTAGGTTTATTCCTGAAATCAAACACATAATCAGTTTTCCAGCTCAGAGCCTAGTTGCACATGTCCGTTTTTGAAAACCAATTGCTAAAGGAAGTTATCTTCCTTGTACCAAACTTGTACAAGGTCAGGCACAAGGCCCTATTAACGTGGGAGCACCCACAAGCCGAGACTCATGGTGTGGCGGGTGCAAAATCAAGGGGGGAACCTCAGGCACTGGGCAATAAACCCAGCCCCGCCCCTTTAAATGAAAGGGGCAGGTGTTGCCTGGGGGGTGGCCCCCTGGGATCAAGGATGTTAATTTTATTCTGTAGGTCCAGCGGCCAAAGCTCACTGGACCCCCAGCGGTGGCCGGAAATCAGAGCTGAAGGAAGTGAGGGTTAGATACATTCACACACTCATTGAAGATATGAGAACTATTTACACATGTATGGACAAAAGCTATAAATTGTTCTAGCTTAGAACACTACACAAACCTAAGAAGATATGTTTGAAAATCATTTCGAAATTTCAACATTTATAATGGAAGATGATATCATGTAAACAAACCGTTATATTTCCTTGATTCAAAAATGTAATTCAAATCTTAGTATTCTCAGTTTGTC
>CM042166.1:59024044-59074044 GCA_023376005.1 Doryteuthis pealeii
AATTAAGAATATAGATTTTATTATTTAATATTGTTATCTTAAATGCACATTTGAGGATTATAAAAGAATTGTTTATGTTAAGTTTTTAAGGGCCATCCTTTGGCCTTAAAGCAGGAGCGCTTGTCCAGTGGAATTGGATCCTGGTAAAGAGTCCTTCGATAATGAATCCTTTGGTTCCTCTGGTAAAGAGTTCTTAGTTTTTGGTAAAGAGTCCTTCGATGATGAATCCTTTGGTTCCTCTGGTAAAGAGTTCTCAGTTCTCGGTAAAGAGTCCTTCGATGATGAATCCTTTGGTTCCTCTGGTAAAGAGTTCTCAGTTCTCGGTAAAGAGTCCTTCGATGATGAATCCTTTGGTTCCTCTGGTAAAGAGTTCTGGTAAAGAGTTCTCAGTTCTTGGTAAAGAGTCTTCAATAATGAATCCTTTGGTTCCTCTGGTAAAGAGTTCTTTCATAATGAATCCTTTGGTTACTCTGGTAATCGTATAAGTCCTTCCTGAGTATTGGTAAAGGTCCGGTTAATCCTATGTCCATCCTCAGTGAGCGCAATTGTAATTATGACCAGTGGGGTGTTTAAATAGTGTGTCTTCGACACAATATGTTTAGTGATTGGCTGCAGTAGTAAATCACGTGACCATAGCCAGTCTATAAATCCTGGTGGGGAATTAGAGCACATCTTATATCAGAATAATTCCAACAGTTTAAGATTTGGTTTCGATAATGCTGCCTGTTGTTTTTTTAAAACCTTTCTGTTGATAAAACCTTCACATTCCTCTGAATATTATAAGCGTAATTTATTTCTTTTTTAATTTAGTTGATGAGGTAGACGTTAGTTTCAAGTGACGACCGCAATAATAAGTTTCTTCAGCCGCAAAGAGTATTCTGCTGGCAACACTTCCAGTAGTTCTTACACAATCCGTCAAAAGTTCACTTCACTTTAAGATCGAAACACGACATATCGTTCTCTTTACTGAAAAAGACGTCCTCCCCGAGAGAACTTGCCTCAGCATTTATTTCTCTCAATGGCGGAACCACTTCAGCTAACGGGTGACAGCAATTTCAAGGAGGTTGCGAGTTCAATCTCAAGTCACTCGCCATACCCCCTTCCCTCGTGCAGACCAGACACACACAGACGCACTCAGTCCTTGGGGGCAGGGAATTCTCAACTCCACAGTCCCCACCTCTGCCACTCGCCCTGTGCTCTATGTCACAGGGGGACAGTTTACAGTATATCTGTTATAGCAAAATTAACCCTTTACTTTCTATTGTCTTATGAAAGTGAAGCAGTAAAATTAAATTCTTTGGTTATTTCCTATAAATCTAACATAAACAAAGGGGAACCACTCTTGACTGATAAATTGTTTATTTATTTATTGATCTACTAGGAAAAAAGAAGACAAGGGTTAGGGGTTAGGGTTAGTTTAATGGGAAAATAAATAAATAATTTATCAGTCAAGAGTGGTTCCCCTTTGTTTATGTTAGACTTATAGGAAATAACCAATTCTTCTTTCTCTCAGTGTCTCTTTTATTATGTATTTTTTCTATTCATTTTTCATGGTTTTTAATTTTTGAGAACAATTTTTTTTTAATCTAAGGCCTAAATATGGTCATTATAATGATGAAAGATTAAGTAAGAATAAAAACTGTTAATTTATTTTACGCTTTAACCCTAATTCCACCCTACCATGCCCTGAACTTCATCCTAAAAATAACAATTAGATGAATAATAATTGAAAGGAGGAGGAGAAAAAGGTGTTAAAGATAATAACTGAATACTTTAATGTCATGGTTTCAAATGACAGACAGACAGAAAGTAAGGGTTCTCTTAAGTGTAGTTCATTGTAAACTGAACCTTCATTTTTAAAGACAAAAAAAATCAATATTTTTAAAAACTAAAAAATCTCCACAACAAATGACATTTTATCAATTGAAAGGATCAAAAATTACTTCAGGAAAAACTTTTTTCTATGAAAAATGGTGACATTATCGCAACTGAATCTCAATTAAACACTTCAAGTCCATATGAATAGTCATACAACTTGACAAAGGTTACAAAATTTTCCTAATTGAATTAGCTAATTTGCTTTTAAAAATTGCAACAAAAATAAATAAATAAAAATAAACAAAAAAAAAACAGGTTTTTAGGACAAATAAAGTTGAAACTGAATAACTGTCTATTATCTGTTTATTTATTATTTTCATTTTATTTCTTATTTTATTTTTTATTTCTTATTTTATTTTTTTTTTTTTGTTGATAGCTTTCATAATCATTCTCAGCTGCAATAGTTATCAACCTTGATGTTCTTTAAAACCAACAATATTAGCTTTTATGTAAATCAAATCACCCACTTTAAAAAGTTGACTAAATTTTTCTATGAAGTAAGATGAATATGAAGTAAGATAATATATTTGCCTACAAAAGTGAGTTATTTATTTTGTTAATTAAAATCTTTAATTTTTACATTCACTTTTTTATTTTTATTGATGTTTTTTAAAATCTTAAATTCATATTTCATTTATTTTCGTTAGGTATATGCTTAAATGATAATTTAATGATATTGATAAATGAGTATTTAGTTTTTCAAAATAATTGTTTTTCTTCATGCACACTGTGAAAATGACTTGACATTCATTTAGTAAGTAAAAAGTAAAGTCAGCGGGGAGGCCTATTGTCGGTATCAGCCAGAATCTAGGGAGTCTATCCCCTTTTCACTAGCTCTAGAACCAGGGAAATTGTTTTTGAGTTTGAGCTTGAGCACCATACCTACCATCAGCTCCCCACTTTACTGCACAGATCCAATCTGTGCTACTCATATGCAGAGTTTAAGAGGGCTGGTATCAAACCTGGCCCTAAGAATATCTTGTAAGGTGATTTACACAATTAAAGGAAGTTTACCATATCACACACACATGTGTATATATATATATATATATATATATATATATAAGTGGAGGTAAATCCGACAATATGTAATATTGTAAATTTACAAAAAACAAGAAAAATTGTAGAATTGCACAATCTCGATTTACAATAAAACAAAGACCCAGATTTTATAACTTGTCCCCAAAGATTACAAAATACCTTATATTTGATCAATATTTTTTACTCAATTAAATAAGGTATTTTTCCATTAATTAAAATTAAATAAAATTCAGACACACACACATCACATAGTTTAAATGGGGACGTTACTCAAGTAAATAAGGTATTTTTCCATTAATGAAAATTAAATAAAACACACACACACACACATCATGTAGTATAAATGGGGACGCCAATATAAAATTAAAAAAAATTTCCATTCATTAAAATAAGTTTCCAAAAACTTTTGGGAAAAATTATGTCATGTAGTTTAAATTAAGACGCTGACATTAGTCAGCAATTTTAGATTTTTTATTGAAAAAATCCAGAAGTAAGTAAGATTGTATACTTATTTGCTTGGTGGATTTAATGGTAACTGCTATATATATATATATATATATATATATATATATATATATATATAGTACTCTGATTTATGAGTTTAATTCGTTCAACTCATAACTCAATTTCCTCATATATCAAATCAATTTTCCCCATTAAAATAATTTAGTTTATTAATACCATTGATCCATTCCAGCCAACTCCACAAAACACCCTAATTCTTTTTTTGTTACATTTTTTGAATAAGAAAAATAGGATTATTTCTCTGAATTTGTTCTCATTCAAAAAATGTAACACGTTGTGCAGATAACAATAAAAATGAGGACAATAGTCTGAATAATACAAATAATACAATTGTATTGTATAAAAACATAATAAAATAGAATGTCATGAATTATGTATTAATGTTTATTCTTTTATAGACGATATTGTTCTTTGGAATGATGAATTTGGAAATTTAAACATTTTGAGTGAACTTATTAACATAAGCATATCTGAAGCTTGCTTGTATTTCAAATTTTTAGCTCCCAACACAAAGCAAAAAATCTAACAAGTGACAGCTTGTAACTTGGAAAAGACATAAGCTGGGACACCCATGACTATCACTATATATACATGTATATATATACTGATAATTGATACCTCCTCCCACTTATTTAACACAACTCTCCTACTTTACTAAGGCATAATTCATCAAATTTTAAAGCAAAAGTATACAATTTATGATACTGGGTGGTCCGAAAGTCTCGTCACCCCTACATATTGTTTTCACTTTCATTATTTTTTGTTTTAATAACATATGTAAATTATGCATTCATTTTACCTAAAAAAAAATCTTTAAAAATTGAATTATTTTCTAGAATTTCTGGTTGTATTATGGAATTATTTTACCTCTAAGAAAAATGTAGTGGGTGACAAGACTTCTCAGACCACTCTATAGAATGTTATTTATATTTTAAATTTGTGTAATTATGTGTGTATTCCAATGAATTTCCATATACAGAGGTAGTATAATCTATTTTGGTTTCATGTGTTTTGATAGTGTATAATAATAATTATAATGATAATAATAATATATTTTCAGTTAGTATATTAGGTCTGAGACCTGTCAGCTGTTCCTTATAAACATTCATCTTAATTCCACAGAATATTAATAATCTTTCCACAAAGGAGTTTAGAGATGGGGCATTCACTATTGATGATGGTAGTTTATTCCATGTATTCATCACTCTGTTACTAAAATAATTTTGTCTTGCATTTGCTTTACAAAATTATTTCAAGAGTTTTAATTTATGACCCCTGGTATTGATATTTTGAGCAATGTTTAGTAGGTCAAAATTTGTTGAATAAAAACCATGTGTATATTTGTAGACTTCAATCATATCCTCTCTTGTACGTCAATAAACCAAACTTCCTAAGTCTTTCTTCATATGAAATGGTTTTTAAATCATTCACTACCTTAGTAGCTCTCCTCTGTACTCCCTTATATAAAGATGAGATGTAAATTGTATCTGAAATGAGATCAAAAATTGTGAAATTTGAAAGTCTTACTTTGTGGTGAATTTTTTTTTTTTTTTTTATTTATTTATTTTTTTTTTTTTTTCTATTTTTTTTTTTTTTTTTTTTTTTTTCGAAATTGTGAAATTTGAAAGCCTTACTTTGTGGGGAATTTTCTACTGACAGAAAATGAAAGGTGAACAAAATTAATGAGAGAATTCAAAAGATCACCAGGAAATTCGACCCGCTTCTTTTATAGACGATTCATGTCAGACAAAATTATTTGACAAGATTCTGTTTACTGTGACTAATTAGGAAATGCTGATTAATGTATCATTTGCTTGTGGGTTGAGTGGATGGGGGGATAGGTAGGCAGAAGGGGTGGGAGTAGAATTGGAACCTGGATAGGAGAATTAGATATTAGGAATTGAGTATAAACATGTGTGCTCTGAATGCACACATATGCAATTATATACTGAATTATTCTAATGTCATTGTGTAAGGAATCTAGAATATCTTGTAAAGTAATCAAGTCATAATTATCTAAAAAAGTATGTATTACAAGATGTATGCATGCATGTATGCGACCTTATATAATCACCCTCTTGACCTCTTATAAGAAGCCCTACGATGTCAATCATTCAAATTTACAAGGAAAGGATCACCAATATTCGGTGGTTTTATTCTGTTAGTTTCAATTAAATGTTTCTCAAGAGTTTGTGTTACATGCATATATATATATTCTCCGTATTTTAACCGCTTTGATTTAAAACACCAAAGAATCTACTCTGACGAAGGCCATTATTCCTTGTAAACTAAAAGATTTTGTAGTTTATTATTATCATTATTTTATTTTGTATTTAAAATAATAATAGAGTGCATGGATAATCCTGGCTGAAACACGTGTCAGTAAAATAAAATAAAATCTATTTTATCCATTCAGCATTTTCTTTCCTTTATTTTTCTTTCTATATATATATAATATATATATATATATATACTAGCAAAAATATGTGCCCTTAGAGCAGATATTTAACTTTTAATACAACTAAATATCATATTGAATTAGAAAGACTAAGAATACTAAAAAGATTACACTTATTTTTACTTTATTCTAGCTGATTTCAATATAGAATTATGCATAGGATTGCTTTTAATACGTTTGAGAATTTAAAAAAAATTAGAAATCAATACCTCCAAGTGATTGTTTATTAAACACAGTTTTGTTAAAACCATTATGCGAATTATTCACACCATATACTATGTACATATTTATTTCTTAATGATATATAACACACATTGCTGGATTTTAAACACATTAATGATATGCACTGTTTTGAAGCAAATCTATCTCAGCTAGACCTTTAGAGAGACATTGTTAATAAATAATAAAAAATGCTAATTAAGATTAAATAATGATTATTTTATAACCATTAAAAATATAACATAACTAATAAGGGAATTGTGATATTGGTGTGACAGACACTCACATAATCTTTATTATTAATATAAGATTTATATATATATATATATATATATATATATATATACTGAATATATATAATCTTCATACAATGGGAGGGATAGAGAGAGAGAGAGGTGTAAAAAATCCTGTGGTTTTCTATTATGCTATTATTAAAATAATAATGCCTATAGTGAATCCCGTAACAGGAGCAGATTTGGCGGGTGTAAAAATGAATGCTCAACAAACATACAAAATTTTTAAAAAATGAATAGCAAAATTAAGATTTAACGAAAAATCTAAAAAATAATAAATGAAAAGTTACACGGTAAAAACGCATTAATCAAACACCGAAAGAAAGAAAAAAAGCGAAAACAAACAAGGATTGAAGGAAAAGAATTAAATTAATAAAAAGAGTAACAATAAAAAAAGAAAATACGAGCATAAAAATAAAAATAATGATAATAAAAAAGAAAGGAAAAACAGAGTCAACGAACTAATAAGTGCATTTAAAAACAGAAATAAAAAGAAAATCACAAACCAGAAAAGAACAAACCCAAAAAACTGAATATATATAATCTTCATACAATGACTGCTATTTACACAGTAGCATTGTAACCAACAAAGCCTTCATCAGATGATGACTCTGGGTTCAGGCATGGTTTCAGGGTTGAAGTATCATTACCACTAACCCAGAGCACCCCAGCAGTATCTCACGATACCACCAGACTTTGTCAGTTTGATGTCACATTGTAGGATTGGCATATCCACGCTGATCTGGTTAGAGCTTTATCCTGGATCTTTTTGATGTATTTCCTATATATATATGGGGCCGGGTTAGCTCAGTTGGTAGAGCATTCGGCTAGAAACCACAAGGTTCCTAGTTCGATACCGGTCCTCGCCAACTCAGTGTATGAGTCGCACAGGGATCTGTGCAGTAAAGTAAGGAGCTGATGGTAGGTGTGGTGCTCCACCTCAGACGCCAAAACACTCTCCTTGGTCTAGTGCTATTGAAAAGGGGATAGACTCCCTCGCTGACTGGCTGATACCGACTTTAGGCCGCCCTGACGACTTTACTTTTACTTTTTATAAATGCATATGCATACATTATATATATTTTATATATATATATATACTTACATACTGTGTGTGTATGTGTGTGTGTATATATATATATATATATATATATATATATATATATATATATATATATAAGGGTCATCCGTAAAGTTCATAGGATGACCTAGCAACATGAAATGTGACCAAATAAGGTTTTAATTTTCAATCTAATCTCATTTATAGTCCATCAGTTTTGCATCCCATCAGTCAAAACATCATTAACAGCAGATACATCATCATGAGAACATTTTAAAAAAACCCTCATCTATAGATTCACACTATCATCATCATGTCACACTAGCAGCACGGATATCCATGACAATCTCTCGCCAGCTGTCCCTATCATTCATTGTCCCTGTGAGGTCCTCTGCAAAGCCTCCAGTATCCACACAGAGTTAAACAAATATCTACAGTAAGTTTCATGCTAAAAGGCAATCTCCTGGCAATTAAAGGAGTTTTAATACATCGCAAATAAAGATATATGCACACTGATACTAGTACTTCCTCTCCCTCCTTCCTATGTTGTATAAATTAACTAACATAGTAAGAACTTATTTCCATGACTATCTTTAGGGGCCAACTCAGAAGTTTTGCTTGATAAACAATATTTATTAAAAACTCACAATCTCCAGCTTCTCGGGCAAATTTTTGAGCCAACATTATAATGATATGCAGGTGATATATATGAGGATATTTACTATCAGAAACTGGCTTCATAATATATCAATATAGAAAATGGAATCAGCAGAGTTCAAATTGAGGAATAGTAGGGGAAACTGGGATCTCAAGCCTTGTTAGAAAAACCAGTCAAGGAGTTTTAGCTCAGCATAGCTAATTATTTCTTAGTTCTTAGGAATTTTGGAGAATGCATATTTATTAGAATTTAAAATTTCAAGATAAAAGAATTAAATTGTAACTTTGTTTTTACCACACTTTACTTGTCTTATATACATACTAGCAGCAGCTACCTGGCATCGCCTGGGTAGAGGGGGATTTTTTTTTTCAGATCCATTATTACTGTATCATAAGTTGAATCCTTGTAGGATGCCCCATTTCAATCCCTATGTAAAAAAAATAGACCTTGCTTTGATCCAGCTACACTGAAAAGAAATGTTAATGTCTACTATCTAAAATATTAAAGGAAAAGAAAATCCATGCTGTTATCATTTAAATTTTATATTTTAATTATCTTCATGATTATACATCAAATCTCTATTATTTTTGCTGAAAAACCAAGCCCTGGTGATATTTAATGTGTATATATATTTACTTGTCGTTAATTGTTTTATTTTCGAAGTTTCCTCTGAACATACATATACACATAACTATACTTTATATATGTATAGATTAAAATTTAATGTTAAAAACGTTTTTAATCCATAAAATCTTTGCATGCATGAAAATGCAGAGCAATATCACAGTATATTTCAAGCATAGAATAAGATAACAACAATAATAATAAGACAGGATAAAAACCCACAACTCAGTTTCATGTTGTTGATCATTAACACACACACACACACACACACACATACATATATATACATATATATATATATATATATGAAAATTGCATAAGCAAGAAACTGTCAGTAACCAAGCACCATTGACTTCATGTACACTCTACCCTAACTTAGATATATATTCATTCATACATATATACATATATATACTTATATTAGTTTGGTTAGAAAAGGCATGAAGTCAACAGTGCTTAGTAACTGACTGTTTTTCACCTGTGCTATTTTCAGACCAATTTTACTTATCAATATAGCAAACTATATTATCTATAAATATACATTTATATACATATAAAGATAGGATGGATGTAGTAGAAACCGACAGTATGAGGTAGGTAAAAGGATGGTGAACAAGAAATGATAACTCAAAACAAATCTAAGAGTTGAAACGTTTCAACTCTTAGATTTGTTTTGAGTCATCATTTTTTGTTCACCATCCTTTTACCTACCTCATATATATATATATATATATATAA
Organism: Doryteuthis pealeii; assembly: GCA_023376005.1. Lineage (NCBI taxonomy): Eukaryota > Metazoa > Mollusca > Cephalopoda > Myopsida > Loliginidae > Doryteuthis > Doryteuthis pealeii. The sequence goes on from CM042166.1 coordinate 59,033,539, forward strand.
AATTTTGTGTGGTAACCAGTTTATATAAATATTGTCTGATTATCGTTGATTTACAAGTTTTATATATATATATATATATTTATCCATTCTTTTTTACTATCACTGAATTTTTGCTGGGTCATTTTATGCTAAAGAGGTTTTTGTTTTATTCATGCCTTTTATTTATACTCAATATTTTCCACATTTGTTTCTATTTAACCAATAGTTGGCGCCTCAACAGCTATAACCACTCCGGTTAAGAGTGGACTTTGAGCAATTGTGATGAAGGGGTGCTCTGCATTCCCCAGACCTCAAGAACCTTACCATCAGATAGCCTTTTATGTCATACCCAGGTCAGGAAGACCCTCAGGCAACATCTTCTAGCACGTATATGATAAAAAGAGTCAGGGTGCTATTTGAGTAATAGGGTTAGGATAATTATATATGTGCTCGGTTTTGACGTAACCAGCCGATTGACTGAAATGTTGCCCCTCCGACTGTCCGTCTAGTCTATTGGGCTAAAGTAGAGTTTGCATATCATGGTTCTTACCCCTCTGCAGAAGTGCAGTTGGTGTATTCTAAAGCCCCAGCCGACAGGGCTGTTGTATGTGTGTGTGTGATCCTAGTTCACTAGCAATTAAGTAAAAACTCAAATCACCAATAAATAATACAACTTTCTATGCTGTAATTACTTTTGCTTAAAGGTGAAAAGAGCACGGATATTAACAACCCTATTAATTAACATTGACTGAATTGCACCCATTAATTGAAAAGGATCAGAATCTTTATTGCCCTAACACAGATGCTACTTTTTCTCTAAGGTGTATTTATTTGAGGTTGTCTTTTATGACCTTTTATCTGGTCAGGTTGCGTTCTAATAGCAACTGTCATTAATTAAACTATCAAAGGGCAACAGCTCTGCTAAGTGTTTTTCTCTTGTTTATTGTACAGGTGTTTGAACAAAGACATGTCTTTGTGTATTTCAAGGGAAAGTGAATATTTGATACCAGAAATTTACATTGAGTTATACCAGTGGTCATCAACTTTTCTATGCTTAGCACTATCATTATTTGGATTATTCAGACTATTGTCCTCCTCTTTATTGTTATCTGTACAATGTTTCAGCTGAAGTGCTCTCTAGCCTTCTTCAGGTATTTCTTGTCAGAATCGGGAGCCTTCTTTTCAAATTCAGGAACCTTCTGGATGTAATCGGGAGCCATCACGGAATTTTGAACCCAACCCTTTATTCAATCCACGGGGGAATCCTGTTCTCATTCCGCTAACCATAATTGTATCATAGTCACCCGACCCAACACCATGAAGCTAAGAGGTCTAGAAGAAAGCAGCGGCAAAAAAGCACCGGAACATCAACATTTTCAGGGACAGCCTTCAAATGCGACATCTGTGGTCACGAATGTTTTTCAAACATTGGACTTCACAGTCACAGAAGGCGCGGTAACTTCAGGGGCACTTTATTATAGTTTTCCAAGACTGAAATGCCAATACAACCATAATAATCCAAATAATAATAATTATCAAGCCTCATCTTAAAAATTCAGAAAACTTAGCACTAACATTTATAACATTTTGTGAGGATGAAATTTTTTTACAAATTTTAAAATTCAGAAAAATTGTAAAATCTTAGAAATTTTAAAATTAATCTTTTTTATATTAAATATAATTATTATAATTATATAATATATATATATATATTAATTAAATAATTATTATAATTATATAATATATATATATATATATATTAATTAAATAATTATTATAATTATATAATTATAATATATATATATATTAATTAAATAATTATTATAATTATTCTAATTATATAGTTATAAAATTATTTATCATTTATTATTTATATATATATATTATATTATATTATAATTATAATTATAATTATATAATTTATATTATATAATTATATTATAATTATATTATGCTATAATTATAATATTATATTATATATATAATTATATAGTTATATAATATATATATTAATTATATAATTATATAAATTAATTTTTCTATTAAAATCTTACAAATTTTAAAACTCAGAAAAATTAGCACTAACATTTATAAAATTTGTGAGGATGAAATTTCTTTAATGCCTACCTGCATTTAAGTTGAGAAAATTTATTGTAAACAATAAAATTAATTGAAATAAAACTGAGGTCATTCACTTATATATCTAGTGTCCTCACCTTAGTTGTTATTATAGTCACAGTGTTTTGCAAACTTTTCGAACCAGGTGTTGCTTTTTTTGGCACTGAGGTAAACTTAATTCTGATAAAGTTAAAGAAGTCAATCGCAAATCCAGATTATGTTATCTTAATCAGTCTACAGTTTCTTCATGTCTGATGCACAAAGTCTTTATCCTAAAATTCTAATTACCTTATCTCATTCATTATCTTCTTTTCTCAATTCTTTAATCACATCTTTCTTTTTTAGAGGCCATTTTAGATTATTTAGTTTCTCATTTGACATTATTCTCATCTTACCTTCTTTTTTGGTCTTTAATTCATTTTCTTTGAATTTTTCTTTTCCAAATTGTTTTTCTTTATGTACAAACAAATTCTAATTGTCTTCATTCAGTTATGGCAATTGATTCGTTTTTATTTTCTTATTTTAGCAACAATAAATAAATCCAAAGATTTACCAAGATTTTAATAAACTTGCCTTAACTAATGTTGTAGAGTAGCTAGCACCCCTTCAGCATTCTACCAGATGACCTGGCTCATAGACTTAAATAGTCTACGATTAAGTACTTCAATAGTTGATTAATAAGCTGATTAATATTCAGACTGATCTTATTGCGTTGGCTATACTGCATTTGACCCTCCTCTATTTCTTGTAAGTTGTCTAGTTAATTGTTTTGTAACTTATTGTTCTGTGTTTTTGTATGTATCCGTAAGCACTGGATACTGGTGCTGAATAAATATATTAAGCACTCAATTTCTTCTGTGTATCTTTTCACCTCAACAATACAACAACTAATACACTACAATTTTTCTAATGAATTATAACCTTACAAAATGATTATTACTCATGTACAGGTTGATGACATATTTTGCCTAAACACTCATCATCCTGTCATGCAGACAGCACAGATTCCCATGACTCTTTTTTGCCACCCATCCCTATCAGTCATGGCAAGTCCTCCTCATGACATCCAGTATATGCACAATTAATCAATAAGTTTTTGCTGGCCAGCCCTCTTTGGTATGTTCATATGTAGGTGTCCACAGGAAAACATCACCTATGAGTTCATCCTTACTTCTCCAGGAGTGCTCAGTATGTTTTATTCATCTTACTTAAATGGTTTGTGTGATAGAAAGTAATTGGCCATACAGCTGCTTGTTTGTGATGTTCTACTTCCAGGATTTATTCAAGACAGCATGCATTATCCTTATATAGGTCTCATTGAGATTTTTCTTCCAATTGTTTCATTAAATTACAGTCAATACAACAGTACTGACATATCTACATCTTGGAAGAGCTCTGTCAACTAGGGCTTTAGAATACTCTGCACTTCTGTAGAGGAGTAAGACCCCCCCCCCCAATAAGGCCACCTGTTTACTGAGGGTGCCATCCCATGATACTTAAGGATGGAATACTGGTGGATGACCAGTCCATGACATGCAACACTCCCCTTTGGCCCTTACCTAGGCTAGACAGGCAGTTGGAGAGGCTTCCAATAAATCGGCTGATCACATCAAACCCTAGCACCTATATGATTGTCCCAACCCTATTACCCTTATGGCAATCCCCAACCCTTTTTATCATATGTGCTAGAAGGCGGTGGTTGAGGGTATTGATGTCCTGGGTTAAACTCTATTTGATGGTGAAGTTCCAATTCTGGAGCTCTGGGGAATTTGGAGTACCCATTACTTCCAGGTCCACTCTGACCTGGAGTAGTAGTACTTGCCAGTGTCCCATCTATGGGTTGAATAGAAAAAATGAGTTTAAAGAAAGTGTTTAAAGAAAACAATTAAGTTTAAGAAAAAGAAAAAATTAAGTACCCATCAAGTAGGAATAAAACAAATGTCTTCAGCATAAAATGACCCAATGGGTTTACATGCCATAAAACCCATCCAACCAACCAGCCAACAGCTTGGAAGAATATCCATATCTTATCAGATAGATCAGATTTCTATATGATCAATAATCTGTCTATAGCAGTCCATGCCTTTCTTATGTGCATATTGACATTACTTTCTGTAGATGAGATATTACTACCTAGCCTAAAAATTAGGTTTTCAAAATTCAACCCATATACAAGTAGTTATAATTTTACTTAATTTTTCCATCATTTGGAGGTATATACAAAGTCTTGCATCGGATCATAATAATTGGACTCTTAATGAGAATCAAACGCACTACACCAGTAAATGGTCAGTGAGACTATCTTGCCTTCTTGGGAGGAGCCCTGTTAGTCTCAGATTCATATTTTACTACTTAAAATCTATTCTTAGCTAAAAAGCTCTTATATGTAAAACTGAAGATTTTCTATAGCCAAAGTGAGTAGATAATAACCAAGAAACCAAAAATACAACCTGTATTAAAAAATATTGAGACTGAAGATGTACTTACCAAGACAAAAATGCTAATTCTCTTAAAAAATGTTTGCTTGAATTATTACAGTAAGTTTTCCATTCATTGGATTCCCTATGAAACTTTTTTTTATATGGTGTGAATTTGTGCCATCATATTTCTTTTAATGTCCATCACATACTCAAATATAACATTATAACTATTTACACATAGATTCTTAAATACCCAAGACATATTTTTGATTTATACTATTCTAAACAATTTTATTAATATATTAATATTGGTATAGTAATGAAATGATATCTCCTGTATTCTATATTTCTATCTAAACCTAATTAGGCATAAAATAACTTAATACACCATATGGATCATGTTAGATCTTACTTGACAAAATCTGTCCTTAGCTAAAGAGCTCTTATTTTTAAAGCTAAAGAGTTTCAAACTCTAAAGTGGGACAATAATGACAAGGAAATCAAGAATATCTATACATATATAAAGGGCAGTTGTGTGATAATGTATGTCCAGAGGATACTTCAAAAATAAAACAATTAACGACAAAGTAAATATATATCCGCATTAAATATCACCAGGGCTTGGTTTTGAGCAAAAATACTAGAGATTTGATTTATTTTCATGAAGATAATTAAAAAATAAAATTTAAATAACAACATGAATTTTTTTTTTCATTTAATATAGTAGACATTTCTTTTCAGAGTAGCTGGATCAATGCAAGGTCTATTTTTTTTACATAGGGATTTAAATGGGGCATTCTGCGAGGATTCAGTAATGATGGATCTCATCCTCGTCGCCAATGTTATAGTTAAGCCTTTTTAAAACCAGTTTATAAAAAGGCTAACTGAGTTCTTTAAGCGAGAATAAAACAAGCTAACACTCTTTTGATAACAGGATAAGAAATGAATTTTATTTAAAAAATATTGGTGCCTGTTGGTGTATGTATGTATGTGTGTGCGCATGTCAAGTATTTGTGCGTGCTGGTGACCAGAATGACTCTATTTATGAAGTCACAAGGACTAACTTTTAAAAATCCCCCCCTACCCAGTCGACGCTGGGTAGCCACTGCTAGTATTAATATATAAGCTAAATATATTTTTTCTATTTGTTAAAATCCCATTTGACAACACTGATGAAAGTAGATAAATTTGATTAATTTCTGAATCTTAGTTAGTTTGTTATTATGTTTGATCATCTTGAAGCTGGAGTTAATGGTTATTTTGTTTTTTTAAGACAAGCTGGTTGTTTGGTGTATTTTGAAGATGCCTAGCCTCACTCAAAGAGCCAAAAAAGTGATGGACAGTTCAATTAGATCTCACAAGTGATGCCAGAAGAATGAAGCACAAAATCTGCCCTGTAAGAATAGAATCAATAATATGAGAACTGTCTATAGAATTGCATAGCAATGTCAGGTGCAATGACTTGGTCTTTATAACACTTTGGAAATTCTTTTTTGTTTTCTTTTTCTTCTTCCATCTAGCATAGCATATAATTGATACGGTCATTTCTTTTAGATTCTACTAGCAAATATATGCACCCTCCGGGTGCAAGTATTCAAGTTTTGATGAAATAAAATATTATGTTAACTTAGAAAGGGTAATGGAACTAAATAAGAATGCAGATAAAAAGATTTGAAACAGAGGGGGAACAACTAAAAGTTGCTTTTTCTTCCCTCCCGTCTTTCATTGCTAAATTTTCATGATTTAACTATTTAGTTAAATTAGGAAATAAAGAATAGAATTACTGTTAATATTGTTAGTGGATTTATTGGAGAGATTTTTGCTCATATTCATTAAGATAAAACCAAACAATTAGAAATCAATAATACTGAGCACATATTTATTAAAATCAAATTTTTAATATCAATATGCAAATTAGCCTTCCCATTCACACTGCAAACTACTATATTTTGTATATATAAATACAATTGCATGTTAATAATATGTAGATATGGTCAACAGTATTAATAATGTAAAACAATTTTATTAATAATTGAGGTTTGAATAAAAATAAAATCATGGAGAATGTGATGTAAATAACTATGGGAATTGTGACACGATTAGTAATATAGTTTCGGTTACAGACAGAAAAACACACAATCTCCATTATAATAAGATGTTGTGTTTCCTGCTTTGTCTTCTTCAGTTTTCTACTTGGCAATCTTATATATGCACTGTGTCATCTTTAGAAAACCTACATTTAAAAAAAAATGACTTAGTATAAAGTTTTATATCATATGATTTTATTAATATCCTCGCTATAAATAAAATGTAATTCTGTCAAATTTTGCATCTGCTGGATTATAAATTAACATCTCCTACTAAAAATATCCCCTTTATCATAACATAAAAATACATGATGGAAATTTAGGTGTCATTTTATGTATCTATATATTCAAGGAAGTATGGGTAGTGTAACAGTTATTGTTATAGGAAATGGGCTTGACAAACCGAGTTCAAATCTTAGGGGAGTCTGTTTGTATTTGACTTTACATTAATGCCCTTGGAATAGGCATTAATTCTTTTCTCTTCCCATAGTTTTGGGTAAATAATAGGACAGACTGGGCTGTTTAGTCTGGTTAAATAGCTGGTCTAGAAGAAAAAACTTTGAATTCAAAACCAGAGGGAGTATATTGGGTTAGCTACTTTACTCCATAAAAATCTACACAACTTTTCAAGGCAATAACGTTTTTAGACCTTATTTTTCTGATGATGGTATTATTGTGGAACAAAACGTTTTGGTAAACAGAGCGGGCTTTAGTCCATTTACCAAAATTTTTCTTGTTCTCTAATGATACAAGCATCAGAAAAATAAGGTCTAAAGATTTTTGGCATCAGATTAACCTTACCATGCTTATAACCTGGACTATTAACTTAGTTTAGTTTAACACAAGGAAACTCACAAACAATGGCCAACTAGTCTACTTTACTAACCATTACACCACACTAGATGTTCTATGACTGACAATATCAGTCACTGAATTTGTCAGAATCAAGTTCCTTTATAAACCAATCCTTTTACAGAATTTATATAATTATAAAATATGCTAATTTTTTTTAAATTTAATGTTTTGATCATTGTGAAAATCAGCTTGACCATTTCTACACAAAAGCTTTACTCTAGAAAAAAGGCATTAGTTTCAATATGAATTATTTCACTTATAAACCAATCCTTTTACAGAATTTATTTTTCTTTTCTTTCTTATGCTTATTTTTTTCAAATTCTTCCATTTGTGGGACCATATGACCTTTAGGCACCCCTTTTTGATCTCGATTAAGAAAGGACATATTTTTCATTTACACCATCAATATCCGGTTGTTTAAACAGATGATTTTTAGATTTTTTTTTTCAATCATAAAACTAACCCTAACCCTAACCAACAACCGGTTATTGACGGTGTAAATGAAAAACATGTCCTTTCTTAATCAAGATCAAAAAGGGGTGCCTAAAGGTAATATGGTCCATAAAAATCTGCTTGATCATTTCTACACTGAAGTTTTACTCTATAAAAAAGGCATCAGTTTCAATATGAATTATTTCACTCAGCTGTTACACACAGTGGCACTATATTTATAGCAGCATTAGTAGTGATTGTATGAAACACAAGTTAGTATAATATTTATCAAGGATAATTTATTTCTTGAAATTATTATAAACTCATGTTTTAATGACACTCATCCAAACACTATTTACTAATACATTTTTGAATGGCTCATTTGTTTGTGATATTCTTGAAAGATTATTGTCATAGATCAGTTTGTAGCAAGAGCACATGAAGATTTCAGTTCATAGTTTTAAAAACTAGAATCAGGAAAGCATTAAAATAATGCCACCTAAAGTAACACAGGAATCTGAAAAGAAATTTGAAAAAAAAGTTTTATCAATGAAAGATAAGCTTGAAATAATTATTAATACACTTTGTATAAAATTCACCCATTATAATATTAGTAATCGCAGTAACTTCATCCTGCTGACTACTTATACCCTCAAAATATGAATAAATTAATGAGCAAAATTATTGTCAAAATAATGAGCAAAATTATGACTAAAATAATGAGCAAAATTATTGTCAAAATAATGAGCAAAATTATGACTAAAATAATGAGAAAAATTATGACTAAAATAATGAGCAAAATGATGAGCAAAGTTATGACCAAAATAATTTGCAAAATTATAGCCCAAATATTGAGCAAAATTATGGCTAAATTAATGAGTAAAATAGGGCCAAAATAATAAGCAAAACTATGGCCAAAATAATGAGCCAAAATATTGAGCAAAAACATGGCTGACATACTGAGCACCCTAGATAAGGAAAATAATTTGACTGTACCATAAAATAAAACAGTCTGCCTTACAAAATTGTAACAAGAACAAACATCAAGGTTTATAAATTATAGACGAAATGAGGAGGTGCAAGTGACATAATGTTTATTAGCATGGAAAATAGAAGAATTCAAATATTATAATAGAATACTACAATTGAATGTGATAAAGGAAAAAAAGTTAATTGTTCTTTTGCAGAAGGAAAGTAATGAGCAGAATTTTCATTTTAGCTTTAAGGCATTTGTTGAGAAGTGTGGTAAGAGAAATCACACTCATAGTGGTTCAAAGCATACACAGCTATGTCTGGCATATAAAATAAGATCAGGGGGAGTGTAACAGGTGATTGGGAAGATTGAACTTACATCCTCCTGATCATGAGTCGTGGCTTGAGGTCAGACTACCTCGTTGGTGCATATGTAAATCACTACATTGTGCAATTGACCCTGATATGAGATGTTAGGGTCATTATTTAAGGCCTGCCTTAATACGCTGTGCAGTTGCATTCAAGTCTTGCTGACGAGGACAGTGATATATGACAGGAACAAAGCAAGTAACTGCAAGAGAGGTGGAATTTGGCAGACTACTGTGTTTTGGGTAAAGAACAACAAAGGTCAGAGGAACGTGGTTACTGTGAGAGCAGTTTGTTGAATGAAAGGGATTACTGATGTTAATTGAACGGACCCCAGTTGAAAAATTTATAAGAAGTAACTGAGAAACCATGTTTTGACTCATGATTTAATAATCCACATATTTTTGCTTGATATAAGTGGGCCTAGTCTTATGGATAAATCCTGCTTTAAACACTATTTCCAGCTAGAACATTAAAGTTAAGCAGCAACGATCTTCTTGATACTTACATGGGAGACCCATTTAAATACTGAGTAGGTACTGTGGGCAATCTGAGGCTTGTGTACCAGACTGAGCAAGGCTTAATAAGTTCTCTAAGTAGGTCTACCAAGAGATAAATAAGCGCCTATATTTACTATGATCCCGAAAGATCACAAACATGGGTCTCTCAAAGAGAATAAGCAATTACTGTAGTTGCTGTGACCCAGAAACATTACACTTCCTAGATACCATCAGTTAGTCACTGAAGTAAAAATTGATTCACTTTTAGTGAAAACTGTCCATTATTGAATGAAACATTTATGTGTTTATGGTTACACTTGCGGCTGCGACCGAGGTCAGCAATTTGGTGCTCAGCTCGGCCAGTCTGCTGGTCATTTAGACTGACATTGATCATTTTGTCTGGCCAATTAATTGCTAATTATAATTGCCATCCATTATTGATTTGATGGCATGATTTCCCTTTTGATTTTCTCTGTAGACCTTCCCTTTTCAGAAATCAACTGTACTCTTTCTGCACTTAGCTTATTTTTAGTAAGCTATCAATAAAATGGACATGTGGGCGGCTATAACACTGAATGTTATAGCCAGTGTAAAGAGTAGAATTGGCCAATCAAATTTAAACTCTGGCTGATATAGTTTGAATTATCTCCATACAACTGCCTTTAAGAAAGGCATGAATCCACTTCTCCCCGAATTAGCAAGGCAGTTAGACTTTTAGCCATGGTTTGGTTTGGTTTCTTTGTTTAATAGCATATCAACCTTCTTGGGTTATTTAATGCCAAAGCTATCATTCTAGAAGAACAGTAGTTATACTTTTTTAACCCATAGCTGGGGGATAAGTGGATTTATACCTTGTTCAAGGGTATTAGTCCAAAAGTGAACTATGCTTGGATAGTAGATAATTTTGTAGGGAGAAATCTATTACAAAAATAAAAGAATAGTCCCTTTGCTACTGGTACTATGTATATATTTACCAATCCCTCAGTACGAACAGGATGTGACACAAGGTCAATTTCTTAAACAGAGTTTACCAGGTTCAGAGTTTTCTTTCTCCTAAACTGTTTGCCTAGCCAAGATTAAAGAGCCCAATCTGCCCTACTATTTACCCATAGCTGGAGGGAGAATACTTGGATGCATACCTTTGCCTAGGGTATTAGCACTACGTGAAATGCAAACAGCCTTGTCCAGGATTTAAACTCTGGTCAATGAGTCTATGACTCCTGGTACTATGTAAGCTAGTACAATCTCTCAAAAGTTACTTGGTGAGAAGATGGGCACTGCCAAGTAATCTATTTTACCCTGAGTGATTCTATGAAGAGAAATACTTAACATTGCACTCTGTTGACTTAATTGTTTATAGGAAATGTCCATCCATCAATAAAATACATTTTAATGCAGAATCCAATGTAATCAATGTTATGTTATTGTAGAATATGGCATGCTTTGGTACAAATTGATCATCCAAACAAAATCAATCAGCATTTTGACATAACTTGGCACTATTGGTTTTTTTGCTATTGAATCAGACAAAAACATTTAATTTTATGGATTGGTACATTCATTGATAAATTAGTATCGGCTTTTAGGACTATTTCTAAAGTGATACAAAAATAGTAATTTGACAATATTATACAAAATGATGGAAGGATAGCATTAATCACTCTTTTCTGTATACCAGTGTTGATGAAATAATTCAAAATGAAATTGCTACAACTTTGCCATTAAATGATTGATGTCAGTCAGTATACTGTTTGTTTGAACAACAGCAACTAGCTAAGCACAATTGAACCAGTGCCCAAGACAGCTGGTGATTTATGCAAATCAAGAATAGTCCATTCATGTATTTGGGTGATTCCATTCCTTGAGTCCTGTTGGCTGCTATGATGTTATGAGGCTTCATAAATACCCTGGCATTCTGCAGTAGTATTGCAACAAGATTAGATTCGTATTAAGTTACAGCAACTTGTTGCCTTGTCTTACCAATTCGATGGTAATTTGAACTTAGTATGATTATTCTACAAATTGAAAATTAAATGTAAAAAAAAAAAACTATTAAAAAGAAAATTGGGGGAAATTATTTTTTACTCTGTTGTATATGAAATATAATTTTCTTTTAGATTATCCGTGAAAAAATTATACACTGATATTTGTTCTGTCTAAAAGTTGTTTCTTGGATGTGTTGGGCCAATGTGCTTTAGTTTTGCTTTTGTTTTTCTTTGCCATTAGGTTCATATGCTTAAACTCTATAGCAATTAGATTTTGAGTTTCTTGGTTTGGTTGTTTCATTTCTAAATGTTTGATTAAAATCATAACTATGCTTTTAATGTTTCAAATGTCAATCTTTTGGGAAATCCTGTGGCATAGTAGCTAAAGCACTGAACTGCTACATTGCAGTAAGTGAGTTCAAATTATCATTGTGCTATTATGTTCACATTCAGACTAATACCTTTGGGAAAAGTATAACCCCCCCCTTCCCTCCAGCTATGAGTTAAATTGTACCACCATCTTATAAAAATGGCTTTGGCATTAGATAACCCATGAAGATTGACATGCTTTTAAACAAAGAAACCAAACCAAATAATCATTTGTTTATATATAGTTATATTCCTATCTAATACAAATAATTTGCACACATTTGTTTCAAATATTCCTATCAGATAATTTATGCTCAATTATATGGTTTCAAGTAACTATTCATATCCATAATTCCAGTCATGAGTAAAATACTAAAGCAGACTGGGCCCTTTAACTTTAAGGTAACCAGTCTAGAAGAAGAACAATTCTGAATTCAAAACTAGAAAGTAGATTCTTGGATCATTAGATAAAATGTTGGTTATAACTGATGGTTAATTATAATTACTATTAACATAGAAGTGCTGCACATAAACGAACAAAATAAAAGAACAGAAAAGAAGTGTATCTGTATATATATATATATATATATATATATATATATATAGTCCTTTGTTAGTATTGGAGAATTGAGAATAAAGTGCTCGATTACTTTTGTAAGAGCTGTATCTATTTATTATAGTGTACAATACATTTAAGGTGCAATTGTTACCTTTGCTTTCCAGGCAGCATTGCTATATATATATATATATATATATATATATATATATATATTATTTCACCCATCACACACAACCTATGCATTCCTAACAGTTCAATTAAAAATGTGATATATGTGTATCTATCTATCTATATATATATATATATATATAGAGAGAGAGAGAGAGATAGATAGATATAGTATCCAATTGCCGCTTTAACTTTTCTGTCACAGTGGCATCAGTAAATAATCCAATATATTAAAAATACAGAGCAGTAATAATACTTATGATATTATTATTATTAGGGTAAAAATAAAGGGTTAGTATTATATATATATATATATATATTGTTTGACATGGAGACAAAATGCCAAAGGAAATAACATTAAAACAAATTATGTTTCATCAAAAGCAAATTAAAACTAGCGATGAGAGTTTGGCAAAATATTTAAACATTCATAGAAATTAAAAGAAAAATCAGACAGTCAAATGTTCAAATAGAAAAGATAGAAAAATATCATTCTAACAAGTTATTTCCCTGTCACAAAATTAAAACATCCTTGTCAGTAAGAAATTTGAGAGCAGAGATTTACTCAGAAAAAGAAAGTCCTTTCTTTTATCTTGAATTGGTGGAACTCTGAGGTTTTTTTTTTTTTTTTTTTTTTGTCTTCTGGTCTGCTGCCAGAATTTTATAACATTATGTCAGCTTTGGCAGCAAGTTGGAGAAAAATGGGACATTCCAAGGGCAGACAACTTTTCATAGCTGCTTTAGCATTTATTCACAGATCCTGGTTCTAAACTTATCCTTCTAAATCTGTTGTCTCATCAAAGCTTGAAATCCCAGGCTGTCCTACTATTTTACTCATGGCATAATGGATATCATCATCAAAAGTGGACGTGGCTATCTGAGTTCAAATCCAGGATGAGGCTGTTTGCATTTCACATAGTGCTAATAATCTTGAGAAAAATAAGAATCCAATTATTCTCTCCCCAGCCATTGGTAAATAGTAGGGCAAACTGGGTTCTTTATCATTTGTATGGCAACCAACCTAGAAGAAGGAAAACTATTAATTCAAAACAGTTGTACACCTGGAAAGGGATGGACTTTGCCAGACTATTCCTGCCCAAGATCAGCTACATGATTAGTTTGCCCACAACCAAACCAGGTTACTGAACCATTGAGAGGGAGATGAGAAGAATTCATGCTCTACTTCGATATTTTTGATCTCACAAAAAAAGTAACAATCATACAGAATTGTTGCAAAGAAAAACAGTTAATTCAAATATCAAATTATCCGATTGGGAAAAATTACACCGTTATCTTGAAAAATAAATAAAACAGTTCGTTTAACTTGCAAAAGGGTGATTTTTATGTAGAAACGTGGACTGCAAATTTACATATTATCTCTCTTTGACAATTATACATTTAAATGTATGGGTGGCTGTATTCAACATAATTGTTTTCTTGTACATATTCAATAACTGATTATAATACAAAAAGTCACAGGAAGAATTTAAACATAGCTCTTATTCTTTGTATGTATTATCTCTAATGTTTAATTATTTGGCCAGCTATTGTTTTCAGAGTATTTCTCTCTTATTTATGACTTTTAGCAAAATACTTTTCTTAAGAAAAAAACTTTCTAAAGTATATATTCATAGTATGAGAATTGGTAAACAAAGAAGCACTTTCTGCTTTCAATCTGTTTTAGAAGAATTTTGAATGTAAGAAGGCGTAAGATAAAGTTAATTCTTTTCAAAGATCAAAGGTAGGTAATTAATCTATTTGCAGATTGTATTTATAATACATATAATGTGGCTTCAAATTAAGAAATGAATGCTGCTGTAGGATTTTCCAAATTGCTAAAGCAACAGAATACAGTAAATGAGATATATATATATATATATATATATATCAACTTTAAAAAAATGCTTTGAATACAATCATGTGTCAGCTCGTAACTCAGAAAACTCATAAGTTGGGGCACTCATTATATATATATATATATATATATATATATATATATAATTTTATCTATTCATTTTGTTCCCCATTTTTTCTCCAGGCACTGCCTTAATTTTCAAATATATCTGTGTATGTATATGGTGAAAATAGCAATTTCACCTTATTCATGTATACATATTTATTGTATATTTAACAAAACTTCTGTTTATTTTTTGTCGAGACTTGTTTTGTTTTTTGCCAAAATATTTGAAGTAATTTTTTGGTTCCCTTTGGTCATGGCAAATTTCCAAAGTTTCCTACTTAAGCAAATCTTAAAAGAAACCTTGAAAGAAAGATAAGCAATTTAGATTTTTGATCTGTCTATTGTTTGTTGTTTGCTAACTTCATTTTGCATTATTAGATGAAATACTTGCAAAATATATGGCATAAATAAGTTTCTTAACTTAAAGATTTTTCCAAATCTTTATTTTGTTCATTTCTTTTTGCATAGGATATTAACTCTAATCTTTACCTAGTTTACATAGTTAGTTTCTTTCTTTCTCATGAGTTTTATTCATAATACTAGGATTGTTTTGTTTTACGGCATATCAACCTCAGTGGGTCATTTAATGCCGATAAAGTTTTGAAATAAAGTCATTCTTAATGGATACTCAAATTTTGTTTATAAACTCTAATCTTAGTTTTCTTCCTAATACTAGATATGATATGCTTATTCCTAAATCTTCCGCCAAGTTGAGTGTTTTTTCTGAGGTGCAACAACTACTGTCAGCTCCCTAATATATATATGTTTTTTCCCAACAAATTTTTTCATTCAAAATAAATGTTCACTCTGATGAAGGTCGATTCTTCTATGTGCGCGAAATATTTTCACACACATAAACTGACCGAAACACGTGTAAGTGATATCGATTAATGTGATATCGATTAAATTCATTTTATCCATCTACATTTCTTTTCTTTACTCATTTTTCCTCATATTGTCGGATTCAATTCCTTTTCCATTTTCACACACACACACACACACACACACATATATATATATATATATATATATATATATGGGAGATGCATAGATGAAATAGTAAACAAGAGAGCAGCTCATAAGATTTTTGCCAATAAGTGCCAAAATCTGCTATTGTTAATTTATATATCTTAATTACATGAGCTAAACCTCTCTAAATTCGTTGATTGGTGTTTTTGCTTTTACTCTTTCAATTATGCAAATCATTATTGTTCATTGATGTCCTTGGACAAGTGTCCTCATCTTCAATGCTATTATATTCATAAAGCCTGGACTATTGTATCTTCTCGGACAATAGATAAAAGCATTGTTCAAAGTAAATTTAGTTGTTGTGAGTACAATCTCTGGCTTTGGTAGTGTATGAAAAGTCAAATACTCTGGATAAGTAAAAGAGATTAAAGAGAAATTCCACAGTTTAATTACTATATATCATCATCCCCATAAAGTTGTACTGATAGCATGGATTCCCTTGACTCTCTTTCTCTCTCTCACCATCTATCCCTACTGGCTATCACTCTTGGAAAGTCCATTACATGGTATTCCGTGCCCATACAGAACTAGAGAATGTAATTTTTTGCTGGATGACCAACACTGGTGTGCCCATGTATAGGAGTCCACAGAAAAATGCCCAGAATGTCTTAACATAGATTATTTCTAAGTTAGGTTATACAAACAAATGATTTTTAAAATAGCAAAAAGAACAAAAAAAAGTCCATTTCTACCTATAGCAAAAAAAAAATAGGTATCACAATTCAAATATCAAATAAAGCAACAGAAAAGCTGGATACAAGGCTTGAACACACAGTTCTATGGAAAAGATGGACAGTTGATATGTATCATCATACTCAGTGAAATAAGTTGGTGAATCTAGGCCATTTATAAACAACTAGCAGTGGCTATCCGGTGTCACCTGGGTTAGGGGGATTTTTAAGTTAGTCCTGCAGATCCATTATTACTGAATCGTGAGTTGAATCCTCGTGGAATGCCCCATTTAAATCCCTATGTAAAAAAAAATAGACCTTGCATTGATCCAGCTACTCTAAACAGAAATATTAATGTCTACTATCTAAAATATTAAATGAAAAAAAAATTCATGCTGTTATGATTTAAATTTTATTTTTTAATTATTTCCCAAAAGTCTCTATTATTTTTGCTCAAAAACCAAGCCCTGGTGATATTTAATGTGTATATATATTTACTTTGTTGTTAATTGTTTTATTTTCGAAGTTTCCTCTGGACATACATATACACACAACTGCCTTTTATATATATGTATAGATTTAGTCCTTTCCCTTTTTCTTTTGACTCTTATGATTACCCCATGAATTCCAGTCATTCTATTAATGAGAAAGTACTGTGTAGAAAAATAAGCTAAGAGTCATGGAAATTTATAAAACAGTAAGTGATTCCCTTGTTAGAATTATATTCACTGGTAATTATAAGCATTATAGAAGGTGTGGACAGCCCAGTGGTTAGTGGTGAGGGGGATGAAATCATTGAATAGTACAAACTCTGGTTGGGATAGTATACTTTCAATTTACACTATTGGGCATCCCACTATAGTAAATACCTACTTAGGGAATGCCATTGGGGTGTAATAGCAACTTACTCTCGTAGATCTATTACAACTGATTAGTGAGTTCGATCCACCCTGGATACGACATACTTTCACTTTTGTGTTACATCCTACCCGTGGCCAACAAATTGGATAAATACTACTTGGGAATCCTATTGAGGTGTAGTGGTTAGCAAGCTAATCTTGCATATTCATTATTATTTACTAGCAAGTTAAATTCTCATTGGATGCCCTATACTTGCAACCCTGGGTGTCATCCTGCCCATGACGAATGGGTTAGGTAAAAACCTACTTTGGTATCCCATCGTAATAGCAAGCTAGTTTCATAGATCTATTACTACTGAATAACAAGTTTGACCCTCACTGGATGCTCCATAATCATGACTTTCTATCATTTTGAATTTTAACTTACTTAAATCATCATTACTATGTTACAACATAAGTTACATATGTTACAACATATGTTACAACATAAGTTCATGTTGTGCAATACAAGAGAAAACTTTAAGGTTTTGAGATACTTTCACAAAGAATTAGCAGTAACTGCTTTCCTTGTATTAGCAATTTAATCTGAATTTAATTTCAATTCAATTTTTTGGTTTCATGCATCATTCTATTTGCTTGATTGGTTACAGTCAATTGTGGTTTTAAATACAATGATTGATAAAATTATGAATATAATGATTGCATACTATTTATCTGTTCAGACATAATTAAGTTTGTTGGCCAATTACTGCTGGAGTTTCCAGAAATACAAGTAGAACATATCAAAATAATTATTGGTAGACCTAATGAACAATTTCCCAATAATTGTAAACCTTTCCCTCCTGTACTTTAATTCAAAATCTATCAAGACTAATTACTTTCATTTAGCTACTAAATAAAAATGTCTCTTTAATTGAATGTTTCTTAATCATTTTTAGATATCTGTGATAATGAAAACTAGAATAAGGTCATTTAAAACATAAGGGCAGTGGAATTACTTTTAATTCACTTTATGCTTATTAATTTTATTACAAACTGGAAAATTGTTTTAAAAAGTGTAGGATAAAATAAGTAAGTAAAGTGGGCTAAAGTCGGTATCAGCCGAACAGAGAGGGAGTCTATCCCTTTTTAACTAGAGCTAGACCAAGGAGATTATTTTAGCATCTGAGGTGGAGCGCCACACCTACCACCAGCTCCTCACTTTACCGCACAGATCCCTGTGCTATTCATACGCTGAGTTGGCGAGGGCCGGTATCAAACCAGGAACCTTGTGGTTTCTAGCCAAACGCTCTACCGACTGAGCTAACCCAACCCCCCCTCAAATTCTGCATTTGGTGATGTAAAAGACCCCATCAATTTCCCCAAAGATTAGCTAAAAAGAAAAATATGCCATATCTTATATACAAAGTTGAGCTATTTTGTATGTTAATGTTTAACTAAATGCCATAGAATACCAGAAATTGTACCTAATCTAACAGTATAATACTATCATAGTATCATAATGATATTATAATATCAAATGTAAATAGGGAGTGGGATCTTATGTGCCATAATAATATAATGATAATAATATCATATTATAAATTAATATTAAAGCATAGTTTTACACATGGCTAGATATATATAGATCACCTGGTTGCTGGGGCTGTAGAATATGCCGATTGCCCCTTTGCAAAGGGATAAGACCCCTCCTTTCCTAATGAGGCCACCTGTTGGCTGTGGGTTGTGAGCTCTGATGCTTAAGGATGGAATATTGGTGTCTGAGCAGTCCATGACATGCAACACTCCACTTTAGCCTTACTTAGGCTACATGGGTGATTGGAAAAGCCCCCTCCGATCAATCGGCTGGTCACATCAAGCCCTAGCATCTATATGATTGTCCCAACCCTATTGCCCTTATAGCAAGCCTCAATCTATTTATGAAATAGAAGTCAGTGGCTGTGGGTCTTCATGTCCTGGATATGACGTTAAACTGATGGTGAAGTTCCAATTCTGGAAGCTCTGGGGAGTGTGAAGTGCCCTTTCATCACCATTGCTCCCAGGTCCACTTTGACCCGGAGTGGTTTAACGTTCCATTCAATATTCATTTCTATGCTGGTAAATACAGCTTTAAAATCTGTACTTTTTGGCACACCTTGATTCTTAACGTTCCATTCATATCTTGGTAAATACAGCTCTAAAATCTGTACTTTTTGACATACCTTGCATTCAGAAAAATTAACGTTCCATTCATTATTCATTTATATGCTGGTAAATACAGCTTTAAAATCTGTACTTTTTGACATAGCTTGTAATCTAAAAAAAATTAACGTTACATTTAATGTTCATTCCCATCTTGGTAAATAAATAGAAAAATGTGTTTAAAAAAATTGAGTTAAAAAAAATTTAGTACCCATCAAGAATGAATAAAACAAAATGTCTTCAGCATAAAATAACCCAACAAGAGTTGACATGCCAGAAAATCCAACCAACCAAACAGATGTATCTAGTGAGACTTGAATTCACTAACAAAGGTTTGTCAACATAGCTTGATAACCCTTTCACCATGAAATGCACCCACATAATCAAATATGGTAATCAGTTTTAAAAGTCTTTTTTTTTTTCTAAGATTAATTTTTTTCATCTGACCTCAAATTTTTGAAGACATAATTTTTCAGCAATCAACCTCTGCATAAGTGATAACTTTGAAAGGTTGAAATTGGAAGTAAGAAGAAATTTTAGTTTAAAAAATCAATTGAGTCTATGACCATAAATTAGTGGCTGAGCCATATACACAAAATTGACTTACACACAAATATATAACAGTATTTTTATGATTTTCTATGGTATTTTATGATAATCATTTTTTACCTAAAAAGATATTTTTAATACATCTTTCTTTTTTTTAATGTCATGCTATCATTGTTTCCAATTGTTACTACAAATTCAAATGTATTTCATCTACTAAATGTAGCAATTATTATGGGAAAGAAATGATGAAATATCTGGACATTTCATTTTATTTCAGTAAAGAGTTTGGGTGTAATAGTTACCAGGCTAGAAGGCCATTGATATCAAATTCAATTCCTACTGGATGTATGGGGCTAAGTTAAGTTCATTGGCACTGGTATCCTGTCCCCAATAAAAGCTGGTTCTTTCTTTTATGGGCTGGTAAGCTGAAATGTAACTTCAGAAACAAAAAGGAACGAGGTAGTTTTATGACTCAGGCTTTATTGAATGGGGCATAGTCATCTGTACCAAAGGGACATGCCCCATGTCTAGGAAACGACCACACTCAGTTGCGGCCTCAGTTCAAATGACCAGGGTATCCTTTTGGAGGTAGGGAGTCAGTCTTTTTTATCGGACAGGTACAGAGGGGTCCTTCCGGTCAAGACCCCATGAGAGTTTGTTGTTTTATTATTTTATTTTTATTTTATTTTTGTTTTCGTGTTTTTTTAATCCCCATAGATGCTTCATACTTCTAGCTTTGTGTTAAGCTGAGTAAATGACATCAGCAATTTAAAGTTTAATTTAAATAATCAAACTATCAGTCATATCTAAAAAGCTATTTGTTAAAAATTTGGCCATGTTCGGTGTTTATTCATTTCTTACACATTTTTTCACCTTTTATCTCATCACATCATTATTTGCATTGGATGATGTACCAGAAAAATAAAGAAAACATTTTATGCTACCAGTGTGAAATATATATCATTGTTTTATTTTTATCTGAGATTATTGGTATTACTGATAATAAACAGTTTTGCAACCATTCTCAGTTTTGATTTATTCAATGTGTTCATTGAAATGCATAGACTTTTTTTTTTACCTCTAGTATCATAAATTTGAAGTTGTTTGAATATTTCTTCATTGTAGAAAGGCACTTGTGTCTTTTTGTGGTTTAAGAGAATGTAATGATATGAGTAAATGAAACAGAGAGAAAGATTAAGAGAGAGGGTGATAGAGTAAAAAAGCAAAAGATAATCATAGATAGAGATAGATAAATAGATATAGACATAGACAGAAACAGAGAGAGGGGGAGGGCTTATGATCAAGGAAGAAAAGGAGGAGAGAGGAGAGAGAGAAAGAGAGAGAGAGAGAGAGAGAGAAATAGATGAAAGAGAGAGAGAGAGAGTATCGAAAATTGAGAGAGTGAGAGAAAGATAGAGGGGGAAGGGGCTTATGATTAAGGAAGAAAATGAAGAAATATTTAGATTCTGAAAATGATTTTCGAATCTGGCTGCTTGAAGAAATGGGTTTCTAAAATTAAACTTCCCTATGAGAAATGAATACAATAATAAAACCGAAAATAAATCTGTTTATGTTTACTTTATAAATTAAATGAATTGGAGGCACATGGGGTAATGGTTATCATTGTAGGAAATGGACTGTAAACCAAGTTCAAATCCTGGACAAGGCTGTTTGCATTTCACATAGTGTTGTGAATTAGACTATCTTAGCTTTTCTCAAAGAGTAAATGAACTAGTCCAAGACTACTTGTATACTGCTGTTTAGTGTCAGATAAGTACTGCAGTTTAGGGTCTGATAGGTACTGCAGGAGCAGTACAAGAACTGTCTACTTCAGACTTCAATTCTAAGCAGTCTGAAGTGAAGTACTTTATTGTTAGTGCAAACCTTTATTTGAATGTACTAGTATACCAAAATAATTCTATGATATATGTTCTAATATACAATGAACAGCACTAATACCATTGAGAAAGGTATGAATCCAACTATTATACATCCAGCTACAGGTAAATAGTAGGGCAGACTGAGCTCTTTAACCTGTGTTAGGCAACCGATCTAAGAGAATGAAAACTCTCATTTCAGACTTATTAAACTCCACTTAAGCAATTCTCCATGTGTCACATCCGATTTGTGTGGAGAGGTTGATATATATATATATATATATATATATATATATATAAGTACTTAAAATCAAAATCAATGTAGAAAACAGACAATATTTTCAACTAACATCAATAGGATGTAAGACATTATTAGGAATGTGCATTTTTACTTGGATCTGTTTTAAGAATTTCAAAATGTTAAAATCAAGCAACACTGTATTACTTCTGTTTATTGCTACTAAAACTGCAAAAATAACTAATTTGCAACAATGTTTATTAGAAAATAATGATGTAATAATCATTAATTAGTACACCAAATACAAAATAAATAACAGCATTTCATTTCTTGTATAAAAAAATACTGCTTATTATGTTGCCATATGAAAATTTGTAAAATTGACATTTCAGAATGTTTAAGTTTCTTATAGTAAACAAATTTCCTTTATCGTGTATATATGTGTATATATATATATATATATATACATATATATATATATACTAGAAAATACCTGACCCGTTTTCACAATTCCATTTGCCAAAAATTATCAGAAACATTAAAAAAAAATTGACTCATATGATTGATTGACTGTTTGATTGATTTTAATGGTATGTAACCATCAGGGATTATTCTATGCCGAGAGGTTAGAGAATTGCATACATTGTATATTTATATTTAAATTCTGTGTAGTTGTTTAAAAGTTTATTTATCTATTTCATTAATATTTTGTTTTCATGATATACCAAAATCCTCGATAATTTTCTAATATTTTCTTTGTATGGTACTGATTATGTTTTCATTTAGGATTTTTGGTATAATGCTATTTCTCTCAAGAAGGATAAAATGTCAACCATGTTGACATTTTCAAATAACTCCTTTATATTGTTTGCATTGAAAAAATGGTGTTTAATGAGAGCTCATCATCATCATGTCCCACCGGCAGCATGGATTTCCATGACAATCTCTCACCAACCTTCCTATCATTCATTGCTCCTGGGGGGTCCTCTGGGTGGCATCCAGTATCCGCGCAGAGCTAGTCAATGTATGTCTTTGCCAGTCAGCCTACACTGGCATGCCCATGTGATGGCTTCCACAGAAGAATGTTATTTATGAGTTCGTCCTTGCTACTCCAGCAGTGTCTGGTGTGTCTTGTTCATCTTACACGGATGGTTTGTGTGATATGGGGCAAGTGGCCATACAGCTGTTTTCTCGTGGGATGTTGTTTCCACATATTTCTAAGACTGCACACAGCATTCTTGAGCAGCTACCATCTAGTTTATTCTGTCTCTGTATTCTATGAGAAAATGGTTAACAGTATAGGTTGTTTGCCATGCTATATAATAATACAAGTATATTTTCTAAGATAAATCATTTTTTATATTTAAAACTAAAGAAAAGATTGGTTAAAATCTTCTTATCTAAACCATTAACACTATTAATCATTTTATTATATAAACATAAAATTACTTATTACCTTTATTTTGAATTTTATTTTAACATTTATATTATTATTAAAATATTGAAGAAGCTCTCCACCAAAAAAGTAGCAAAATAACATAATAAAATAAAATTTTAGTTAAAAGTGCTATCCAATTTTATATCTATATAATTTATTTTACTTACAAAAGAAAAAAAAAAAAGACATGACTAAATGATCATGAAATATTTTGATATTTCTTCATTTATTTCTAGCAACATGACTTTAAATTAGATTGTAGACATCTCCAGACATCTTGGATTTGAGGAAGAAGAAAAATATTTTTCTACCCAGGTCATCTGTGTCATTTGACACTGAACATTAGCAACTATTAATAGAGACCAAGATGAGATTTATTTCTTAGTTCAGGAATTGTAAAATTAGAAGTTCACCAAATCTAGTGAATCACAAACAGCTTTTTCATTAGAACAGCTGCAATGTGGAATAAATTCCCTTATTGTTTTCTTGCTTAACATAATTTTGATCTCTTTTAATCAAAGATTAACCCAATAGGGGCCTTATCATATTTATGACACATCTTCAATAATTACTACGTCTATATTTTATATCCCACCTATGGCTAATAGTAAGTGTCAGTGTGTCACATTTTTTCAACTTTACTCCTGGAGGCTGTAGCCCAACATATATTGTTGTTGGCATCCTTCTGACGGTAAAAAAGAACAGTTTTCTTGTAAATTCCTACCATAAAATAAACTTAACCCTCATTTTATGTCCGTATTTTTGCAAAAAATGTTTTATTTTTCTTGCACCTGTTATTTTACAATACTAAATATATTTTATTTATTTATTTTAATATTCACTTCAATGTGTATATTCTAAAAGTTTTTAATTTGTGAGAATGGTTAGTTTTAAAGTGGGGGTTCATTTTTACACTTCAACTTTTTACTCGTAAATTCCTACCATAAAATGCCCAAGCCTAATTTATGGCAGGAATTTACGAGTAAAAAGTTGAATATTACCTTTTGTTGTTGTTGTTATTTCTTTTATTTTTGGCTTTGGTACTCTAAAATAAAAACGTCAGATTTTAATCATCGTCAACGAAGAAACAAAATTACGGTCATAAAAGGAGGATCCAATTTATACCTAAATTGTAAACGAGAAAACTGTTCTTCTTTATCCTTCTGTCTACTAAAGACGATGGCGTAGTGTCCATTTTTTATTTTATTTATTTGCAACTGCATGAGTGGCTGAACAAACCAATTTTTGAATGGCAATCTTTGGAGCAGTGATTGCAAACAAACAGTGATACTTGCTGGAGTTGATGTTGTCTCTCCTTCCTTTTGGCTCTCTTTTCTCTCTTTTTCATTCCTTTTTGTTCCTTGTCTGATGAGGAGTCGCCAGGTCACACGGTCTTCTACACAAGCCTCCCATGTGTTGGTGTTATATATAACATATATAATTTTGGAATTAAGCAGACTCCATGAGCAAATAAAAAAACATTCTGGACCGAATGCAATCTTGACATTTTGGAATCCTAAGTTTTAATTACTATTTTCGTTCCTTGTTTGACGAGGAGGCGCCAGGTTGTACAGTCTTCTGCACAAGCCTCCCATGTGTTGATATCGGTGTGGCAAATATAAACTAATATTTTAGTCATATTTATATGGTATTATGTATTTTATCTAATCTTAATGATTTTTAAACAGGTCTATTTGACCGAGGGGTGGGACCCTAACAGGTACAACCGCTCCAGATCAAAGTGGACCTGGGAGTAATAGTAACAAGGGGTAGCTACACATTTTCAAGAGTTCCAGAATTGTAGTTCCACCGCCAAATACAGATTAGTCTTATTCCCAAGGGCACCCCACAGTAAGCGATCCTGTCGGAGTAATCTAAACCACACCTGTTTTCGGCAGTTTTTATGTGATTTTTGGAACAAATTTCTTTGTACAATATCAATTTTGATTACTTGGAAATAAATTTGGGAATAATTTAAATTAATTGTGAAATTCAGTACATGTTGCCCATGAAATAGAAATAATTGTTTGTATGGAAAGTAAGGGTGTTATTTATCATGCAGCTTTGCAATAAGTTTCAAATACACAATTATTGTTTTGATGAAAATTGTTAATTGTTTGAAAAATATTGTTTAAGTTTAAGAAAATTTAATAATGGAGATTCGCTTCCGGTTTTTGTCTGTAACAAAAATTACGTCACTGCTTACGTCACATTACCCAAAATCATCATAACATAACCTTGAATTTTGAACTTTGTGATTTGTCACCAAGTCCATTTCTTACAACGATAACCATTAACAAGGCCATCACAATGCCGGTAACAATGGTGGTGTGTGTTGACCTGTATTTTTTTTATTATTTCTTGAATTTTCGAGGTAATACCTCTTTATGAATTGAACTGAAGCAGTACAGCTATGGCATTTCTTCCTAAATGAATTTTTTTTTTTTTTTTGAAAATGACGTTATTTTTGAAATAACTGTATTCCCGTGTGAGCGTGAATGCATTTTTTTTGTACGTGTGCATATGTTGTAATGCGCGTGACATTGAAAATTAAGACTGTATCCTAATTTTGTACGTGGGTATGTGCTGACGTTTCCTGTTGGTTATTATATATTATTTGCTTATTTACTTATTTATATCTAATCTATAACAACTAGTGTGCAATATATATATATATATATCATATAATTTATAAAGTAAATGTAAAAACAATTTAACCATCATGTATATCTTATTTATCAATTTTAATTCCCTTATATTTGTTGTATTTTCATCTTTAATTAAAATGTTTTTTTCTATTTTTTGCAGGTAAGTTAATAACTAAATATTGAAGTGAATTAACAGTGGGTAAGTTCATTTTTTTTAATTCAAAGATGATTATCTATTGTTATTGGAGAAGAGAAGAAATAAAATATAGTGGCAATTTATCCTCCTTTTCTTGGATATGTCATTTGCATTCTTCAAGATCATGCCTTCAAACCAAAACTGGGACGAATATCTCATGGGCTATATTTACTTACACTACAAATCTATTAATAATGGAGATTCACTTCCGGTTTTTGTCTGTAACAAAAATTATGTCACTGCTTACATCACATTACCCAGAATACATACACTCAAAATTTGAACATGCAGCATTAGACAGTCCTCATTGTTTTCTAAAACAAGTTTTAATAAATACATGACTGGTATTATATATCTATATATAGTTTGTTTTATTTTAATACATATTTAAAGTTTACATTTCAAATTATTTTATTTTTTAATCCTTTAATGAATTTGATGATTTTACTTAATTAGGGTACAAACTCGCTGACATTGAATTTTTTACTCCCACCCCTCAAGCAATATGTTTCAAAAATCTATTTTTACATTGCCCAGAGGGCGTTTTTTATTTTGTACTAGTTTACTCAATGGATGAAGTGTCATTGTTGGGCTGAAGGCCCAATCAAACCCCCTCTGCAGAGGCTAGTTTAATTGCTGCTTGATAGGGCGGCTTTTACTTTAGTATCTTATAACAGGGACAGAACTTCTTCTGTATATAACAAATATTTGTAAAAAATTTTAAATTGTATATCTATTATTTTTGGACTCCATCTATACATATATAAAAGGCAGTTGTGTGTATATGTATGTCCGGAGGAAACTTCAAAAATAAAACAATTAACAACAAAGTAAATATATACGCATTAAATATCACCAGGGCTTGGTTTTTGAACAAAAATAATAGAGATTTGATTTATATTCATGAAGATGATTAGAAAATAAAATTTAAATGATAACAGTATGGATTTTTTCATTTAATATTTTAGATAGTAGACATTAACATTTGTTTTCAGAGTAGCTGGATTACTGCAAGGTCTATTTTTTAAAATAGGGATTTAAATGGCGCATTCCACAAGGATTCAATTCACAATTCAGGAGCTGCAGGACTAACTTTAAAAAAATCCCCCTCTACCCTGGCGATGCCGGGTAGCCACTGCTAGTGCTTATTAAAGAAAATTTTAAGATATTCCCCTAGAATAATACTGGCAGGTATTAAAATCTTAGCATTCTATTGTAATATAATTTACTACCCTATTTTATTTGCATGTAATTCTAAAGAGCTCATGGCATAATGGTTGTATGAAAGTGAACTCAGCTACCCAAGTTCAAATCCTGAATGAGACTGTTTCCATTTCACATGGTGCTGATATGGGTAAATTGTAGGGTAGATAAAGCTCTTGAATCTTGGTATGGTAACCGGTTTAGGAGAAGGAAAACTCTGAATTTAAACTAGACATGGAGAGGGATGGGCTCCACCAGGCTATTCCTGCCCAAGCCATACCACAGGAATAACACCCCTGTGACTAAACCTGGTTAAGGTATAATTCTTAGCTTTGGGGCATTAGTTTTATTATTCTTTTTTTACAGCCACTTGCTAAGAAGTAGCTGAAGATTATGCTTAAGGCAACTATTAGTAAAAACAAAGATAGGTAGGACTAGAGGCTTGTCTAAAGTATAACTCAGACGAGATAGCTAAAGACTAATTATAATAGTTATCAGCACCTCTTAGCTTTTATGTATACGTGAGAAAAGTAAGATATTCCCAAGGAGTATAATGGTGAGATTTTCATTTCACGTTCTCCTCTCTCTCTTTCTCTCTCTTCTTTTTCCTTTTCTAATCTGTGTTCTTACAGGTAAGATAACCTTCTGTCTGTTCTATAGATTGGCAAGAAGCTAAATAAGAAAGACTGGATACTTAGGCAGATGAAATATCTAATGAAGCTGAACATTTCCTCATGAATAATCACAGATTCCCTTCAGGAAAGTTTTAAAATGTTTTATGCTCTCTCTGGCAAGTGGTGTGATTATAATTATGTGATATCATTATTAGAAATAAGCTGATAAATCATAAAAACATTATTTTTTAAAAAATTCTAATTATTTCTTTTTATGCCATTTTATGAATAACCATGCATATATATATATATATATCAGTCATCCACAGACAAGTGTTTCGAAGTTTACTTCTCATCAGTGCGGCTTGACTTTTTAATAGCTACCTCAGGCCGTGATTGTAACCCGACAGAATTTTCGTCTGCCAAGTTCCTTACCCCTGCAGCCATCATCGGCTGTCAGTTTGAGGGGAACAATTAATTGATACATACTTACAGGGAATGTTTTTACCATCACCAGAGAACTCAAGTCTGTAAACAGCACCAGGCGAGTAACGGTTTACGCTAAACGGTGAAATTTCAATTAATGTCTCCCCTACAGTGGTCTACCATGGGAGTTGGGAGCATGTGTGTGTGTTTGTGAGCAAAGTTGACAGGGTGGCCTATTGTCAGTATCAGCCAGACAGCAAGGGAGTCTATATCCTTTTCACTAGTGCTAGATCAGGGAAATTACTTTCGTGTTTGAGGTTGATCCCCACACCTACCATCAGCTCCATATCAGATCCAAGGTGGGCTACTTAGGCACTAAGTTTGAAAGGACTTGTATTGAACATGGAATCTTATGGCTGCTAGGCAGATATTCATACATATATATATATATATACATACACACACACACACAAACACGTGTGTGTATATATATATATATATATATATATATATATATATATATATGTGGAGAAAGGTAGACAAACAAGGGATGTTGTAGCAAATGGATGTTTATTGTGTTGATGTCGATGTTGTAACGTTTCGGTCTATTAGACCTTCTTCAGGACTTTGGATTGAGATCTTGTTTCAATGGTTAACATTTTCATACTGGTGAATTAGGAGAGGGGTGGTCAGTTGTTGGTGTTAACAGAGGTTGCTAGTGGGAGATTTTCCTCTTTCTCTCAGATTCTGGTGTTGTAAAATGTATCATGAAGTGTTGCATAGTGTCACCATAGAGATGACTAGTTCAGCTCATGTGACAAACATTTTAAATCTAAATTCAAATATATGTTTAGGTTACTTGACAAGCAATAAAATATTTAAGTGAGAAAAATAATTTTCTTTAGTAATTCCATTCATTATTCTACCTAATATAATATAATCGAAAAATAGAACAGCTTTAGATTTAACTCTTCTATCATTTTCTTTCACTCTCGCCTTTCATTTTTCCTAATTTATCTATTTAGTTATATTATGAAGTATTTAATAAAATTACAGTTCTTTCGTCTTGTTTATGGATTTCTTTTAAGATTTATCCCCGAGATTTTTGCTCAGATTCATCAAAAGAAAACCAAACAATTAGAAATCAATAATACTAAGCATATATTTATTAAAATCAAATTTTAAATATCAATATGCAAATTAGCCTTCTCATTCACAGTGTAAACCGCTATTTTGTTGTATATATAAATACAATTACATGCTATTAGTAGGTAGATATGGTCAACAGTATTAATAAGGTATAACAATTTTATCAATAATTGAGGTTTAAATAAAAATAAATTCATAGTAAATGTGACGTCAATAACTAAGGGAATTATGACTTGTATAGTGATTTAGTTTCAGTTACAGACAGATAAACACACAATCTCCATTATAATAAGATTTTCAAACTATTGGAAGTGACTCTCAGATAATGGTAAATGAGTAAAAGAATTTTTTGAATTCCTGTTATATAGGCCATTGCAGATACAGAGAGAGAGAGTGATAGAGAGAGAGACACACACAGACAGACAGAGATTTACTTGTTTGTTCTTCATTCTTTCTTTCTACTTTCGTCTAGTCACCATGTTTTTGTTTATTTCTTCCTCATTGGCCATCATTCTGTCGTCTAGATTCTAGCAGCTTACCATGTTGCTGTCTCTAACTAAGGGCTTCTTTCAGGGGGTAGCTTTTAAAGTCATGCAAACAATCAACAAGACTTTATGTTTTTCTGATCAAAGCTTTATTTCTGTATTGCCCATTTTCACTGCGTGGGAGTTAGCAGCCCTGCAGTTGCACATCTGCCCTGCATCCCATTTAGGCTAAAACTGATTACCTAACTAGTCAAATCACATGATGTGCAAGATTCCTGCCTACCAGTGGTCTGGTATTTTTCCAACAGAAACTTACCTGCCTACATTCTGATTTGAAGGCCAATGGCCCCTTATTCTACAGGTGTTTGTCAATAATCTATGCTACCACATAGATTATGCAACATTCCTCTTTTACTCTTTTAATATCATATTAGGATTACTTGCAAAAGTATGAAATGTTTAATAATACTCTTTTATCAAAATAAATTACTTATATAGTAATTCTACATTTTTCATTTTGTTCAACCTGTTTACCCTTTTCTCTCACTGACAATTCATACAACTTATACATATACATAAATATAAATATATATATATATATTAGTTTGTCACATTTTCATTTCACATTAACATTTTTGTAGGAGCTTCATAACATAATTTCTTAATATTGCCCTGATGATGGCTAATATATCCATATATCAAATATATATAAAAACCGAAATGATCAAACATAAGCAAAATTATTTATTCATACATAAACAAACACATCTTCTGAATATTTGCTTTTTATATTTTTATACTCACACACACACATACATATAAATGGTTATTTTTATAGGATGCTTAATAATCCCATATACTGATAATTTGTGTGTGAGGCTATAGTTAAGTTCCTAAGATGAATTGTCTCATGATGTTCCAAGCCATCCATCAAGGATATAAAACATTTTCTGAAGGAATATCACTTTGTAATGATGTTTCCAGATCCAAAACATAAACCTTACTGTATTGTGTGCAGTATCAGCCTGTTCCATCCAAACAAATTATGGATGTAGAGATTGTTAGGATGGAAACGGACAATAATATCTTTTTTTTCAGCTAGTATATTAGGTCTGAGACCTGTCAACTGTTCCTTATAAACATTCATCTTAATTCCACAGAATATTTATAATCTTTCCACAGATTGCCTTAAAGGAGTTTAGAGATGGGGCATTCACTATTGATGACGGTAGTTTATTCCATGTATTCACCATTTTGTCTTGCATTTGCTTTACAAAATTATTTTGTTTTAATTTATGACCCCTGGTATTGATATTTTAAGCAATGTTTAGTAGATCAAAATCCATGTGTATATTTGTAGACTTCAATCATATCCCCTCATGTACGTCGATAAACCAAACTTGATAAGTCAATGTTCCTAAGTCTTTCTTCATATGAAAGGGTTTTTAAATCATTCACTACCTTAGTAGCCCTCCTCTGAACTCCCTCAATGAGTTTTATGTCCTTGATTAGTCTTGGACTCCAAAATAATAATAATAACAATATCAATCTTTACCCATCTGTTTTCTGGACTAACTTTATGAGATACCTCACAGTCAAGCACTGCAGATGCTAATGATAGAAAAAAAAAAAAAAAAAACCCAGAAATTTACTGATTCATTCAACATAAAATGTTATTTTTATAATTCTAACATCAATTCATAATATTTGCATTGGTTATCATCTTTTTTTATGGGGATTTAAAAGTTTTAATGTTTTTTTCGAGACAGTTGATTTTTCCTGGAAACTGGAGAAGTAGAAATTGGAAAACATGGCAGTGAAAAAGTTAAGCCTACATAATCACCATATAATTGGTTGATTGGAGTTTAATGGCATATCAACCCTAGTGGGTTATTTAATGTCAAATCTTGTTATATATACATATACATATATAATTTGTTTAATTTCATGTGTATTAATAAATTTCTCTAAATGTTTGAGATGAGGCTTGAAGATTAGTATTATCTGCATTATTCGGACTATTGTCCTCATCTTCATTGTTATTTGTACAACATTTCAGCCAATATGCCCTCCGGCCTTCTTCAGGTATTTCTTGTCGGACTCTGGAACTTTCTCGGATTCGGGAACCTTCTTTTCCGTGATGGCTCGCGATTACGACAAGAAAGTTCCCGAGTTCGAAAAGAAGGTTCCCAAGTCCGAGAAGGTTCCCGAGTCCGACAAGAAATACCTGAAGAAGGCCGGAGGGCATATTGGCCGAAACGTTGTACAAATAACAATGAAGATGGGGACAATAGTCCAAATAACGCAGATAATATTAAGAAATTGGTAAATAATTTTCATTAATTTGCAAACATATCTATTTGACCAATAGATGGGACCCTAACAAGTACTACTACTCCATGTCAAAGTAGACCTGGGAGTACTGACAATGAAGGGGTACTCCACACACCCCAGAGATTCAAAATTAGAATCTTATCAGACGCTGTTTAGCATCATACCCAGGACACAACCACCAGGTACCTTTAGCACAATGTTTATCATCATAGGAAATGGAATCAGTGAGCCAAGTTCAAATTCTGGATGAGGCTGTTTGCATTTCACCTGATATTTACATTAAAGGTTTTAAAATAACATGTTTTAGGCATTTTTCCTTAGAAAATGGAGTACTGAAAATTGGAAGACATGACTGTGAAAAAGTTAAGCCTACAAGATCATTATATAAGGAGGTGCCCTTTGTGTAATGGTTATTGCTATAAGAAATGGAATTGGTGGGCTGAATTTAAATTTTGGATACTGCTGCTTGGGTTTTAACCTTGCATTAATACCATTGAGAAAAGCATGAATCCATTTATTCTTCCCCCAGCTATGGGTAAATTC
Source organism: Doryteuthis pealeii (assembly GCA_023376005.1). Taxonomy (NCBI): domain Eukaryota; kingdom Metazoa; phylum Mollusca; class Cephalopoda; order Myopsida; family Loliginidae; genus Doryteuthis; species Doryteuthis pealeii. The sequence continues at coordinate 59,066,750 of CM042166.1, forward strand.
TAGGGTAGACTGGACACTTTAGCCTTGGTTAGGTAACCAGTCTAGGCGAAAGGCAACTCTGAATTCAAACCAGCTGTACTCTGCTTAAGAATTGGCCTTATGTCACATTCTTCCCATGGTAGAGGGGTTGGGTATATAGATACAGGATTACTTATGTAGAAGTTGTTATTAGTTGGTTTAGTTTAGCACAATGTCAAAAATGTGGGGCGTATACCGAGAATCACACACAATGGTCTACTAGCTGAGCCTTACAAACCATTACACTATGTAAGGTATCTATGATCCCCATATACAAATTGATAATTCATATACAATATGTTTGTCATCATCAACATTGAATTGGCTTAAAGGAATTATCTTCTATGGTTCTTATTCTAATCAATAGGTTAAATAGCTTGATATTCAATATTTTATGATCAATAGAATGTTAAGCATAGTCATTGAAATAAAGTAATCTGAAAGACCAACCTTAGAATCAGGTCACTTGTTTCCCTCAACCATTATTAATAGATACAACTTCAAAGTCAGGAAAACCTCTGCTTGCCTCTTAATTCCAATAAGCTAAAACCCGCAGTCCTTAATCTTCTCTCTCTTTCTCACTCACTTACCCTCTTTCTTTATTCATCTACTATTAATATAGTGCTTTTGTCTCCTGCCAGTACTTATCTGGTACATATACAAGGTCTGTCCAGAAACAATTTAGCAACTTAACATTAATGAAAATGTAGCCTACCTAGGGTAATGCACTTTGTCTTGGAATTTCACACACTTTATTTCAACATTCCACAAACTTTTCAAAACCAAGTCTTCTTTCAGGATCACCATCAGCTACCTCATTCTATTTAATTTTACCTATGATTAACTCATGAAACGTTTAATCTGGACTTGAGATGGTTGATCAATTTAGGTGATACAATGTCCCCTCCCCACGACAAAAAATATGCATAATTAAAATTGCTGGATACTTTCAAGAGAATTCCTAGATCTTACGATAAATTTTTAAAAAACGAAAGACACATTTTTATACTAAAATAGTATTTTTATTTAATCAGAAGAGAAATGCAGACAGTTTTTATTCACAAAATATTTGTTTATTTAAATAAAAGGATGTATTGAAGTCAGTCAGTATACTGTTGGTTTGAACAACAGCAACTGGCTAAGCACAACTGAACCAATGCCCCAAGATAGCTGGTATTTATGAAGTCAAGAATAGTCCATTCATGTATTTGGGTGATTCCATTCCTTAAGTCCTGATTGGCTGCTTAGTTTCTATGATGTTATGAGGCTTCATAAATACCGTCATTTTGCAGTAGTATTGTGACAAGATTAGATTCATATTCAGTTACAACTACTTGTTGCCTTGTCTTACCAATTTGATGGTAATTGGAACTTAGTGTGATATTCTACAGGATGTTGTTCAGAAATAGCATCACACAATTTGTAAAATTTGTTTTTGTCAGATACAATATAAGTGCCAAAAATTGTCAGTTGGTTTGTTTACAAATGTTTGAAGTGGAACTTACTGGTGACAAGTTCAAATGTGAACATTTGACTAGCTTGAGAAGCTAGGGTGCTTATTGGAGACCTGATCCGAGGATACAGGATTCAGGTTTAAATTCAGAAGACAAGCTAGCAAAAGAAACCCACACAGCTCAAGATGGATGACTGAGCATGAGTAACTGCAATTCTAATATTCTACCTTTTCCAAAGACCTCTGAGAAAATAAAACATAAATTGTTCTGTTTAAAAAGCTGATTTGCCCCCCCCCCCCATATCTACTTACTTATACTACACTTTTCAATGCCATCTTATTTGTATGGCATTGTAAAAGGGCTTGCCAACCACTAAGCTATAAGCATATGTTTAGTTTCAAATTTAATTGCCACTGTTACTTATTCAAGCCAGCCTCCTCATCTTAATAGAACATTTCAATGATAGCATTATCTTGTGATTCAGTATAAAGGGCTAACCAATGTAAATTACCAGAGCCAAAACACACTAACAACAAAACTTTAGTATTTCAGAAATGTTAAGGCTGTTTATTCTTTGCCTTTATGCCCCTACTGCAATAAAAAAATTTTTTAAATATATAATTATATCTGGCAATCTCTCCTCTAAATGAATTGAAATAGATCACTAAATAGGCCTGAGCCTATTTTACTAGTGACCACCCTAAGTGGAGATTTTAGAGGTTTGAATTCAGTTTTCCTTCTCCTAGACTGGTTGCCTAACCAAGGTTAAAAAGCCCAGTCTGCCCTATTATTTACCCATAGCTGGAGGGAGAATAGTTGGATTCATACCTTTCTCAAGGGTATTAGCACTATGTGAACTGTGGCTTTGTCCAAGATTTGAACTCTGGTTGACATGTCCATTTCCTACGACTCTAACCAGTACACCACATGCTTATAAGTCATAAAACCAGTCTTCAATTTCCTTTCCTCTTTTTTTCTCTTGATTGAATTCTCTTTCTGCTCATATGCATACACAAGAAATTGATGCACTGAGTATTTTTAATATTTTCCCTTAAATATAAATTACCAACTGAAAGGCATATTTAAAAAGCATTGAATCAGGGTTTTTTTACAATCTTTGTTGTCAACTAAAAGTTTTTAAAAACAATAATTATTATAAAAGATAAATCCCAATAACAGATTTACTGAGATATATATATATATATATATATATATATATATATATATATATATACACATTATATATCATGGACCTATTGAGGTCAGTCAGTCTACAGTTGGTTTGGACAACAGCAACTGGCTAAGCATAACTGAAGTAGTGTCCAAGACAGTTGGTATTTATGGGAATCAAGAATAGTCCACTCATGTATTTGGATGATTCTATTCCTTGAGTTCTGATTGGCTGCTTGGTTTCTATGATGTTGTGGAGTTTCATAAATACCCTGTCATTCTGCAGTAGAGTTGCAACAAGACAGGATCATATTAAGTTACAACTGCTTGTTGCCGTGTCTTACCAATTTGATGGTAATTGGATCTTAGCTTGATTATTCTACAGGACCCAGTACTCCCACCAAGAGCGGCGACTAAATAGCTTCTACCTGCTGACAAAATAGTGACCCAACCCCCACTCTCAATGAGAGCTCTCTTTCTCCAAGAACTTTTTTTTTCATGTTAAAATCTTACTCTAAAACTTAAAATCTTACTCTGTTAAGTCTATTAGACCCAGCGTATGCAGACTAAGCTTAGTACCTCTATTAAAAATTAAAAAAAAACAACATTTTGCTGTCTATAGAGGGCAGACAGACAAAATCTTTCCAAATCTTTATATAAATTGCATTAATCTCTCAAAAAGGTTTTTTTCATGATATTGGACAAATGGTATTATTTTTTTTATCTGAGTTTGACATTCTTTATCAGATGATTAAATCTGTCAAATGTTTATAATAAGGCTCACTGACATTATGAACTTCAGATTATGCCTTTCTGAAGTAATTCAGTCCATTCCGAGTGCAATAAGGCCATAAATTCCTCTTTGAAATTCTTGCAGACAAACATCAATTTTACCATTTTTCCCCAGAATGATATTATCATTTGACTGACTTTCGGCAACAAAAATTTGTCTGTTGCAATATTCGGGTTAATATCCTGTCTTTATCTTTAGCGAGTAAATATGTCGGCATCTCATTGGTCATTACGTCAATATGAGTGAACACAATGATTAAACGATCAGACTTTGAAGACTAAGAACTATTGTTCAATCACTTGTGTCAAATAAGAAATAATTATCAATTAAGCATTTTCCAGAAGGTATTCAATTATTTTGAAATGAGGAAATGTTTACTTTGGAATTACAATTAATTGACAATCAACACAAGTGCTGGATTTATATATCGGCTAAGTGAGCCCAGTTTCTCATTTTCCAGAAGGTTGCATAAATAAGTAAGTAAGGTCGTTGGGGTGGGCTATAGTCGGTATCAGCCAGACAGCGAGGGAGTCTATCCCCTTTTCACTAGTGCTAGACTAAGGATATTATTTTAGCATCTGAGGTGGAGCGCCACACCTACCATCAGCTACTCACTTTACCACACAGACCCCTCTGCTACTCATACGCTGTGTTGGCAAGGGCCGGTATTGAACCCAGAAACTTGTGGTTCCTAGTCCGATGCTCTACCGACTAAGCTATACCGAAGGTTGCATACTAACATTAAAATAAGTGAACAAATGCATGAATAAAGGAATGAATGAACATGAAATAACATGTGTATTTACAGGGTCCAGCAAAAATTTGGAATGCAAATAGAGATACAATATACATATTTACCAACCCCTCCCATGAGTAGGATGTGACACAAGTTCTATTCCTTAAGTGGAGTTTAACAGGTTTGAATTAGGAGTTTTCCATCTCTTAGACTGGTTGCCTAATCAATGTTAAAGATCCCAGTCTGCTTTACTATTTACCCATAGCTGGAGGGAGAATAGTTAGATTCATACTGTTATGGTAATTTACCATGCATGCATGAATTCTTCCAACTATAAATAGCAACAGGTTCTGTACTTAAGTGAAAGTATTTCAGCAGACAGCCGATAAGACAGCCTCGCATGTAACCGATTCATTGGTATATGTTTGTACTACTGTTCTTTGTTAATATATTTGTTTAACTCATTTTCTGTCTTCTGTCTTTATTCTGGCCCCTAACCAGGCCACAACACATACCTTTCCCAAGGGTATTAGCACTATGATAAATACAAACAGCCTCTTGCGAGATTTGAACTCCTCTCTTCATGTCCATTTCTTACAATGGTAAATATTATACCACACACCTCTATATAAAGAGACAATATAGATGCTATTCAAAATTTAATTTTACAATGATAACAATATCTGCTATTTTGTTTTGTTATTGTCATCACTTTGTTTTAAAGATTATATTGTCCATATACTTTCCCTCGTGAGATAGGGCATTCTATCATGGTGTAATGGTTAGCTAGCTACACATATTGGTAAATAGTAGGGTAGACTGGGCTCTTTAACTTTGGTTTGGCAACAAATCTAGGAGAAGTAAAACTCCAAATTTAAACCTGTTAAACTCCGCTTAGAAAATTCATCGTGTCACATCTTGCTTGTGTGGAGGGTTTGGGGAAATACATAAGAATTTTGATATATCTTTGTGTTTTTCTTATTTCTATCTTCTGGATTGCTTAATCAAAAGTCAATTAGTGAGCTGAGTTTTTTTTTGTTTTTTTTTTACAATATCAGTATCTTCCCTATGAAATATTTAACCAAAATGCCAAACTTGATTGCAAGACTCAATTCACCCAAATTACCCAGAAAATTGAGAAAGAAAAAACAAACCAAGAATCTTTTTACTGAAAGTAAGTAAAATATACTGCTAGCATTTGTAAAAGGTTTTGATATTGGGAAATGAATAAGGAAGAAATAGGAGTAAACAAAGAGTATTATAAGATTTAAATCCTCACTGGATGCCTCATACTTGTGACCTTGTCGCATCCAATGCATCCTCATAAGCTATACATTTCTGAAGTCTCACACTAGATTTCTGCCACACTCATCAAGTATATCAATGATTTTATGATGAATAAAATATTTCATTTTGTCTGTTGTCTGTAGTCAACATTCAAAGACCTTCAGGTCTCATTAGAAAAAGTGGATCTAGTCACCAATTTTATAAATTGTGTAATACCATTTCTGAACAACATTCAATGGTATTACACAATTTATAAAATTTATTTTTCATGTGTGTCTACGTGGATTCCTATCTGAAATAATATTGTTATAATGTCAATGACAATATTGGTTTATTGTTGGTTGAAAATTATTTTTTAACATATACTAACAACAACATGAAATAACAATTTTTTTTTATTAACTATCCATAGAGGTACATGGAAAGTGAATAAACAAGCCTTTTGTTTTGAGTTTAATTTTTTTTAAATAACAATATTAGTTTATCTTTAGTGGAAAATTAATTTTTTCACATATGCTAACAATATGAAGTAACTAATTTTTTTTAATTAAATCAAAAACTATTTTAGTATAGGAGCGTGTCTGGTGTTTAACGGCTGTTGATTTTGTTTACTGACAGCCGGTGAAAAGCAAAATTCAGTTCCTTTCAAAACTGATCTGGGCTGGGGTGCCTATTGGTGACTAGGTTCGAAAAAAGTTAACACAATGTTATTATTTAGTGAGATAAGCACCTTAGAAAAATAGATCTGATTAAAAAGTATTTGTATTTGATTGGACCATATGCAAAAAAGACCTTAAGAAACATCTAGATTCACAATTATAAAATATGATGATAGAAAATAGAATAACAACACCCTAAATATGTGTCTTAATTTACAGAAAATTAAAGATACAGGTAATAAGGGCTGGGTTAGCTCAGCCGGTAGAACATGATTCCCAAACTTCTTGGAATGAAATAACCTTAAATGGTTTGAAATGCCATTAAAATCAATACTATAACATTGTAGATGTAAATCTGGTTAGTTTCTGTTAAAAGAAATAGATTTGAACTGGTATTTCAAAATCTTTAATGGAATTCCTCCTTACTTAAACTCTCTAACCAATAAGTTTTAAACCTCTTTGGTTTCAGTTTTCTGTTGTAACCTCTAAGCTATGCTTACAATGCTTTGTCAGTCAATAAATCATTTTCTTCCAGTCTTGTCTGTTATGGAACATTTCATATTGTAGCTGAAGTGAAAAGTGTTTGAGTTATATGCAACCTTTTTGCCTATCAACAAATAACTGTTGGCAAATATCAATAGGTTGCTACATATCATGTTGTGGATTTACAGTGTCCATAGAAAATATGATAAAAGACCAAAGGTCTTCTTGTGTATACAATGACAAACATGTATAAAATATTTCATCTTATAGGGAAAAAAAAGGTGCAAATAATGCCATCAAAATATTTATTTTATAAAAACGTGTTGGACAATTCCTACCTTTTGAAAAACATCTGAATCAGTTGTAATATTAGTTTTCTATATATTGTCATTTTGTGATGGACAAACACTCACTCAACAAAACATTACACTCGTACAAAACTACCCTCATCACAGCCTACTCACACAAAAACAGAAGCAACTTCCGACAGGACTGCATAGATGAGAAAGTTATACCTAGAAGCACAATAAAAAAAATATATACATATCTATAATCAGCACAGATTTCCATGCTTGTCTCTCACCACCCATCCCTATTGATCATTGTCCTGACAGGTTTCTTTTTGGTTACTGATAGTCTCTCACCAATGCAATTCTCAAACCAGACTTCGTTTGAGAATTGCATAGGCAAGAAAC